>OX371223.1:52965661-53565661 GCA_947310385.1 Nephrotoma appendiculata | reverse complement strand
AATGAAAGACCTGAAGAGCCAAAAGCAATAATCTACAATGATTACACCTATCTTGATATTGAAAAAAATTCTTGTTTTGAAGTTTTAAGACGTTCGTTTTGTGTCCACAAAGGTAAACATCTTTTAAAACCGGCAATATTTGTTGCTCCAGATGGGTATACATTGGATATACAGGGTCCATACTTTTCTAACGCAGCCCATAATGACGCGAATATTTTAGCGAGCCGTTTGAGTCAAGATGAAGATATAATGCGTGACTGGTTACAAGAAGGGGATATTTTTATATTAGATAGAGGGTATAGAGATGTCATCCCATTACTTGATAGATTAAGAATCAATTACAGAATGCCATCATTGCTAAATCGGGGAAGGAGACAATTTACAACTAAAGAGGCAAATCTATCGCGAATCGTAACAAAAACAAGATTTGTAATTGAAGCGCGTAATGGGCATCTGAAGAATGTATTTAAGATATTCGCAAATGTCATAAATGTACCCCATGTTAAAAATCTAAATGATTTTCTATTGATTGGTGGAGCAATAATAAATCGATACCATGGAATTATTGGAGTGGCTGATGCAACTGTTGAATTAGCATTACGAATGCGGGAAAAAGTAAATGATGTAAATGTAGTTCAAGCCTTTGTTGAAGTTGAAAATATGCAAGCAAGACGTGCAAGGTGGGTCACATTAACAGAAGGTCATGTGCAATTATTTCCTCGATTAACTATTGAAAATATTAGGAATATGGCTTATGGTGTATATCAATTAAACTTAGCTCCTTCATACATCCAAGATTCTTTATTAAGAGCAGTTGAAGAGGAAAATGAAGAACATGCAATACAAATAGATACGAATATTAATACACCCGGGTTTTTAAGGTTAAGATTATTTTCTCGCTTTCGCAGAGCTACTTTTCGCCAAGTTTTTATTTCTTTCAATGAAGAATACATGGAGAATGAAGTTAATGAGTTTGATCCTATTGAGGGGTATTATTGTACATGCAAGTCAGGTGCACGGACTTTAGGGACTTGTTCTCATGTGATTGCAGTAATTTGGTACTTGGGTTGGGCGCGCCATGAAGGGTATGTTAAATATCCATCTATTCAGCTTTTAGAGAGAGTACTAGATGTTCTTTAGATGATTTTGATTTTTCAAGCTGCAAAAACAGTAGAGAGGGTTTGGAGTCATGAAATACTTCGGGAGTGACGAACCGGGGGGTCCTTATCTCTACTGTCAAGCCTATAAAAAAATATCTACTAGTGAGAGGCAAGGGAACTCACAATAATAAAGCACCCCAATGAGATGAGTACCCCATCACGTCCACGCCGTTCATCTTGGGTTCAGCTGAGAATGGGACTGTGTTTTTTACATAAAAATAGTAATTGTTATGTTTTTTTATAAACATTCATTGAAAATATTAAAATGTGCAATAATGTCAGAGAAGAAGAATAATTACACGTTGCCAAGAGCCTATTTTTGTAAGATTTTAAAGTCAATCCGGAGGTTTGGGTATTTTTTGGTCCACCAATTCGGATTCAGCGTCGAAAACACATGAGAATATCATTTTCCAGCCCCTGAAACTCAGAATACAATTTTCACCCCCGCCCCTTCCCCCGCGAACTCGCGATATGCCACCAGGCGGTTGCGAGGAAAACTATATAATATACTTATTATGTTAGATACACGATCGCGAGTAAAACTCTATAATAAGTATATTATAAAAAACGCGTTTTTCCAGGGAGACTGACCAGGCCGGGGGGAGGGGGGGTCCGGAGTTTTAGAGATTCGAATTCAGCGTCGAAAACCATATGAGAATGCCATTTTTTGGCGCCTGGAATCCAAAACTTGCTTTTGCCTCCCTCTCGGGTGGAGTTTTTAGGGTCAGGGGGGATTTGTAGACGTCTATGGTTTTTTCTGACCACGGATTCGTATTCGGCGTCGAAAAATATATAGGATTAGCATCGTCCATCCCACGGATCTCGACATTTTTTTATTTTTTGTGGGGCTGTGTAATAGGTACGTGCCGCGTGCACGAGCGAGTTTTTCAACTTTCCATCGCTTAAAACTCGGCTTCAACAGCATCTAGGCACTTTGTGCCCAAGGAGACTTTTAATCAGCATGACTTGAAGAAACTATTCTGAAAATTTCAAATCATTTGACCGAAATTCAATTTCCATACATTTTGTGCGGGGTCCTTTAGAAATTAAGAAATTTAGAAATTTACAAATTTAGAAATTACGAAATTTAGAAATTAAAAAGAAATAAAAAAATTAAGAAATTAAGAAAATTAGAAATTCAAAAATTTAGAAATTCAAAAATTTTAAAATTTTAAAAATTTAGAAATTTGGAGTTAATGAAATTTAGAAATTAAGAAATTAATAAATATAGAAATTAATAAATTTAGAAAATAAGAAATTAGAAATTAAAAAATTAAGAAATTGAGAAATTTAGAAAATAAGAAATTTAAGAATTCAAAAATTAGGAATTTAGGAAATTAGGGAATTAAAAAATTTAGAAATTTAGAATTATAGATTTGTAGAATTTAAAAAATCAAAAATTTTAAAAGTTTAAAATTTAGAAATTAAGCAATTAAGAAAAATAGAAATCTAGGAGTTCAGAAAATTAGAAATTAAGAAATTTGGAAATTAGGAAATTAAGAAATTTAGAAATTAAGAATTATAGATTTGTAGAATTTAAAAATTTTAATATTTAAAAATTATAAGATTTACAAATTCAGAAATTTAGAAATTTAGGAATTTAGAAAATAAGAAATATAGAAATTTAGAAATTTTGAAATTTAGAAATTAAGAAATTTAGAAATTTTGAAATTAGGAAATTAAGAAATAAAAAATAAAGAAATTAAGAAATAAAAAATTAAGAAATTAAGAAATTTAGAAATTCAAAAATTTAGAAAGTTTGAAGAAATTTGGAGTTAAAGAAATTTAGAAATTGAAAAATTTAGATATTTAGAAAATTTAAAATATAGAAATTAAGAAATTTAGAAATTTAGAAATCTAGGAATTCAAAAATTAGGAATTTAAGAAATAAGGAAATTAAAAAATTTAGAATTAAAGATTTGTAGAATTTAAAATTTTAAAATTTTAAAAGTTTAAAATTTAGAAATTGATAAATTTAAAAATTTTAACATATAGAAATTTAGAAACTTAGAAATTAAGAAACTTAGAAATCTAGAAATTCAGAAATTGAGTAATTGAGAAATTTAGAAATTTAGAAATTTTGAAATTTAGAAATTTAGAAACTTAGAAATTTAGAAACGTAGAAATTAAGAAATTAAGAAATTAAGAAATTAAGAAATTAAGAAATTAAGAAATTAAGAAATTGAGAAATTAAGAAATTGAGAAATTAAGAAATTGAGAAAACTAGGAATTCAGAAATTTAGAAATTAAGAAATTTAGGAATTAAGAAATTTGGAAATTCAAAAGTTAAGAAAAAACGAAATTTAGAGATTTTGAAATTTAGAATTATAGATTTGTAGAATTTACAAATTTTTAAATTTTAACAGTTTAAAATTTATAAATTAAACAAATTAAAAATTTTAACATATGGAAATTTAGAAATTAAGAAACTAAGAAATTAAGAAACTTAGAAATTTAGAAATTTGGAAATTTTGAAATTTGGGAATTTAGAAATTAAGAAATTTAGAAACTAAGAAATTTACAAATTTGAAATCTTAAAATTTCGAATTTTTAGGGATTTACAAATTTTCATGTATCTAAAATTTTAAGTTATATCATGTTACAATTTTTAGTTTTTGGTTTTAAAATTTATAAGGTCCCAAAACAAGTTACTGAAAAACAATTCACCGAAAGCATTAATTCAGCGAAAACGGCGATTCACCAAAAACAACATTTCTCCAAAAATAAAAATTCACTGTAAAAACAATTTACCGAATTAGAATTCACCCAAGCGACAATTTACCGAAAATGGCAAATTACTCAAAATGACAATTCACAGAAAAACCAATTGACCGAAAGATATCAACGAAAACGACAACTCACTGAAAAACAGTTCACCGAAAAGCGATTGGCCGAAAACGATAATTTTTCGAAAAGCAATTCACCGAAAACGACAATTAACAGAAAATATTTTAAACGCATGGCATATTATTAAAGGACTTTTATTAATTTACTAAAATGACGATTCCCGAAAAAATACTGAACAATTATATAAGTAGTTCGGAGAATAAAAATACTTATTAACAAAAACTTTAAAAAATTCGAAAAACTGGAAATTATTTTCACAAGATTACAATTGAAAATGGTTAAAATAATTGATTATGAACTGTAAAACATAAAGCAATTTATTTAGGGTTAAAAATATCGTTCAATATTCCAGAAAAAATTTGATTTAGTTTTTTAAATGGCAATTCGCTTAAAAACCATAAAACTACCTAACGCAGGATAAGAGCATTTTTTTTTAATTTTATGTTTTTTTATTGCTCCGAGAGGCTTTTTATTTCAATCTCGATGGGCGTAGGAGGAGTGAGAATATCTAAACATAATGAGAATATAGGGCTATGTTGCCAACTATAAAAGGGGCAAGCAATTCAATAATAATTGGAAGGGTCAGTTAATTAAATTAAAACTACATTAAAAACAATGAGCTGTTGTAAAGGAATTTTATTATCATAAATTTCGAGATTTATCTTTTCAGAATTTTTTGTTTTAATACAATATTTTGGAAAATAATAGAATTCTTTGGAAAAACCGGAAGGTTGTATAAGCGAATAGTCGTTTTCATTAAATTATAGTTTTCAGTGAATTGTCGATTTCGGTAAATTTTTATTTTCCAAAAAATATTTAATTCGGTGAGTTGTCGTTTTCAGTGAACTGTCGATTTCGTTGAATTGCTTTTCGGTGAATTGTCTTTTCCGTGCATTGCTTTTTCGATGAGTTGTCTTTTCTGGTGAATTGTCTTTTTCGTTAACTGTGTTTTAAATAAGTTTCAATTATTTTTCAGTGAATTGCTTTTCGATGAACTACCTTGCTACCAGTTTATAAATATATTAGATTACAATTTTGGAACATTTGACTATTTAAGTTTCTTTAGTCTAAAATATTTAAAATCCGAAAACTTTGACTTGATTCAATTTTGATTTCGTTATGATGCCTCGTTTTCTTCTAAATTTTTTGTCTTCAATAGATGCTTAATTACTTGTAGAACATTTGCCTTCTACTATTGTAATTTTAATACGTTCAGAATTTTTTAATTTTTGTAAAACATTTCAAATTTATTTTGCGTCATATTAACTTACTTTTTAAATTTTAAAGTTCTACTGCTTAGTTATTTATTGAAAATTAGTAATGTGTGGATATATAGATTCGTATACTTTTAAATCAGTTGCGTTTACGATATACATATGCAGAATATGAGTTTTGTGAATATTCGATTTGAAAACATATTTAATTTTATTTTAAAATTATTCCAGATTTGTAGAGTTGCCGCTTGTAGAGTTCTAAACTTGTAGTAAACGTTGAAATCTGAATATTTTACATGCAAAAATTCTAAAAAATATTTAATTTTTAAAGTTTAAAATTGTTAAATTTTAAACTTCAGAATTTAAAATTCTATTAAAAATTATTTTTAATATATTTTTATTTGTTGAAACTGTAAAGATTTTATGCTTTAAATTTAAAGATTTAATTAATTTAAAATTTCGGACTTTTTGACATGAAGAATATTATGTGTTTATAGTCCTATGGAACAGCTCTTATCATTGTAACTGGTAGGTTGTGGAACTCAAAGTTTATATACACGTTAAGCATTCAGTCCGATATGCTTACTAACTTCTTGTATTCTTGTAGCACAGTGGAGATTCAATATTTTTATGTAACGATTTTCTTTGCAAAACTAAATCAACTTTAGTAAATTTTTTTACGGATGGACTACTTAAGAAAAGTTGAATTTAGCATTGAGCTAATCTTTATCTACCTTAAGCTAATCTAAAATTTAATTCAGGCTTTCCACTTTTATTTATAGATTAGATTTACTATGTCGTATAAATTTAAATATAAAATGCTCTATTTGTCAATTAAATCGGAAATTGTTTTATCCGTCGTAATATAAAATCGAAAACAATTTTGGTAATCCATTTTCATTTATTTACTACACACATTTTCATAATATAAAAACCTTTTACATTTTACTGTCCGTATAATATGTATGTAGTTAGATATAATATGCTTTTATCAAACAAACAAAATAGGATATCCATATTTATTGTGTCCAACCCTGTATAATAAAAATGTGATAATTAGAATTTCCATTTAATTTTTCTATGTTTTCCTGGGCATTTTATATGTTTGTATACGGGTGTAATGCTTTGCTACAGCTCTCGTTCTATACATTTATATTTTATCTACCACCACTATAAAAGCTCTCTCTATTTATTTAGGAAAATCTAATCGACTTAATTTTTATTTAAATTGGAAATTAGATTTCTCATAAAACCAATTAAACCTTGATTTTAATGAATTAAAATGTGTACCGAACGAACCATTTAACGATAATGGAATTAAACTATTTTTTACCGGCACGGCGCATACATACCCGTATTAAGGAAAATTGGAGACAGGAAAATATTTTCGAAAAACGCTACGAAGCACAAATAATTAATTTGTGTTTTAGTTCTAGAGACAGACAGTCTTATTTGCGTATGTATTCATATATACATATATACAAAAAAAACACTTAGATTAGACGGAAGTAGCATTTTCTCGTTTCGTTTTGTTTGTTTGTTTATATCGCGAATGCCATTAATCATAGGATTAAGTCTAAAAACACAACATTTTCTCGAAAATAAAACAAAAAAAAATTAAATTCGAAGTGGAAAACGGAAAAACAAGAGAAATACTAGGGAAAATGATTGTTTTGTATACCAAGAACGTAAATATCTTTCAAAATTTTATCTGACAAAAACTCGGAAGAATTTCCAAAAACCATACCGGGTAAGTATTTATCCACCATAATGAATATTATACTGACAGTAATACTCGTACCATTTATGAAAAAAAAATTCGTTTTCATTTAATTTTTTTTTTAAGTCTTTTAGTTATCATATCAAAAATTTACCTTAATCCTTAAACAGGGTAGCTAGTTACACGAAGACAAAAAATAATCGTATAAAAGCACAAAAAATAAACTTAAAACCATTTACGAGCTTTTCTTTCATATTATGATAATCTGGGGACCCCCATTATTATTTTAATAAATAAATCCTTTCTCTATATATGAATCCACTATAAAACCAAAATCTAGGATTTAATTCCAAAAAAAAAAAACAATAACCATAAATTGCATTTTGATTTGAAGCCATTAACTTGTATAAAACAAAATTTTATTTTATCGTTGTCGTCGTCTCTGCAACCAAATCTTTATCGCGCGAATTATGAACGGAAAGCAAACAATTTTGTGTTCCAAAATATTTTTCAATTGTACCGTACGTAATCGGATTATAATTTTACTAATATTATTATTATTATTATTACTGTTATGATCAATATACTATTGTTACGATTATTAAGACTTTATAAAGCATTATTTTTATATTCGCCTAGAAGTTGGCAATCATGATAAGGAATATTTTCTTTATGAGAGTCGAGCTCTGTGCATGATACATTCATAAAATACAGTTATTGTTATTTTAATCCCATTTGGACTTTAGTTTTTCATTTTGATTTTTTTATTCATTTGATTGGCAATGGAAATGGCAATGGATAAGAAAATTGTCGTAATAATAATAGAAAATTGATAATCGAATATATTATTATTTTTATTATGGTTATGGCAGTTTTCACTTTTGTTATCCAATGTCACTATGGAAATTAAACGAGATAGTATACAAATTATGACGCAGTACATGAGAAATATAGTTGCTTTCATACCTTCAATGAAAGGGTTATTTTCCAACTGACTAGCTGACACTAAGCGTGTCAAAAAGTGATTGACACCCTAGTGCTAAGAGAAAGCCTCTTCCTCCTCGATCGAAGATAAATTAAAAAATCGAAATGAAAAATTTTAGTACATTAAATGTAAAATTAAGGTAACTTTTTTTTCATTACATGTCAACAATAGATGGAGGTAGTAGAACAAATGTCGTTTGAATTTCATACCGAAAATGCTACAAGAAGTACCCAGATAGTGATCTTTCCTATTGTCGGAAATAGTGACAACTCCAAAAATAAACTGGGAAATCGTGTTGAATGCGACAACACAGAGGAAGAAAGAAAGATATTGTTCAACAGAACACGGCACGCGGGTGTGATAACCCAAACATGTGCGCACATTAAATTTGTTCCACATATTTATGCCTGCTCAGCATAATTGTTTGAGTTGTATAATGTGGGAACGGATATAATGTGCGCACCTTATGTTATATGCAATTACATTTTTTAATAAAAAATTTTGCGAAATGACAAAGAGATTGTTGACAGGGGAACGTTATCCCTATCTGAAAACACATCCCTATCTGGACGAGCGCGAAGAGATAAAATGGGTGTTCAAGAAAGCGATGGACGACATCCTGTATTTGGTAGAGGACATTGTCAAGCTTGAAAAGGACATACACAAGCTGACCGTAGCCAAATCAACATCCTGGAAACATCATTCGACAGTGAAGAAGACACATCACAACCCAGGCTCGATACAGCACAAAAGAACTTGCAATTAACTTGAGGCATAGATTGAAATCTCATCTTTAAAACGGTGTGATTTGTTTTCGCGGTTCACGGCTTGAAGCGGACTTATGGGGTTTTGAAGCAGAAACTAACCATTGCTTGCGTACTAAGGCGTTGGTCATTGGTCATTTTCAAAAATTCCTTGTGCCTGTTCCTAGTGGCATAGGAACTTGCAATTTACTTGAGGAATAGATTTTAAATCTCATCTTTAAAACGGTGTGATTTGTTTTCGCGGTTCACGGCTTGAAGCGGACTTATGGGGTTTTGAAGCAGAAACTACCCATTGCTTGCGTACTAAGGCGTTGGTCATTGGTCATTTTCAAAAAATCCTTGTGCCTGTTTCTAGTGGCGTAGGAACTTGCAATTTACTTGAAGCGGACTTATGGGGTTTTGAAGTCCCGTTTTCGCGTAATCGTCGATTGAATAATCGGTTTTTTTTACCAGGACAAATGCACAAAAAAAAAATTGTTGTTCCAAATTATGGAGTGTCGCACTAATTATGAAAGGTTGTTTAATTTTGAATAATACGCAAATTAAATTAGGTCGAAACAACGTCCCGTTTTCGCGTAATCGTCGATTGAATAATCGATTTTTTTACCAGGACAACCACATTGTGCCTATTTTTACCACATTGTGCCCATTTAAAAGTTGTAGCACAAACGATGAAAAATTAATTTTAGCCAACGAGGATAAAATATTAAATTCGATTAAAATTCAAAAAAAAAATTAAAGTATCTTAGGTCGTGCCTTTTTATGTCAACACGATATTGTACCTTCTGTACTACATTTCATCAAACCCATATACAAGACATAGTGTGTTAATAGTCTGAAACACATTTAAAAAATTATTCATCATTTGCAACAATCGCATGATTATCATTGTATCACATTGAGAATCATCGCCATCATGGATATAAGAAGGCAAAATCTTTGCTTCGTTCATACATATCTTATCAACAATTTGTTCATATTTAACTTTTTGTCATAAAGCTCTACTCGTATATAGTACAAAAACCAAATTTTATTTTTCTGTTCCATTTTCATTTATTTTATTCATCTCGACGATTTAAGCAACAGAAGAAAAGAATATTTGCTAATACAAGAATAAGAACCTAAAGGAAAATAAAGGTTCAAGGATCTAAGTACAGAATAAAATTTGCTTTTACATAAAAGCACATAAAGTATGTACAAGAAGAGAAAAGGATTTGTTATACAAGTGTACGTATATCTGTATTGCTTAAATGTCAATTCATTGTGGGTGGTTGGGAAATGTAGTGTGCGGTAAAAAAAATTATATGTATGAACCCGTCGAATTGAGGCAATCTATATATATATATATATATATATATATATATATATATATATATATATATATATATATATATATATATATATATATATATATATATTTATATATATATATATATATATATATATATATATATATATAAGATTGAAATCTACATGTTTGCGCTTTTCCTATTTTTGTTACTCGTGTACATTTTAATTTTATTCCGAGCTTTAAATTTAAGAAATTGGAAAACAATGTAATTCTTATTTATGTTTATCCGATCTCACAAAACTCTCATTTTGAAAAATAAAAAAAAGTATTCTAATTTGAATTCCTTATGTTGAATTTTGAAAGACAAGGCTTCATTCAAAGCTCGATATCAATGATGCCATAGATATTCAATTGTTTTACTAGATATAAATATTTTTAAGCCCAAGACCCAGATCAATGTCATTAAAAATTATCTCTATACTCACATCTGTAGCACACGTGTAATGTTTATTTTTATCTCTCGCCTAACACATTCCAAATTTATAGTTTAAATAAAAATTACTTTTTATTTAATAACGCAAGAATCCTAACAAATTTAAATTGAATCATTTTCAATTTTCAATTACATATATCAAGCCTACCTTTTATTGTTATACCATTTCCAGGAAACAGTCTCACTCGGCGCCTTGAATATTGTGTATAACGAGAGATGGATGTAAAAGGATGTATATAAGGATGTAATACTCGTAAAAAGTGGTAACAAGGATAAGTGTTTTCAAAAAAGTAAAAATAAATGTTTAGATATTCATTTTCTATTTATATTATACCGACGTGTATATAGCTGAGCAAAATTTGTCTTTATATACTATCTAAAAAGAAACTTGACGAACTGCTTTCTTCTTTGTACCTCTAAATGTACATTTTCTTTTACAAAAACAACAACAAGAACAGCCATAACAAAAAATGGGTTAATAAAAATTACACATCGTACACCGACGGAAGAAAGGAAAATGTTTAAAAGGGCACAGTGCTGCTTTATTGAGGAAAAGGCAAATATTTTTGAATACACAACACCATCACTAAAATATAATCCTTCGGAATATAAATGGAATAAGATTATTGCCACCTGAATGTTGAACTATAAAATTTTGTGTGTATGTATATATATGTTTGTTGAGTATATTTTCCAGTTTTTCTTTTATTTTCAACATAACAGGGTATAACAATTTTTTACCATAATGTCTGTCTGTTTTCATTATTCAAATAATCCATCTAATCGTAAAATCTTTTAATCATCAATTTTCATTTACACATACATACATACATACATTGCCATACATATATGAACATCGAAAATATTCAGGAAAAACAAGGAAATTATTTAGAGCTGAGGCAACATAGATTTTCATCGTACAGTCTTTTATTTACCTAAATCCGTATGTTCGTACTTGAGGAAAATGAGATAAATGATAAATACAACAAAGCAGACGATATAAAATTAAGGAAAATCTCTGTAAAATAATCACATGTTGTATTATGATCTGGGAGTGAGGTATAATTTGTAGAATTGAGAATAAGAATTTTTTTTTTATTTGTTTTGCCTTTAATGATGCAGTTGAACCATGGTTCCAATTGGAAAACTAGTTTATGATGTCCTTCAGTGGAGCCTGGCACCATTTATAACAAAAATTTTGTGAAGTGATTGGTCACGATATGGAAATCAAGTATCGCACTTGCGAATAATGAGAAACTATCACATTTTCTTACCGTGTGTAGTGATTTTGCCTATGATACCTTAGCCGATCGGTACTTTGATTACCGTCACCAAAAACATTAGATGAATGTTTTACGAACTTTTACGAACAATTTTTACAAAAAAATCTGCGAGCTGAACGGGGAAAATTTCCATAAAATGAGACAAGATGATGGTAAAATCGTGGAAGCTTGTAAACTAAAATTATTGCATGCGGTCAAGGCTTGTAAATTTGGTGGTTTACTCAATACAGAAAATTACTTCTGGGGGTTTATCTTTTTTTACAATTTTGTTTAATTACCGTCCTTATTTGATCGTCTAATCTAGTTTTTACTTCCCCGAAAAACCTTTTTGATTTCGCTTGAGTTTCGTCTGGGTTTCGAATATTGTTGTGGTTAAAAATTATTTCATTCGTTGTAAATCTAGTTGTCGAGTGGACCGAGTTGTTGTAGAATGCTACGGAATTTTCTATGATTGTGCAATGGTGTTTTCCACTTGGCCATTGGATTCCGATGAAGAGGTGTACTCCAACATTATAATCCTAGAACTAGATTGAACGGAACGTTGTTTCATGGTCCTTTATTATAGTGTTTGGAATTCCAAATGTTGTAATGTATTTGGTTATTGCGGCTCTTATGTCCAACAGATTTTTCGATTCTATTTGAATCATTTGAAGATGTTTCGAAAATGCGTCTATATGACAGACAAAAAATTATAATAAAAATATTAATGTGTACTCTTTCGAGTGGTCGGCCTGGGGGGATATTTTTATGTTATAAGGGTTTCTGACGTATTTGTGTATGTAACTTTTGATTTTCTTTATAACATTCGGAAAACAATAAGATCTTTTTATTTGGTTTTCTATTACCCTAACTCCTCGGTGTGCATTGTCGTGTTCTTTCATTACAATGGCACATCTTGCCTTTCTGAGTGTGTTACATCCTTTACGATTTTGGTTACTAGAACAAAATGCTCTGAAAAATGTTTCCTATACAGACTTCCTGAATTAACTGTAAATGATTTCAGGTGCTAAAATAGCTAATTGTTTTTCATTGTGAAATTTTTTGAGATAAAATTTGTGGTTTGTCGAAATAGGGTTTGGCCCTCTTTGTTTTTGGGAATACTTGTTCTGTAATTATTGTGTCTAGTTCGGAAACTCTTAAATTGATTTGGTTTTTGTAGTAGTTAACTGGACTTTCTGAACGATTTCGAGTATCGCCTGCCAATCAGTTAACTTTTAAACGATCTATAAAAGAACTGAATTATGAAATCCGTGATGAAAATTCAAGTCCTAGTCCTAATCAGGCTATAGAATCCGACCACTATATTTCCGCCCTCCGAAAGCAAATGGGCAACACGTCGAATGCAGCGCCACATCTAGATAGTTCTTCTAGATTGGATAAATATATTATATGTTACAATTGTTCGGACATCGGACATGCGTTTATGGACTGTCCAGTCCCACCGGTCGGCATCTTCTGCTATCGATATGGGTTGAAAGACGCGATATCGACCAGATGTTAGCGATGTGCGGGAAACGCTACGAGAGGCCTCTGGAAATCTGGGAGTCAGGAGCCTCAAAAAACGATGCTACCCAGGTCTTACCGAGAGAACCAAACAAATCCATGAATCCAGCTAACCAACCAAACCTTCCTCCCACCACATCTTTAATTAATGCTAAAAACAGTTCTATCAAACGAATAATTGTTACTTCCAATAGTTTCAATAACAAGTCTACCAGCATGCGGCTATATATCGTACCCTCATTAGAACAGTCGCTTTACCTGGGAATTGACTTCTGGAATCGGTTCGGAGTCACCACACGAGTATCTGCACTTAGTTTTGGTAATGAGAATTTGGACACGACGGAATCGTCGAAGTTCCACCTACAGTCAGAAGAACAACAAAAGACCTTAAACACTATTCTAGATCTCTTCCCTTCAAGTGCAAAACTGGGACTTGGCAAAACTTCACTAATCTCACATGTTATTAATGTGGGGGATGCCAAGCCGATAAAGCAAAGATTTTACCCAGTATCACCTATCAAGCAAAAATTGATGTATGAGGAATTGGATAGGATGCTTTGCTTAACGGTAATCGAAGAAAGTTAGAGCTCCTGATGCTCCCCAGTTACCTTGGTGCATAAGGCAAATGGCAAAGCACGGCTCCATCTGGAGCCCCGTGAAGTGAACAGGGTGACCGTCAAAGACGCGTACTCGTTGCCGATTATCTCTGGACTTTTGAGTCGTTTGGACCAAACTCGATTCATATCAATAATTGATCTCAAAGTCGCCTTTAGGCAAATACCGCTCCATCCAAAGACTAGGGACAAGACTTCACGGTCATGCCAATCGGCATGCCCCCAAAAATTATCTGGGGTATATTATAGGAAAGGGGTGCATCCGCACCAACCCAGAAAAATGTAGTGCCATTTTGGAGTTTCCACCTCCAAAAACCGCAAAACAGGTTCCACGTTTTCTGGGAATGTGCGGGTGGTACCGTCGTTTTATAAAGAATTTTGCCACTTTAGCAGCTCCCTTAACGGATCTCACGGGGAAGTCGGTGAAAAATAAATGATCTCCTATCGCCGAGACAGCCTTCAATTCATTAAAAGACGCTTCGATTTCAGCTCCAGTCTTGGGAAATCCAGATTACAATCGACCTTTTTATATTCAGTATGACGCCAGTACTGTCGAAGTAGGCAGTGTATTATTTCAGGCGGATGATAATGGCGATGAACATCCTATAGAGTACATTTCGCACAAACTCAAATAATTCCAACTAGCTGCTGCAGCAATTTCCAGTCTCTCAACAAAATATATTTAATGCTCTGAGTATAGAAGATTATTTCACAGATGAGGAAGGACTGAAAGAAGAAGTTTCCAGAGCTAATAACAGAAATCCTAAGAAACGTAAGCGCACAAAAACGAAAACTCCCCCAAAAAATAATACACAAAGTGTGAACAGTAACACTGAACAGAAAAACCCAAAAATCTTAAGCTATAGTCTATAAACTATTAGTCTTAAGCTAGCTACACATATATACCATGTTCGTTGGAAATCTCTGGATACTGACCAATCCTCGATACAGTGAATATGTAAATTCGTCCATTTATTTTAAATTTGCAAAAATTGATCAAGCTCGGGGTCAATAAAAACTTAGGTCTACCTCATCGTATTAAAATAGGGATAATTTTTATTTGTTCAGGATGTCTTAAGCTAACTACACATGTATACCATGTCCGTTGGAAATCTCTGGGTACTGGCCAATCCTCGATACAGTGAATGTGTAAATTCGTCCATTTATTTTAAATTTGCAAAAATTGATCAAGCTCGGGGTCAATAAAAAATTGGGTCTACCTCATCGTAGTAAAATTAGGATAATTTTTATTTGTTCAGGATGTCTTAAGCTAACTACACATGTATACCATGTCCGTTGGAAATCTCTGGGTACTGGCCAATCCTCGATACAGTGAATGTGTAAATTCGTCCATTTATTTTAAATTTGCAAAAATTGATCAAGATCGGGGTCAATAACAAATTGGGTCTACCTCATCGTATTAAAATGGGGATTTTTTTTATTTGTTCAGGATGTCTTAAGCTAACTACACATGTATACCATGTCCGTTGGAAATCTCTGGGTACTGGCCAATCCTCGATACAGTGAATGTGTAAATTCGTCCATTTATTTTAAATTTGCAAAAATTGATCAAGCTCGGGGTCAATAACAAATTGGGTCTACCTCATCGTATTACAATGGGGATAATTTTTATTTGTTCAGGATGTCTTAAACTAACTACACATATATACCATGTCCGTTGGAAATCTCTGGGTACTGGCCAATCCTCGATACAGTGAATGTGTAAATTCGTCCATTTATTTAAAATTTGCAAAAATTGATCAAGCTCGGGGTCAATAACAAATTGGGTCTACCTCATCGTATTACAATGGGGATAATTTTTATTTGTTCAGGATGTCTTAAGCTAACTACACATGTATACCATGTCCGTTGGAAATCTCTGGGTACTGGCCAATCCTCGATACAGTGAATGTGTAAGTTCGTCCATTTATTTAAAATTTGCAAAAATTGATCAAGTTCGGGGTCAATAACAAATTGGGTCTACCTCATCGTATTAAAATGGGGATAATTTTTATTTTTTCAGGATGTCTTAAGCTAACTACACATGTATACCATGTCCGTTGGAAATCTCTGGGTACTGGCAAATCCTCGATACAGTGAATGTGTAAATTCGTCCATTTATTTTAAATTTGCAAAAATTGATCAAGTTCGGGGTCAATAAAAAATTAGGTCTACCTCATCGTATTAAAATGGGGATAATTTTTATTTTTTCAGGATGTCTTAAGCTAACTACACATGTATACCATGTCCGTTGGAAATCTCTGGGTACTGGCAAATCCTCGATACAGTGAATGTGTAAATTCGTCCATTTATTTTAAATTTGCAAAAATTGATCAAGCTCGGGGTCAATAAAAAATTGGGTCTACCTCATCGTAGTAAAATTAGGATAATTTTTATTTGTTCAGGATGTCTTAAGCTAACTACACATGTATACCATGTCCGTTGGAAATCTCTGGGTACTGGCCAATCCTCGATACAGTGAATGTGTAAATTCGTCCATTTATTTTAAATTTGCAAAAATTGATCAAGCTCGGGGTCAATAACAAATTGGGTCTACCTCATCGTATTAAAATAGGGATAATTTTTATTTTTTCAGGATGTCTTAAGCTAACTACACATGTATACTATGTCCGTTGGAAATCTCTGGGTACTGGCCAATCCTCGATACAGTGAATGTGTAAATTCGTCCATTTATTTTAAATTTGCAAAAATTGATCAAGATCGGGGTCAATAACAAATTGGGTCTACCTCATCGTATTAAAATGGGGATAATTTTTGTTTGTTCATGATGTATTAAGCTAACTACACATATATACCATGTCCATTGGAAATCTCTGGGTACTGGCCAATCCTCGATACAGTGAATGTGTAAATTCGTCCATTTATTTTAAATTTGCAAAAATTGATCAAGTTCGGGGTCAATAAAAAATTAGGTCTACCTCATCGTATTAAAATGGGGATAATTTTTATTTTTTCAGGATGTCTTAAGCTAACTACACATGTATACCATGTCCGTTGGAAATCTCTGGGTACTGGCAAATCCTCGATACAGTGAATGTGTAAATTCGTCCATTTATTTTAAATTTGCAAAAATTGATCAAGTTCGGGGTCAATAAAAAATTAGGTCTACCTCATCGTATTAAAATGGGGATAATTTTTATTTTTTCAGGATGTCTTAAGCTAACTACACATGTATACCATGTCCGTTGGAAATCTCTGGGTACTGGCAAATCCTCGATACAGTGAATGTGTAAATTCGTCCATTTATTTTAAATTTGCAAAAATTGATCAAGCTCGGGGTCAATAAAAAATTGGGTCTACCTCATCGTAGTAAAATTAGGATAATTTTTATTTGTTCAGGATGTCTTAAGCTAACTACACATGTATACCATGTCCGTTGGAAATCTCTGGGTACTGGCCAATCCTCGATACAGTGAATGTGTAAATTCGTCCATTTATTTTAAATTTGCAAAAATTGATCAAGCTCGGTGTCAATAACAAATTGGGTCTACCTCATCGTATTAAAATGGGGATTTTTTTTATTTGTTCAGGATGTCTTAAGCTAACTACACATGTATACTATGTCCGTTGGAAATCTCTGGGTACTGGCCAATCCTCGATACAGTGAATGTGTAAATTCGTCCATTTATTTTAAATTTGCAAAAATTGATCAAGATCGGGGTCAATAACAAATTGGGTCTACCTCATCGTATTAAAATGGGGATAATTTTTATTTGTTCAGGATGTCTTAAGCTAACTACACATATATACCATGTCCGTTGGATATCTCTGGGTACTGGCCAATCCTCGATACAGTGAATGTGTAAATTCGTCCATTTATTTTAAATTTGCAAAAATTGATCAAGCTCGGGGTCAATAACAAATTGGGTCTACCTCATCGTATTAAAATGGGGATAATTTTTATGTTTTCAGGATGTCTTAAGCTAACTACACATGTATACCATGTCCGTTGGAAATCTCTGGGTACTGGCCAACCTCGATACAGTGAATGTGTAAATTCGTCCATTTATTTAAAATTTGCAAAAATTGATCAAGCTCGGGGTCAATAACAAATTGGGTCTACCTCATCGTATTAAAATGGGGATAATTTTTGTTTGTTCATGATGTATTAAGCTAACTACACATATATACCATGTCCATTGGAAATCTCTGGGTACTGGCCAATCCTCGATACAGTGAATGTGTAAATTCGTCCATTTATTTTAAATTTGCAAAAATTGATCAAGCTCGGGGTCAATAACAAATTGGGTCTACCTCATCGTATTACAATGGGGATAATTTTTATTTGTTCAGGATGTCTTAAACTAACTACACATATATACCATGTCCGTTGGAAATCTCTGGGTACTGGCCAATCCTCGATACAGTGAATGTGTAAATTCGTCCATTTATTTTAAATTTGCAAAAATTGATCATGTTAAGGGTCAATAAAAAATGAGGTCTACCTCATCGTATTAAAATGGGGATAATTTTTATTTATTCAGGATGTCTTAAGCTAACTACACATGTATACCATGTCCGTTGGAAATCTCTGGGTACTGGCCAATCCTCGATACAGTGAATGTGTAATTTCGTCCATTTATTTTAAATTTGCAAAAATTGATCAAGTTCGGGGTCAATAACAAATTGGGTCTACCTCATCGTATTAAAATGGGGATAATTTTTATTTGTTCAGGATGTCTTAAGCTAACTACACATATATACCATGTCCGTTGGAAATCTCTGGGTACTGGCCAATCCTCGATACAGTGAATGTGTAAATTCGTCCATTTATTTTAAATTTGCAAAAATTGATCATGTTAAGGGTCAATAAAAAATGAGGTCTACCTCATCGTATTAAAATGGGGATAATTTTTATTTATTCAGGATGTCTTAAGCTAACTACACATATATACCATGTCCGTTGGAAATCTCTGGGTACTGGCCAATCCTCGATACAGTGAATGTGTAATTTCGTCCATTTATTTAAAATTTGCAAAAATTGATCATGTTAAGGGTCAATAAAAAATGAGGTCTACCTCATCGTATTAAAATGGGGGTAATTTTTATTTATTCAGGATGTCTTAAGCTAACTACACATGTATACCATGTCCGTTGGAAATCTCTGGGTACTGGCCAATCCTCGATACAGTGAATGTGTAATTTCGTCCATTTATTTTAAATTTGCAAAAATTGATCAAGTTCGGGGTCAATAACAAATTGGGTCTACCTCATCGTATTAAAATGGGGATAATTTTTATTTGTTCAGGATGTCTTAAGCTAACTACACATATATACCATGTCCGTTGGAAATCTCTGGGTACTGGCCAATCCTCGATACAGTGAATGTGTAAATTTGTCCATTTATTTTAAATTTGCAAAAATTGATCAAGTTCGGGGTCAATAAAAACTTAGGCCTACCTCATCGTATTAAAATTAGGATAATTTTTATTTTTTCAGGATGTCTTAAGCTAACTACACATGTATACCATGTCCGTTGGAAATCTCTGGGTACTGGCCAATCCTCGATACAGTGAATGTGTAATTTCGTCCATTTATTTTAAATTTGCAAAAATTGATCAAGTTCGGGGTCAATAACAAATTGGGTCTACCTCATCGTATTAAAATGGGGATAATTTTTATTTGTTCAGGATGTCTTAAGCTAACTACACATATATACCATGTCCGTTGGAAATCTCTGGGTACTGGCCAATCCTCGATACAGTGAATGTGTACTTTCGTCCATTTATTTTAAATTTGCAAAAATTGATCAAGTTCGGGGTCAATAAAAAATTAGGTCTACCTCATCGTATTAAAATGGGGATAATTTTTATTTTTTCAGGATGTCTTAAGCTAACTACACATGTATACCATGTCCGTTGGAAATCTCTGGGTACTGGCCAATCCTCGATACAGTGAATGTGTAAATTCGTCCATTTATTTTAAATTTGCAAAAATTGATCAAGCTCGGGGTCAATAACAAATTGGGTCTACCTCATCATATTAAAATGGGGATTTTTTTTATTTGTTCAGGATGTCTTAAGCTAACTACACATGTATACTATGTCCGTTGGAAATCTCTGGGTACTGGCCAATCCTCGATACAGTGAATGTGTAAATTCGTCCATTTATTTTAAATTTGCAAAAATTGATCAAGATCGGGGTCAATAACAAATTGGGTCTACCTCATCGTATTAAAATGGGGATAATTTTTGTTTGTTCATGATGTATTAAGCTAACTACACATATATACCATGTCCATTGGAAATCTCTGGGTACTGGCCAATCCTCGATACAGTGAATGTGTAAATTCGTCCATTTATTTTAAATTTGCAAAAATTGATCAAGCTCGGGGTCAATAACAAATTGGGTCTACCTCATCGTATTACAATGGGGATAATTTTTATTTGTTCAAGATGTCTTAAACTAACTACACATATATACCATGTCCGTTGGAAATCTCTGGGTACTGGCCAATCCTCGATACAGTGAATGTGTAAATTTGTCCATTTATTTTAAATTTGCAAAAATTGATCAAGTTCGGGGTCAATAAAAACTTAGGCCTACCTCATCGTATTAAAATAGGGATAATTTTTATTTTTTCAGGATGTCTTAAGCTAACTACACATGTATACCATGTCCGTTGGAAATCTCTGGGTACTGGCCAATCCTCGATACAGTGAATGTGTAATTTCGTCCATTTATTTTAAATTTGCAAAAATTGATCAAGTTCGGGGTCAATAACAAATTGGGTCTACCTCATCGTATTAAAATGGGGATAATTTTTATTTGTTCAGGATGTCTTAAGCTAACTACACATATATACCATGTCCGTTGGAAATCTCTGGGTACTGGCCAATCCTCGATACAGTGAATGTGTACTTTCGTCCATTTATTTTAAATTTGCAAAAATTGATCAAGTTCGGGGTCAATAAAAAATTAGGTCTACCTCATCGTATTAAAATGGGGATAATTTTTATTTTTTCAGGATGTCTTAAGCTAACTACACATGTATACCATGTCCGTTGGAAATCTCTGGGTACTGGCCAATCCTCGATACAGTGAATGTGTAAATTCGTCCATTTATTTTAAATTTGCAAAAATTGATCAAGCTCGGGGTCAATAACAAATTGGGTCTACCTCATCGTATTAAAATGGGGATTTTTTTTATTTGTTCAGGATGTCTTAAGCTAACTACACATGTATACTATGTCCGTTGGAAATCTCTGGGTACTGGCCAATCCTCGATACAGTGAATGTGTAAATTCGTCCATTTATTTTAAATTTGCAAAAATTGATCAAGATCGGGGTCAATAACAAATTGGGTCTACCTCATCGTATTAAAATGGGGATAATTTTTGTTTGTTCATGATGTATTAAGCTAACTACACATATATACCATGTCCATTGGAAATCTCTGGGTACTGGCCAATCCTCGATACAGTGAATGTGTAAATTCGTCCATTTATTTTAAATTTGCAAAAATTGATCAAGCTCGGGGTCAATAACAAATTGGGTCTACCTCATCGTATTACAATGGGGATAATTTTTATTTGTTCAAGATGTCTTAAACTAACTACACATATATACCATGTCCGTTGGAAATCTCTGGGTACTGGCCAATCCTCGATACAGTGAATGTGTAAATTCGTCCATTTATTTTAAATTTGCAAAAATTGATCATGTTAAGGGTCAATAAAAAATTGGGTCTACCTCATCGTATTAAAATGTGGATAATTTTTATTTATTCAGGATGTCTTAAGCTAACTACACATGTATACCATGTCCGTTGGAAATCTCTGGGTACTGGCCAATCCTCGATACAGTGAATGTGTAAATTCGTCCATTTATTTTAAATTTGCAAAAATTGATCATGTTAAGGGTCAATAAAAAATGAGGTCTACCTCATCGTATTAAAATGGGGATAATTTTTATTTATTCAGGATGTCTTAAGCTAACTACACATGTATACCATGTCCGTTGGAAATCTCTGGGTACTGGCCAATCCTCGATACAGTGAATGTGTAATTTCGTCCATTTATTTTAAATTTGCAAAAATTGATCAAGTTCGGGGTCAATAACAAATTGGGTCTACCTCATCGTATTAAAATGGGGATAATTTTTATTTGTTCAGGATGTCTTAAGCTAACTACACATATATACCATGTCCGTTGGAAATCTCTGGGTACTGGCCAATCCTCGATACAGTGAATGTGTAAATTCGTCCATTTATTTTAAATTTGCAAAAATTGATCATGTTAAGGGTCAATAAAAAATGAGGTCTACCTCATCGTATTAAAATGGGGATAATTTTTATTTATTCAGGATGTCTTAAGCTAACTACACATATATACCATGTCCGTTGGAAATCTCTGGGTACTGGCCAATCCTCGATACAGTGAATGTGTAATTTCGTCCATTTATTTAAAATTTGCAAAAATTGATCATGTTAAGGGTCAATAAAAAATGAGGTCTACCTCATCGTATTAAAATGGGGGTAATTTTTATTTATTCAGGATGTCTTAAGCTAACTACACATGTATACCATGTCCGTTGGAAATCTCTGGGTACTGGCCAATCCTCGATACAGTGAATGTGTAATTTCGTCCATTTATTTTAAATTTGCAAAAATTGATCAAGTTCGGGGTCAATAACAAATTGGGTCTACCTCATCGTATTAAAATGGGGATAATTTTTATTTGTTCAGGATGTCTTAAGCTAACTACACATATATACCATGTCCGTTGGAAATCTCTGGGTACTGGCCAATCCTCGATACAGTGAATGTGTAAATTTGTCCATTTATTTTAAATTTGCAAAAATTGATCAAGTTCGGGGTCAATAAAAACTTAGGCCTACCTCATCGTATTAAAATAGGGATAATTTTTATTTTTTCAGGATGTCTTAAGCTAACTACACATGTATACCATGTCCGTTGGAAATCTCTGGGTACTGGCCAATCCTCGATACAGTGAATGTGTAATTTCGTCCATTTATTTTAAATTTGCAAAAATTGATCAAGTTCGGGGTCAATAACAAATTGGGTCTACCTCATCGTATTAAAATGGGGATAATTTTTATTTGTTCAGGATGTCTTAAGCTAACTACACATATATACCATGTCCGTTGGAAATCTCTGGGTACTGGCCAATCCTCGATACAGTGAATGTGTACTTTCGTCCATTTATTTTAAATTTGCAAAAATTGATCAAGTTCGGGGTCAATAAAAAATTAGGTCTACCTCATCGTATTAAAATGGGGATAATTTTTATTTTTTCAGGATGTCTTAAGCTAACTACACATGTATACCATGTCCGTTGGAAATCTCTGGGTACTGGCAAATCCTCGATACAGTGAATGTGTAAATTCGTCCATTTATTTTAAATTTGCAAAAATTGATCAAGCTCGGGGTCAATAAAAAATTGGGTCTACCTCATCGTAGTAAAATTAGGATAATTTTTATTTGTTCAGGATGTCTTAAGCTAACTACACATGTATACCATGTCCGTTGGAAATCTCTGGGTACTGGCCAATCCTCGATACAGTGAATGTGTAAATTCGTCCATTTATTTTAAATTTGCAAAAATTGATCAAGCTCGGGGTCAATAACAAATTGGGTCTACCTCATCGTATTAAAATGGGGATTTTTTTTATTTGTTCAGGATGTCTTAAGCTAACTACACATGTATACTATGTCCGTTGGAAATCTCTGGGTACTGGCCAATCCTCGATACAGTGAATGTGTAAATTCGTCCATTTATTTTAAATTTGCAAAAATTGATCAAGATCGGGGTCAATAACAAATTGGGTCTACCTCATCGTATTAAAATGGGGATAATTTTTGTTTGTTCATGATGTATTAAGCTAACTACACATATATACCATGTCCATTGGAAATCTCTGGGTACTGGCCAATCCTCGATACAGTGAATGTGTAAATTCGTCCATTTATTTTAAATTTGCAAAAATTGATCAAGCTCGGGGTCAATAACAAATTGGGTCTACCTCATCGTATTACAATGGGGATAATTTTTATTTGTTCAAGATGTCTTAAACTAACTACACATATATACCATGTCCGTTGGAAATCTCTGGGTACTGGCCAATCCTCGATACAGTGAATGTGTAAATTCGTCCATTTATTTTAAATTTGCAAAAATTGATCATGTTAAGGGTCAATAAAAAATTGGGTCTACCTCATCGTATTAAAATGTGGATAATTTTTATTTATTCAGGATGTCTTAAGCTAACTACACATGTATACCATGTCCGTTGGAAATCTCTGGGTACTGGCCAATCCTCGATACAGTGAATGTGTAAATTCGTCCATTTATTTAAAATTTGCAAAAATTGATCATGTTAAGGGTCAATAAAAAATGAGGTCTACCTCATCGTATTAAAATGGGGGTAATTTTTATTTATTCAGGATGTCTTAAGCTAACTACACATGTATACCATGTCCGTTGGAAATCTCTGGGTACTGGCCAATCCTCGATACAGTGAATGTGTAATTTCGTCCATTTATTTTAAATTTGCAAAAATTGATCAAGTTCGGGGTCAATAACAAATTAGGTCTACCTCATCGTATTAAAATGGGGATAATTTTTATTTGTTCAGGATGTCTTAAGCTAACTACACATATATACCATGTCCGTTGGAAATCTCTGGGTACTGGCCAATCCTCGATACAGTTAATGTGTAATTTCGTCCATTTATTTTAAATTTGCAAAAATTGATCAAGTTCGGGGTCAATAAAAACTAAGGTCTACCTCATCGTATTAAAATAGGGATAATTTTCATTTTTTCAGGATGTCTTAAGCTAACTACACATGTATACCATCTCCGTTGGAAATCTCTGGGTACTGGCCAATCCTCGATACAGTGAATGTGTAAATATGTCCATTTATTTTAAATTTGCAAAAATTGATCAAGTTCGGGTCAATAAAAAATTAGGTCTACCTCATCGTATTAAAATGGGGATAATTTTCATTTGTTCAGGATGTCTTAAGCTAACTACACATATAAACCATCTCCGTTGGAAATCTCTGGGTACTGGCCAATCCTCGATACAGTGAATGTGTAATTTCGTCCATTTATTTTAAATTTGCAAAAATTGATCAAGTTCGGGGTCAATAAAAAATTAGGTCTACCTCATCGTATTAAAATGGGGATAATTTTTATTTGTTCAGGATGTCTTAAGCTAACTACACATATATACCATGTCCGTTGGAAATCTCTGGGTACTGGCCAATCCTCGATATAGTGAATGTGTAAATTCGTCCATTTATTTTATATTTGCAAAAATTGATCAAGTTCGGGGTCAATAAAAACTTAGGTCTACCTCATCGTATTAAACTGGGAAGAATTTTTATTTGTTCAGGATGTCTTAAGCTAACTAGACATATATACCATGTCCGTTGGAAATCTCTAGGTACTGGCCAATCCTCGATACAGTGAATGTGTAATTTCGTCCATTTATTTTAAATTTGCAAAAATTGATCAAGTTCGGGGTCAATAACAAATTGGGTCTACCTCATCGTATTACAATGGGGATAATTTTTATTTGTTCAGGATGTCTTAAGCTAACTACACATGTATACCATGTCCGTTGGAAATCTCTGGGTACTGGCCAATCCTCGATACAGTGAATGTGTAAATTCGTCCATTTATTTAAAATTTGCAAAAATTGATCAAGCTCGGGGTCAATAACAAATTGGGTCTACCTCATCGTATTAAAATGGGGATAATTTTTATTTGTTCAGGATGTCTTAAGCTAACTACACATATACACCATGTCCGTTGGAAATCTCTGGGTACTGGCCAATCCTCGATACAGTGAATGTGTAAATTCGTCCATTTATTTTAAATTTGCAAAAATTGATCAAGCTCGGGGTCAATAACAAATTGGGTCTATCTCATCGTATTAAAATGGGGATAATTTTTATTTGTTCAGGATGTCTTAAGCTAACTACACATGTATACCATGTCCGTTGGAAATCTCTGGGTACTGGCCAATCCTCGATACAGTGAATGTGTAAATTCGTCCATTTGTTTTAACCAAAACACGGTAATGTGTCATACACTGGCTAAAATTTAAATGGGAAGTTACTGGGTATTTTCCATGCAAAGGATATTCGCACGTAATGTCTTTATTTTCAGTTTAAGTATTATATTTGTATAATTGCCCGGCTTGATAAGACTCTCTCTCAGGTGCGGGTCGACCCCACGTTTGTAACACCGTCCTTTAACGGCGCGGCGTGGCGTCACCGCGCATACTAATGGTAATAACACGTCAGTATAATTTGGGTGAGTGAGGTTTTGTGCAATCCTATCGATTCCACCAAAAATGTTTTCGTTATTGTTGGGTATTTGAAACACCGATATATAGAGGACGCGGAGGTGACAACAAAAACCTTTTCTTTTTGTGGTATTTAAAAAAAAAGAGAGATTATTACGAAATAAGGTACGCGATCGTAAAAGCGATAGCAAAAAATTAAAAAAAAAAAAACAACCGGGAACAACATCGATTGTTCTTGACATAATTGTAAAATTAGTTAGTGCAAAAAGAAAATAAAAAAAAAATCTCTGGGACCTATATAAATAAAAATACTTTTTTTGGTGAAATAAATTTAATTAATTATACGCCTGTAACAAAACAAAAAAAAATTGTATTTGGGTTTATCTGAATACGGTACTTCGGGGTGTGGTAGCCACAAGGTGGTAGTGTTTTTCTGTGTAACGAAAGTAAACTGTAAAAAATATACGCAGTAATCGGATAAAGCGGAGCAGACATGGACGTGACCGGGAGCAGCCCCACTGGTAACGCTGCTTAAAAGAAAGAAACAATTGGTACCGGACTCCGTACCAATCAACAGGTACGTGTCAGACACTTGAATTGTTTTTTTTCGCTGTACCCCGAGGAAATTAGAAACAGTAACTACCAACAATTTTTTCCCCTTCGTTGATTCGCGAGGTTTGAACAATCCGCGGCCAGACTGGATAAAGCAGCAGTTATATATGTATGTATGGATTGTCGGGACGATAGCTAAACTCGTCAGTTAAAGTCACCGTGGAGGAACGGGGTCATTTAAGGTCAAATTAAGGTCGATTTTGTTTTTTTAACACTAATATTAGCATTATAATATTAAGAGTCGTTACTGGTTTTTTCGTAAATTTATTGGGGTTTTTTTCCCCAGTGGTCTTTATTTTCATTAATGTTCTAAAAACCAAACACAAGACCAGCTTTTCTAATTTTTTTTGTTAGTGTAAATTTCTTATGTAACGATATTGTTTCATGGGTTTATTTTTATTAATTGGGCAATCGCGATGGTTAGTTCAGTTTTCAAATAAGTTAAACATTTCTGTTTCCAATTTTTTTTATTTTTTTATTTCGTGTGAGTTTGGATTTTATTATTTTTCCCCCTCTAAGGTTTTTTGGGTTGTTATTCGCCTCTACCGAGGTTCGATTTTGGTCTCTTTTTATGCGATTTTTTTTTAGATTTGGTTTACTTTAATATGAGCGATTAAAACATTTTTGGTATGCGTAGATGGTGACATTGGAGTAGCGTTAAAATAAATGGTTCGTTGCATATTATATTTTTTTTTTTTTTTTTTGAGGTGTATGCAAGGAGTACGCAAGCCTCGTCCCCATCTGAAAATTTTAAAGTTTTACTCTGATGTTTTTATGAATGTCACGGCTGGTGTTTTTTCATAGCCCATATTATAGCTAAAGAAAAGAAGGTTTATTGACACGTCTTTCTTAAGATACTTCGTCATTTTCTTGTAAAGTCCCAGAAATTGTTTGATTTGTTTTTGGTTTTTTGTAACGGCCATTCTAAGATTTTTTTTGTACCTTCCCCTTGTTTGGCCTTACACCGACTTTAGTTATTATTTGGCCTAGAAACCCAGTCTGTCTCTTTAAGACACTTGTCGAGCTAAATCTTAAGATTGAAATCTAAGAGTCTTTTTAGAATAGTGTTTAAGTTATGTAAGTGTGTTTGTAGATTTTCCCCTACTACCACAATGTCGTCGAGGCTATACATGGCTGATTTTATCTATGAGTCTGTGAAGCACGTTATTCATCTTAGTTCGGTATTTCGTCACCATTGGATGTTTAATTCCGATTGTAGCGGACAATATTTCGTTCGGTTTCAACACTACTGCTTGATTCTTGTAAATTGTGTCGATGACTAATTTGCTTCCAATTCGCTGAGGTGTTCAGTCCAAATTACTATTCTTATGTCTTCCTTGTTATCGGTTTATTATCTAGAACTGGTAGTGTTTTCGAAAGTGTCGGCTGTAATTGTAGGGTGGTAAAATTTTTCCGCTGGGTGGTAGCGGTAAAACTTAAATTTTTGGTTGTTTATTTATTTTTGTCATTGATTCTGATCCCAGAATACCGTCAAAGAATCTATGAAAATTTAATTCATAGTATGTTTGGGCTGGTAAGTTCTTACTTATAAGGTTTATTTTCCGTATCTGATTCTAGGTCCTCTTGAAATTTTGCTACATCGAGATTTGCGCATTCGTTCATTGTTCCCGTGTTTGACACTTAGAAGTTATCATCATTTTCTGTCGTGGTTTCATGATGGTTATACGAAAATTTTTGGGCGTTGGAATTCGTAGTCTTAGCTGAGGGGTCTACTTCCATGTGTTCAGTAGGCGGTCCGCTTAGCCTTCTTATTGGTGTTTGGTTGAATTTTGAGTATGCTGTACTAATTTGATTCGGTTTTTGAGGCTGCGTGTTATGAGTACCCAAAGTATGGCTTCTTTAAGCCTGATAAAAACGCGGCCAGTGTGTCTTCTTCAATAAATGTGCAAATTCCATGCAAGAGGGCATTATATATTTCATTCTGTTTGACCAATGATTTGATATTTTGGACTATTTCTTTGCTCTTATTATAGAACGTATGTATTGACATTGTTTCATTCTGTTTATTTGTCCGTAGCTGAAACTTAAAATAACTTAACTCTTGCCTGTAGTCTAATGATTCAAGCAAAATTTGCTTCATTTCTACGAAAACTTCAGGGTCGCCTGCGAAGTGGGCACAAGATCACCTATAACTGCAATTTCCTATATGATGAGTATATACGTAAATTTAAAATATGTAAACTAATTAATAATTTTAACAGGTTTCTCAACGTTTCCGGAGAATCAGTAGACATTGTTGGAGTCATGTTCGTTAAATTCAGAACTATTGATGGCGATGTAACAAAGCATTTGGAAATTTCATTTCTGCGTACCAAGAGACCACTACGGGTAATTATAGGCAGAGATTGGTTGGATGAAATCGTACTTACCTGGCGGAATAATTTTAGTACTAATCCGGAATTTGTTAAATTAGTAAGTATAATGAACACTCAGTTATTGTTGAAAAAATCAAATCTAAATTTTTAAACAAAGTAGATGAAAGCTTAGTCAATCCATAATCCCGCGGAAATAATATTAAATAAAAATTTCACCCCAATATATTCTACATCATATTCGGTGCCTCGTCGTCTCAAGGAAAAATTAGACCAGGAATTAGAACGACTGGTTAAGGAGAATGTGTTAATACCCATTCGTCATAATTTTTGCCGTTGGGCGAGTCCTATTACCACTGTTCTGAAGAAAAAAAAAAACGAATGTACGATTTTGTATCGACTGCAACTACCTCCAACTACCATTAACCAATTTGTTAAAACGGAGCATAACCCTCTTCCAACAGAATATTTTTGCAAATTTAACAAATTGTAAAGTCTTCTATATTTTGGATTTAATGGGAGCGTATCAGCAATTATTTACCCATCGCGGGTTGTATAGAAATACACGTTTGGCATAGATAGCGGTGAACCTTCATTTTAAGAAATATTTGTTAAGGGCATTAACTGATTAGGCCCAGATTTCGTTTTCTTAATTTGTTCAGTTTCCACAATTTTTATAAAACTTGGCATGAACCCAAAAAATGTTCGCGACGTACGATTATGATAATAACATTAGTAAAGAGAGCTTTCGAGTACAAAGAACTGATTGCATTGTTTTGGTTAAAATTCAATTAGATTGTTGAACAATTTTAATAAATATACGAGTATTGGTGAGAGCGTTCTTGAGTTCTAAAAAGGACTGGAAAAAATCTTGATTTTCAAAAAATTCATTTGGTGGCCCTTTGATGTGGTTCAATGGAAGTTTTCCAGTATCAGGAAGCAATTGCACTGTTTCAGGATTTCGGAAAAATTTGTTTAGGGACCCAAGGTAGTGTTTAAGGTAATTTCTAAATTTTTACGATTCCAACGATTTTGAAAAAAAATTTGAGAAAAACGATTTTCGAGTGCAAGGTAAAAGATCTAAGATTATGCTTCGGTTATTTTTTTATTTTACAATTTGGTTAGCTCAAACGACTACGATAACAATTTGGTAAGTAAAAGTTTGGTCTTTTCAGACCCTGGAAATTAGTTCTATGTGGCTGGAATAACAAAAATTTTGTTTGGTTCTACTCCAGTAGGCTTTGCTCGCAACCTCGAACGATTTTAATTGCTCAATCCAAATGTTTGCACAGGGAGAACTTGTAGCCCCCGCGGGCGCGCCCCTACGTGGTGGATCAGGGAATTCTGGTTGAATAGAATCAGAGAGGGTGCAAGGTTAATAAAATACATTTCGCGGACTAACAAGTCAACATGCAATGATGTCAATTAGAGATAGAAATACTCCAGGTGATGCTCCAGCGAGCACATTGGACAATTCATTTTCTATGGGGGTTGCTCCGACGAATTCTAAGGAGTGCTATTCATTGATCATGATTTTAAATTAAATTTCCCACAATACCAATACATCATTTTTCTGGAACTGACGATTTTTCACAAAAAACTCTTTTACACAAAAATTCGGCAACATTGTAATTCAAGGGGATTTACTAATCAGGATGAAACTTCCAACTTTAGATTTTGAAATTGGAAATTGGTGTACCGGAAGTGGCAGCTCATAAGGAAAGATTTCTCGTATTTTACAGTTTTTCTCAAAGATCTTATAAAACCATTATTGGTCCAAAATTTCACCGGAAATGTAATTCCGACGAATTGACTGATCAGTATTAAACATAATATGTGAGTTTTTTCAATAATTTGGGAGATGCTAATGAAATTTGGCGTAAATCAGTGTCCAGAAGTCGAAGCACCCGTTGAAGGTTTCTTAACTTTTGCAATGCTGTTAAAAAGTAGGGCATTTAAGAAAACCGACCAAGAATTATAAGATTCAAATAAATTTAAAGACTAAATTTTCATCAAGGGTTCTTAATTTTAAGCGGGAATAATAATTTTTAATTATACAAGACAATTTTAGCAGAAGTTCGGTAAGGGTATTCCCAACTGCTTGAAAACGATTTTGATTAAATTTAATGATTTGGTTTCCGAATTGCACCGATTGCATTGGAGCTAGGATTTGGAAGGCAATCGTTAAGTGGATCTTCGGGATCAATGCCGGTTTTAATCTTTTCGTAGCGATTGTAAGAGTTTTAATTTTGAGAAAATTACGCTACGTTGTTTTTCTCGTCCTCTTAGTTCCTAAAAAATATTAGGCTAGAACGATTTTAATAATAATTGCCGCCATTACAATCGTTCTGGTTCCAAGAAATGGCTACAATTAGTATTTCAATTGCAATTAGGTGAAAGCGTAAAGGTTTCCAATGCCATATGTATATAATGCAGTGAGTTTTGAATTGTGAATAAGTCGTTATGAATGGGTTTTCGAATATCAGTATCCGAGGTTTATTGTAGCAAAAATTGGTAGAAAAGTGGTTTTGATTACCAGGAAGCAAGTACAATGTATCAAGATTGCAGAAAAATTCCGGGCTAACATTTTTCACTTTGTCGGTTGAAACGATATATTTGGAGTGTCAGTTATGAACGATTATGATGATTCTCAATTCCGAAGGTTCAAAATCGTTTTCTGGGATTCAGGATCTTTTAAATATTTTTACAGCAAAACCGCTTTTCTACCAAATTTATGAGGATGTGTTTATTGGAGCAAGGGACCATTCCTGTAAATCATGATTAGACAAATTTTAGTCTCAAAAAATGTAGATAAAAACTAGTGAGAGAAAGTGTCAAGTATGGGAGTCGAGTCTCTCAAGACTGCTACTTTCCGAGTAAAAATTTTGTCAGGTTGAACGATTCTGGTAAAAATTGATTTTTCGACTCAAATGGTTTTGATAAAAATTGGTAAGGAGGGTTTTCTAACTTGAGTGCTACGCAGAAATATAATTAAATATTTAGGTGGAAACCCTTCAAGGTGGAAGAAAACCAATTGAAAATAAATTTCGACTCAAAGAAATTAATATGAGAGCTACTCAAAAATTAATTGATAGTGTTTCGAGTGCGCGGACAGGATTGTAATTAGCAAAGTTGGGGTAAAATAAGGGTGGGTAAATTGTTTAGGAGTCTTCCAGTCATTCTTTGTTTTGGGTCCAGGGACTGGAACATTTTTCGTAAAATATATTATATAAAAAGTTGTAAGGGAGTATTGCAATAACCAGAATAAATTGTACTAAGTCCCGCTTTCAAGACAATTCGCTAATGTGGTTCGCCGGTGGGACTCAGGTTATTAATTTGTCGGTTGACTGATGGTAAAATAAAACAGTTCGATGGGCACGATTTTTAACGTTTTTGGCTAGAATGATTTTGATAATACTTGGTGACGGAAATTTTCAGGTGCTGGAAACGATTTTAAACTGTAAGTTGTTTTCCAATAAGATTCTTTAAATACTAAATTGTTTTAGCTCAAAACGATATTTTTCGTATGACATTACGGGTTTCGGTTGAAGAAATTCGTTTGAATCCTCGGTCGAGCGAACTTGAAAAATTATGTTAAGGAGATTTCTGGGTACTAGAAACCGAATGAATTTAATCTCCGGTGGGACCCATACGGTTGGCAGAAAGCATTTAAAATGATTCATGGTTTTGGAAATATTTATTAGGGTGTTCTTAAGGTTCAACGAAGTTTTAGTGTCATAAATTGATTATAAAGTATAAGTTAAATTTTGAAAAATGTTCAAAGTTTGGATTAAAATGCTCGATAGATTTAAATACATATTCACTTTTCGAACACCAGAAGCCAACTACAATGAGTCATTTTTTCAATTAAACTTAATATTTCAAATAATGACTGTTGTTAGCAATTTATGTTGGTTAAATCCCTGAATGGATAAAGTCTTGAATTTTATGCTTTATCAGGATGTAAAATATGTATACATCTAAATTGATCTCAAATTGGTAAGTTTCTCATAAATATTGGTTTTTGTGATGAAGGCTTGATGGTCCCACCTTGGATTTCATAATTAAATGTTCTATTTTGGACTGTAAAAATTGACATTTGGTCCATTTAAACTCTAGACCATAACTTGACTATGGATTAAAATACCAATTCTGATATTTCTTAACAGGGTGATCCCACATAAATAAATTGGACCGGATGTTATTATCTGATGTTATTGACCTTTGGGCGCCACGTGGAACATTTTAATTGCCATGGTGCAAGTTGCAAGCTGCAAGTTGCAAGTTGCATGTTTCCAGTTGCATATTGCATGTTGCAAGTTGCAAGTTGCATGTTGCATGTTGCATACAGGGTGTGTAACCAGTTCAACACTATATTGCTCATTTATTTTATGAACTGAAATCGTTTATAAAACAAAATAACAATTTAAAACCTTTTTATAAATTCGATTTCTCTTCGAAGATGAAGAACAATACCGAGTAGAAAAAACGTTTCCGTATATTATGTTTTTGGCATCTCAGATAATAGAATGTGTAAAATTTGTACACACCGAAATGTGAATAGCAATTCATAGAAGCACAAACAAAAAACAATGAATTTGTGAATCTACACTTCCTATTTAAACAGTGTGCTCATATATAGATGTGGTCTGCGCACAATGTATATAGTACATTATAGATGATGGGTAAAAAAAATGTCTTTGTTTTTCGAGCACCAGTAGCATATACCACAAAATCATAAATAACTTTTCCGATGACGGTCCATAATATTTATATTTAAAAAAAAAGTAAAAATTCTTCACATAACGATGTCCCATATTTAAATTTTCATCCTCCCAATTGTCAAAATTCGGTCCAAACTTTTGTGAACAAAAAAAAAATCCAAACAAAAATCTTAAGGGATAAATATTCTGTACATATACGCAAGGATAAATGGTTTTATTTTCACAACAATATTTCCTTATTAGTGTATTATGATGTTAGGACATATTTTTGTTATTGTTATAATACACAATAATATATTTGGTATCTAAAGTAATTTATCTAATTTATATTACATGTTATCCTTTTTTTGTGTTCTGCAGGATCTATCTCTAATGTATTTAAGGCATATACATACTCGTGTGTGTATATATCTTTATGTATATCTTAAGTATGTATACGTATGCTATCTAATTGTAATATTTATTTCTCCAATTAAAAGGATTTACGTTTTAAGGATTATTATTAATATTTTAAGGATAAAATCAATATCTTTTTGTGATTTTTTTACACTATTTTACCCTTTGCTGCATTGCTTTTGGGCTTTAAGGATTTCATTAAATTCTGTGTTATATAGGATTATTTGTATTCATATACAAAAACGTTTCGTGTTTCGAAATCTGTTGAAAACTACTAAATTTTATATTCTACGTATACACGTATAAGGACGTAATCAATCTTACACTCGTAATATGTCTATTTTGTGTGACATAATATCTCAGCTTGGTACATGTGTAGTAGGAAATCCAATGAAAACCTTTTCTTACATTTCTTTTGTATATATTCATAAAACTCTACAGTATCAAATGGATCAAAATATTTGACTTCTAATCTCAAGTTTAGTTCTTTTATACTTTTCAATGTACATATATATCATGTTACCGTATGCGATTATATGTAACAAAAATATTACATTTAAATTTTTACACTCTTTTTGAGCATCTGTACAGGACGAAAACTCACTGTGATTGTCAGCTTGAACAAGTAGCAGAAGTTAGCAGTACCTTATTATTACAACAAATTAAATATTAATTAATTCAGGTTGGCTAACAAAAGAGTGTTGCAACTGAAAGATTTAGCAAGCCTAAAAATATAAATAATGTCCAATGGTTCCTTGGACTTACTAGTTTTTTCGCAAGTTTGTAGAAAACTATGCCCTAATAGCGAGACCTCTTTCTAATCTTTTACGAAAAGATATAAAATTTCATTTTGGTATTGATGAGAAGTCTAGGTTTTTGAAATTGAAAGAAGTTCTTTTCAAAGAGCCTGTACTTAAGATATATTTATAAGTGCATATACTATGGTGCCATACTCATGTAGAAATGTTCAGAAGACCTAAAATGGCATCCGGTTTACTACTTCAGTAAAAAACGTCACCTGCAGAAGAAATATATTGCAGTTATGAATTGGAGGTGGTGGCTATAGTTGCAGCACTGAAAAAGTTTAGCGTGTATCTACTCGGTTTACCGTTCCGTATTGTGACGTATTGTTTCACTTTTAAGGCGACCATGGAACGTAAGGAGCTGACGTCTAGGATCGCAGGTTGGGTGTTGCAAATGCCAAAATTTAGTTATGTTTTAGAACATAGAGCATCATATAAAATGCGTCCTCTAGACGCGTTAAATCGATTTCCCAATTTGATTATCATTGAGAGTGATATACTGTTACCAGATTAAAAGCCGCTCAGAGAGATGACAATTCAAAATATTTATGAAGCTTTTACAAATAGGTGCATATAACAATTACCATTCTAATGACGGTCTTTTATGTAAGGTGGTAGATGGTGATTCAAAAATGCTTATTCCTGACGATATGCAAATTGAAATAATTCCTAACGTGCATGAATAAGGACATTTTGCGAAACGTAAAGCGGAAGAGCTGATCCAACGTGAATTTTACATTCCAAAGCTAAGTGAAAAAATTGTCAACAGCCGAAATACAAATTAGTAGTAAAATACAACAAGAGAATCGACGAACATTTAATAAAAAACGAAAAAAGGCACGGACCTATCGAGTGGAGGACGACATTGTTGCCATCAAGCGCACGCAGTTTAACCCTGGTGGAAAGCTACAATCAAAATTTTTGGACCGTACGAAATTATTGAAGTGAAAGATCACGAAAGATATGATGTTCGAAAAATTGGACAGACACAAGGGCCACTACTAACTTCAACTTCGGCAGAGCATTTAAAATTTTTTACGATATCACGTCCAGTGATGAGAGTATTGAAAAGAAATATGTAACGAGGTTAGATCATCTGAGCCAGATGATTTGTAGGACCGCCGTGTGGGATCACCCTGTTAAGAAATATCAGAATTTCTCTTTTAATCCATAGTCGACTGTAAAATAATGTTATTGTTTTAATTTTTTAATTCAATCAATTACTGTAATTCTTTGTGATCTGCAAAATTGTCTTACGATAGTATTTTTAATAAATAATCAGTGTTAAAAATTCCGTCTCGAAAAGTATTAATTTTGTATTAACCCATATTAGCCCAAATTAATTTTCTTTCTAAAGAATATAAACATGACCCTAATGCTGCACCAGCACTTGTAGCACAATCCAATGAAAATGGTACTGGAACTTTTTACAAATTAATTACAACTTATTGGCATAGTTCAACCCCAAAAAAGCTACCCCTAAGGGGTGCAATTCTTCAAAAATCATATTTTTCTTTACAATATTCTTATCGCATTTCTGTTAATATTTATTGTATCGTACTGGGGTGGTACTGAATTTTTTTATAAATTAATTACAACTTATTGGCATAGTTCAACCCCCAAAAAACTTCCCTAAAACCTAAATTAAAAACCTAATTTTTGATTAAACTAGTAATTTTGTAACAAACTAACTACAACATATGAGCATAGCTCAACCCCAAAAAATCTCCCCCTAAGGGATGCAATTTTAAAAACCTTATTTTTCGTAACACCACGCCTTTTGCATTTCTATGAATTTTTTTTGTATATGGAGCAGGAATTTTTATACAAATTAATTACAATAAAATGGCATAATTAAACCCCTAGAAAACTACCCCAAATGGGAGCAACCGTTTAAAATCATTGTATCGTACTGGTTTAATCAAGAAGTTTTTACTAAATAAATTACAATATATTGGAATAGTTCAATTGCCAAAATCTGACCCTAAAAGTGCAGCTCTTTAAAACAATATTTTTCTGAATAGGTAAAACCCTTCCAATAGGTACCACTGAATTATTTACAATTGCCCACACCCACAAAACGATCATAATGCATCGAACTTCATTCCTATGCAAGAAATAGGTATCCCTGAATTTATTACAACAGCCCACACCCACAAAAAATCGATAATGCATCGAATTTCCTTCATATGCCGGAAATAGATATCAATGAATTTATAACAACAGCCCACACCCACAAAAATTAATCATTGTGCATCGAATTACCTTCCTATGTCAAAAAAGGTACCCCTGGATTTATTACAAAAAGTTGTAATAAAAACCTATTTCTTGCATATGAAGGAAGTTCGATGCATTATCGATTTTTTGTGGGTGTGGGCTGTTGTAATAAATTCAGGGGTACCTATTTCATGCATAAAAAGGAAGTTCGATGCAACCTGATCAATTTTTGTGGGTGTGGGCTGTTGTAATAAATACAGGGGTACCTATTTTTTTGCATAGAAAGGTAATTCAAAGCAATATGATCGATTTTTGTGGGTGTGGGCTGTTGTAATAAATTCAGGGATACTTTTTTCTTGCATAGGAAGGAAGTTCGATGCATAATGATCGATTTTTGAGGGTGAGGGCTGTTGTAATAAATTCATGGGTACCTATTTGTGGTATAGGAAGGAAGTTCGATGCATTATGATCGATTTTTGTGGGTGTGGGCTATTGTAATTAATTCAGTGGTACCTATTGGAAGGGTTTTACCTATTCAGAAAAATATTGTTTTAAAGAGCTGCACTTTAAGGGACAGTTTTTGGCAATTGAACTCTCCTAATATATTGTAATTTATTTAGCAAAAACTTCTTGTTTAAACCAGTACGATACAATGATTTTAAACGGTTGCTCCCATTTGGGGTAGTTTTCTAGGGGTTTAATTATGCCATTTTATTGTAATTAATTTGTATAAAAATTCCTGCTCCATATACAAAAAAAAATCATAGAAATGCATAAGGCGTGGTGTGACGAAATATAATGTTTTTAAAAATTGCATCCCTTAGGGGGAGTTTTTTGGGGTTGAGCCATGCTCATATGTTGTAGTTAGTTTGTTACAAAATTACAGTACCATCCCCAGTACGATACAAGAAATGTTAACTGAAATGACAACAGCATGGTTTAATCAAAAATTAGGTTTTTAAAGAATTGCACCCCTAGGGGAAGTTTTTTGGGGGTTGAACTATGCCAATATGTTGTAATTAATTTATAAAAAATTTCAGTACCACCCCAGTACGATTCAATAAATATTAACAGAAATGCGATAAGAATGTTGTAAAGAAAAATATGATTTTTGAAGGATTGCACCTCTAGGGGAAGTTTTTTGGGGGTTGAACTATGCCGATAAGTTGTAATTAATTTGTAAAAAAATTCCAGTACCACTCCCAGTACGATACAATAAATATTAACAAAAATTCGAAAAGTGTGGTGTAGCTTTGTCTAACGCCCCACACAAGAATTGCAGGATAACGGGACCTGTAAAAAATTTTCTAACTGTGTAAAAAAATTTGTAATTAGTTTGTAAAAAATTCCAGTACCATTTTCATTGGATTGTGCTACAAGTGCTGGTGCAGCATTAGGGTCATAATATAAACTACTTAGTAAACATTTCGAATGATGAATTTGGAAAACAAAAAATATTTGGAAAATTAAAAACAACCGTTAGGTAACTGGTACGGAAAATGCAAAAAATACCAACTTAACCTTCAAAATCCTTGAAATTTTGTAATCTATGTATATCTATAAAAATGGTGCAAAAAATGTATGTGCGCGCATCAGTTGAGAACGGCTTAACCGATTTGGCTCAATCTTTTTTTATTGTGTTCGCAATTGCCAGGAGATGGTTCTTACGAAAGAAAATTTTGAAAAAATTCACCGGAAAAGTCTAAAAACCCGAAAAATCAAATAAAAAGCCATTTTCATATGAATTTTGGTTGTACAATTTTTATGAGACAGGTGGTGCAGTGGTTAAAGCATCGGCGCTTGGATTCGGAGGTACTGAATTCGATTCCCACCGAAAGCTACATCTAAACTGCTACTTGCTTTTTTATCCAAAATCCAAAATCCGTAAACACGAAAAAAATCGAAACCAAATGGAAAACTGAAAAATCAAAAAAAAAATAAAATCGGAAAATCGAAAATTGCATTTTGTAGAGGAATTTTGTATGGAAATACACTTAACACCACCGATGAAAATTGTATTTTGACAATGAGCATTCATTTAAATAGCCACTTCGGATTATTTTCAATAGATGACGTTGGTTGCATACTACTATAAATATAAGTTGTGTAGAATTTTGGCAATCTTATTTTCTATATATATAAAAACAAGTGCATTCAGTTTCCGGTTCTGAATGCACTGAATGCAAATTTTCGATAGATGCCTAAGTTTGAATCGATCTTTTATTCACTGCTCAAAACATTATGCCGCTTTTATGGTTGCGTTCGTTCGCTCATTCTGACAATTTTTTTTCCACCAACCATATTGCTCAAAATTGACGATTCTGGATTTTTGTACAAAAGATGATTGGTCGAACAAATGACCGAATGAACGAACGCAACCATAAACCTACTTTTAGTGTTGAATTCGGTAAAAAAGTGAATGGAATGGCCACTCAATCGTCTAACTCAAACGTCTATTGAGAATTGAGTTGAGTTGTTTGATTTTTCTCTCATTAAATTCAATTTTTGTGAAGGTCAAAAGTGTTTGCTCGGATGAAGTAATTTGGGGCGAAACAAAGTTCGCCGGGTCAGCTAGTCTATATCTATAAAAATGGTGCAAAAAATGTATGTGCGTGCATCAGTTGAGAACGGCTGAACCGATTTGGCTCAATCTTTTCTGTTGTGTTCGCAATTACCAGGAGATGGTTCTTACGAAAGAAATTTTTAAAAAAGTTCACCGGAAAAGTCGGAAAACCCGAAAAATCGAATAAAAAACCATTTTCATATGAATTTTGTGTGTATATTTTTTATGAGACAGGTGAGTGGTTAAGCTTCGGCGCTTGGATTGGGAAGTACTGAATTCGATTTTTACCGAAGGCTACATTCAAACTGCTACTTTGCTTTTTATCCAATCTATTTATTTTATATATATAAAAATCAATTGCCGTGCGTTAGTCTCGCAAAAACTCGAGAACGACACGATCAATTTAAATGATTCTTTTTGTGCATTGTCCAAAAATGATTGGTCGACCAATGACCGAATGAACGAACGCAACCATAAACCTACCTTTAGTGTTGAATTCGATGAAAAAGTGAATGGAGTGACCACTCAAAAGTGTTTGCTAGGGCGAAGTAATTTGGGGCGAGACAAAGTTCGCCGGGTCAGCTAGTAAAATATAAATGTAAAGTTGTTCTGTGAAATTATGGTAATTTGAATAATTCGCCTGTGCACCGCTGCGTATGCAAAACCATACTAAATATTTTTTCGAAAGGATTTTAATTTAAACAGTTCCAGTAAAAATAATCCGTTATAATTTCTCAAATTATCTTTTTAAGGGATTTTTTGTATTGATCTATAAATAGATCGCTGGGCTAATATGGGTTAATAGTAAATTGTGTTGATCTACTTGTGATGTTCTTATTATTTATTGAGACATGGTTAACTAACTCCTTAAACAAAAATTCCTACATTTATATGTCGGCATCACTGTTTCAAGTGGCGCTCAAAAAAGGATTAAAACTGGCTCAAATGCCAGGAATGTCAGGTTTTGCCGAAGATTTCCTAGAATTACTTAGAGAAACTCAGATTTAATTTAGGACTCCTTCACAATAGCCATGTAATTATTTATAACAAGTTGGACACTAAAATGATATTAAATGCAAAAAATTCTATGAATCACCAAGTCAATTCCAAATTAAATTGCGATCCTAAAGACAGTTCCAAATAAGTGATAAATAATTTTATGGGCATATTTGTTTTAAATGGTATGGCATTTCAGGAGCCACTGTCTTAAATGGTGACAAACAGGAAAACACCGCTTTTTGCAAGTTTTTTTTATTCCGGTAATTGGTGGCTTAAAATACAGTTGCAGCAAAAATAATAGTAGGGCTACATCATAATTGCAACATATTTGAATTTTTCATATTTGACTATATTTGCATTGTCTGTATTTCATAAAAACTTTGCTGTAGCGATCTACTTTTCTACAAACTAAAAGAGGCAGAAATAATAGTAGTGAATATTAGTTGCTGCTGAATATAGTTTATTCTGTTTAATTAAAAGTGACATTTTATAATTTTTTTCCATTTGTCAGTGAGTTTTCCATTTAACAAATTTAATATTTATTTATTTAGTATAAAAATTTTTGTTGTTTTTTATCTGAATGGTGGATCGTGGTAAGCACTGTACATCCGAAAAGAGAGATCAAATTATCAGATTAGTGGGACAAGGCAAAACGTATGTAGATACTCAAAAATTGTTAGATGCTCACCAAAGATGGTCTCTAATGCCAAAAAATATATAGCAAATGCTGAAATGAGAGGTCGAAAACTGTTATTAACAGAAAAATGGGTAAATTGTAATCACCCATTTACGCCCGCAACGGAGATTAAAAAAGATTTAAATGTGCCAGCAAGTATTCGAACAGCAATCGCCTTGTCGACAATAAATTAAATGTCCGATGTCTACGAAAAGTGTCATTATTGCTAAAACGACTTATAGGGAAACGGTTAAAATTCGCTAAGGAACATATAAAATGGGGCCGATTCTCGGATACACATTTTATCATTTTATGTTATTTTAAGTTATAAAATATTGAATTGCGATTCTGATGAGCAACAAAAAATTTATGTTATTTTATTTTTTATGTTATATCTGTCAAAAATAAAATTATCAAAATTGACCATTTTATCACATTTTGTGTATGGAAAATAAATAAAAAATATTTTTTGTGTTAAAAAATCTCATTTTATTTTTTTTTTTTTTATTTTTTTAAATGTTGACCATTAAAACTGAACTTAAAATGCCCAATTATCTTCATGGAATGTTGTTAGTATGGGAAGAGAGAAGAAGACGGTATGTAATTACAAGATAAATAATAAACAAGCAAATAATTATCTTTTTTCAGGCAAAACCACGCTCTTGAATTGAAACACCTCGGAGATGTGAGTAATCCCTATGAATTACCCGGCGCTAAATTTAAAAAACTATTTAGGTTGTCAAAATCCTCTGTGCAATTTATAATTGAAAAATTGGAAATAAAATCTCGCCAGACAGACATCCCATTTAAACTCAGATTTTTATGTGCGCTTCATTTTTACGGACATGGCTCTTATCAGGTATCGGTTGGAAGCTGCCAAGCTATTTCTTTTTCCCAACCAAATGTATCTCGGGAATTTAATAAGTTTCCGCAAAATACTTTAGCCTAAGCCGAAATTCAAAATGGATTTAATCAAAAATTCAATTTGCAAGGAATTATTGGGGCTATAGATGACTGCCATATTTCAATAGTTGCACCACCAGTGGCCCTATTCTGTTTTTCTCTGGGAATAGGGAATTGGGAAAAATATTTTCATAGCATTTTTGTCTAAATTGTATTTTTCTGGCCTACTGAGGGAACATGTTTGGTGTTAATATTTTCAAAACAAAGTGAAATGGGAAAATATTTTTCCCAATAAAAATTTTGTGGAACAAAAGTTTCCGAATTCACTTTGTTTTGAAAATTTTTGCACTAAACTTTTTCTTTCAGTAGGCCAGAAAAATACAATTTAGACAAAAATGCTATGAAAATATTTTTCCCAATTCCCTATTCCCAGGGAAAGACAGAATAGGGCCACAGAGGATGATGAATTTTATAGAGGCAACTTATTTCGAAATCGTAAGAGGTATCACAGCATCAATGCTTTAGTTTGTTGTGACGCCAACATGAAGATTTTATATGCGAATGCTCGATTTCCTGGATCAGTGCATGATTCGGTTATTTGGATGACATCCAAATTAAGATCATATTGTGTAAACAATTTTAATTCTGTGGAAAACCAAGCTAAGTTTTTATTATGTAACTCTGGTTTTCCACTAGAACCTTGGCTTCTAACACCTTATCCAAACACCGAAAATGCAACGATTCATTTTCGTTTCAATGAAAAATTTATCCGAGCTAGAAATATCATCGAGAAATGTTTTGGTGTTCTAAAATCCCATTTTCGTTGTTTGCTTAGACACAGAACGCTACATTACCATCCGAGTATGGCCTGTAAAATTATCAATGCCGTTTGTACTTTACATAATATACAGATAAATAGAAGGGCCGACGATGAAGATGATGATTCAGATAGTGACGTTGAAGCTGACGATGCTGAAGCTGAAAATATTGAGTCAAATGTTGATCCTTTAAATATAGCAGAATCGGAAAATGATTCTTGGTACTTATTAGGGGGTCGAGTACGAGAGTTATATGTGAATAAATATTTTAGCAATAGTAGTAATAACTAAATTATGTAATTTTATAAAACAAAATAAATATTTATTAAATTCTTAAATAAAAATCTTATAATTTAAAGAGATTTAAATCCAATCACTGGGTTTCTATACCCTTCACGCAGTTTTTGAGTGGCACTAAAAAAATTGTACTATAACATTTTTTTTAAAAATACGAAATAAAATAAGCCAAAGGGAATATGGAAAAAATTAATAATTTTATTTTCCATTTTAAAAAATATAAATAACATAAAAAAATAACATAAAATTTCACATTGTCGGAATTGGCCCCAATGGCTCATTGAAAAATGGTATAATATTTTATGGTCAGATGAAAGTAAAGTGGTTTATATGGCAATCGAGGTTCACGACTTTATGTTAGGCGTCCTCCTAATACCGCATACCATCAACAAAAAAAACACTTTATGTACTGTGAAACATGGAGGTTGTAGTATAATGATATGGGGATGCTTATTTGACTACGGAGCAGGTCCATTATTCTGGATCAAGGGAAATGTGGATGCCGATATATACGTTAACATACCACAGAGTACTATGCTGCCTTATACAAAGGATGAAATATGCATCAGGTTTGTGTTTATGCAGGACAACGATCCAAAACAAACCAGTGGGTAAGCAAAAAATTGGTTTAGCATAAACAAAATTCAGATTATGGACTGGCCTCCACAACTCCAGACCAAAATCTAATGGAGAACTTATGGCCTGATATTAAGAAGGCTGTGGAAATTTGGAAAACAAATTTTTTTTAAAAATATGCTTTGTTTTCAAGGCAGTTTGCGGCATGCAACATGTGATGCAACATGCAACATGCAACTTGCAACATACAACGTGGAACATGGAACATGGAACATGCAACTTGTAACATGCAACTAGCAACATGCAACTTGACACTTCCGACGTGATCTTTTGGACTTGCATCTTGACACAAAATCATCCACTCAAAGAAATTCCAAATGAACTCCACCTAAATGGCTGGACAGATTTTCATGAAATTTTGTGAAATTCACAATTGGACCAAGTAGGTGGCACTGCAATCGGTTTCTAGGAATCTTTTTTTTTTGTCGACGAAATTTATGTTTTACTTTTTTTTAGATTTTCCGCATATCCGAACATATGACTCCAAAATTTCACCACCCCACCACCCCCCAATCTTTATATATATAATTCTTCTATACGAGTGTTCAAATTTAAATTTTATTAATTCGTTTATTTATATTTTTTCAAAACTTGTTTATATTTTGTTTTCCTTTCTTTTTGAAAAAAAAAATCGTTTATTATTTTCCTCCCCTCTTTCAGAATCTACGATATTTTTTTTATTTTTATTAAGTGAGAATGGAAAGAAAAAGTTAAAATATAAATTCTTTCTTTTGGAAAAGTAAAAATAACAAAGTCAAATTCGCTCGTACACGACAAAGTAGCGCATTGCATTCGTACAAATTGTGAATCTAGTTGCACAAGAAACAGTTTTTTGGGGGCAAGGGTGTGAATTTGGAGGCTATTCGCACGTAATTGTTGTGGTTTTGGTGTAGGTTGGCAATATTCCAAAGCATCTGTTCGTCTGTTTAAAAATTCACTGAAAACCTGTAAAGTGGGGAAGTCGGTCTCTGCCGTGTCATCCGCCCAACACTTTCTTGTGTCATCACCTAATTTAGTTAACACTATATAAATGAAATAAATGAGCCATGGATCTCGACTCTCTGCAGAGCTTCTAGCGCTCTTATTAGCTCATCGGATGTAATGTATAGTACACGTTTGGCAGTTGTTTGGCTGTTGCAATTGATTGGGTTGGGTAAGAAAAATTTAATTTACGAGTTTATAGTGAGCTTCCTTTTACTATACCTTTTAACTAGTTTCTGGTACGCTTCAATATAATTGTTTTCTGTAATCGCTAGGTGTCGTAAATAAGCACTTGCCCCTACCTTAAGTACACTTTGTTTATATTGGAATTTTTGCACACTTGATAAGTTTGGATTGTCATGAACTATTTTAATGAACATATCGTTAAATGACTGCCATTCCGTAGTCACCGTCAAAAGTTGGCAGCGTTATTCGAAGCAACTTGATTTCCCTCCGTGACTGCAAGTTGTAAATTACAAGTTTGTATGTTGAATGTTGCATGTTCCATGTTGCATGTTTCATGTTGCAAATTGTTGCAAATTGCAACATCCATGCAACATGCATTACAACTTGAAACTTACAACTTATCACTAGCAACTTTCAAGTTGCAACATCTGTCGTGTAATTTACAAATTGCCTACGGCAAAATGTAGTCATCGAATTTTTGATAGTTTTTTAATAGAAAATAAAACAGATTCGGTTGAATTTCAAGAATATACACCCAGAATTTCTCGAGTTCATGAGAAACGCAAACGCAAAGTAATTTAAGCTGGTATAACATATAATATGGTTGTTAACCTCAAAAACCCAACTCATGTAAAAGCTGTTCTTGACTATCGTCCTGCTGTATGTGGAAAAACTTTTCTCATGAAACGCTTTATGGAAATTTGTAACCGATTCACAGATACGGATGGTTATTGTAATGCCTAACTTGCATGTACATAGATACGGAAAGCCCCGGTGCCATAGTAAACACAACTAGGCATACTGCATTTAAAATCACCATTTTGACTCCAAACACCATAAACGAACGAGGTACAACTTACAATTTACAACTTGCACCATACAACTTACAACTTACAAAAGTTACAACTAGAAACATTCAACTTGTAGTTTTCAAGTTAAATTGCAAGTTGCAATTTGCAAATTGAAAATTGAAGGTGCAAGTTACAAGTTGCAAGTTGCAAGTTGTAAATTGTAAGTTCACAAACATTAAAACATAGTTCAACATTTTTTTCAGATATTAGTAATCATAATTTTAATTTTTCATCCATTTTCTTCAAACCTAAATTTTTCCGGCAAAAATTAGAACAAACAGTTATTGATTTTGATAAAGTTGATTTTTATTTTGATGATTTTCTTACTAAAACAGATTTTGATACTGCTGACCCAGAAACTACTATTAAGCAAATTACTGAGTAATACAATCATTTAATCGTAAAATGTACAGTAGTTATTGCAAAAAATTGAAGAATGACTCTTGTCCCTGGATGACATTTAACTCGTGGAAGCTCCTTGGGAAACGTAGCCGAATTTTAAAAAATTACAAAATAGACTCTAACGTAGAAAATCGAAATCAACTTCACACTCTTAATAAGAAACGACATAATGAAAATTAATTTAGGAAAAATATCAATCAGTTATTGAACAGAAAACAATTGTAAATCTAATATTGAAGCTATCGAAATTAATGGAAATAAATATATTGATATATAGTAACTGATATAGTAAACGTATTTAATGATTATTTTGTTAATATATTAGCTTCACTTGGCCAGGCAATTAGGAGTGATAGAAACATACATAAGTTCAATACAATGTGTTCATTACATACGTAATTTGGTTGTAAAGCGTAACGCTCCCCATTTCTCTGAAATTCTGGCTAAATTAATTAATACAATTTTTGAAACTGGTGAATTTCCCAATTGTTTAAAAATTGCTAAATTGGTGCCAATTTTTAAAAGTGGTGGTGATAAGACTGTAATTTCTAATTATAGACCCACTTCCACCTTGCCCGTATTTGATAAAATCATAGGAAAAATCTTAAACACGCGTTTTGGGGCCTTCTTAAACAAATCGGAATTTTTCTATGGTCATCAGTATGGATTTAGGGAAAGCATTTGACACGATTGATCATAAATTACTCCTTAATAAATTATATTGCTATGGATTTCGTGGAATATCTTATAAATTAATCAGTAGTTATTTAATTAATCGTCTACACTCCGTAAAGATTGATGAGATCAGGAGTCATGTACGTGATGTTAATTGTGGGGTTCCTCAAGAGAGTGTGCTGGTGTCTTAATATTCATCAATGATATTTCATTTTTGCCATCGATTGGACAAACTAATATGTTTGCAGATGGTACTGCAGTTGTTTACGAAACAAAGGATCCTTCTGTTATAATTAATAATATGACATGAATATTTATTTGAATATTTCAAGCCTAACATGGTTTCATTAAATCTAGTAAAAACTAATTTTATGATTTTTCATTCGCCACCCAAACCAATATTTAGTGTAACATCTTCAAAATGAATGGCATCATGTTGATCGAGTTGAACATTTTGAAAAGCCAGGAGCAATATTTGATTCTCGTATGGCATGGGATGAACATGTTGACACAACTTTTAGTAAAATGGCTCCTTTGGTTGGGCTTGTGAGAAGGCTCTCATATTATGTGCCTAAATATGTTCTAAGATTAATGTATTTTGCATTTATTCATTTCAGAATTCTGTACGGGATTGGTGTTTATCGAGACTACCTGCACGTTTTCCTACGTTAACTTTGTTTGAAACTGAAGCCAACGGTATTTGACCAATAGGTGGCGTTGTACGATTACCAAGTAAAATTATTTATGTATAAGACATTGAATGTATCGTTACAATCATATTTATCACACCAGAATTGCAAAAAATATATCTTGCCGGTTTATAACTAACGAATTTGGGCAAAAATCAATTAGATTTTCTAGCCCTTCGTTATATAACAAACTACCAGCAAGTATCTACCCGAAAAACCCGAATTTCAATCCGGCTCGAAGGACCATGAGAAATGAAATAAAATATTATTATATTTTTGAAAAGGTTAAAACCAGTGTTTAATTAAAAGTTTGGCTAATTCAATCATTTGTGTGCTATTAACTTGGGAATTATTTGCAATACTCATAATTGCCCCAACAAAGTGATCCTTTGAGCCGGATCGAATTAAGTCCGGAATATTTTTTTTGTTCTTGCCGTGTGAGAAATAGTGCTTTGAGGTCGCCATTAGATCAATTTGATATTTTTTTCTCGCCATTTTGAGAAGTATTATCGTTATCGATGCCGTTTGGTATAATTCGCGGCCCTCAATTATAATTTTGATAAATTTTACTGAAATATTAAAATATTAAAGCCAAATATTGCAAGCTAAATTTATTTAGTCAAAACGACCATATAATTTATACCTACTCCAAACATGTGGTGAAAATTAACAAAACTGTAGTGCAGTGGCCAAGAACTAAAATATAAATATAAGTGAATCTCACCCGTAATACTGTGAACTTTAAATTGTAAACCAGTGAAGTTTAAATTTATTAACATAAAATTGTGCTAGCCGTTTGTGATAACTTCTTAACTCTTTGAGAAAATTACATAGTCATTGGAGCAAGCGTGTAGGCGATATTATCATAAAGATGTCCAAGCTAGTAAGTCTTAAAAAACAACGATCTACGATTAAGGCTAAATTAACCAACATAATCAAATTCATTACAGCAAATCCAGCAGATATAGATATTGAAGCGATTAGAACACGTGTGGCTCGAGTTGATATGCTCATGACCGAATTCACTACCATCGAAGACAAGATATTGAATATCGACCCCGAAGAAGAACCCGATTTTGAGTTCGAAGAGAAATTTTACGACGCCAAAACAAAGCTCAATTCAAAACTTCGCAAATTAACAATGACTCCTGGAGGTGATATACAAGGAATGGATATAACACTTAACCACTCAAATACCGGTCAAGCTGAAGTGAAGCTACCTAAATTAAGCATACCATCATTCTCAGGCGAATATACAGTGGCAGTCACTTTACGATTTATTTTCGAGCGCTATTCATGATTCAACGATATTGACTCCAGTTCAACAGTTCCAATACCTAAAGGAATCTTTAAGGGGTGAAGCTGCCGCATTACTCCGCCATATTAGTGTAACTGAGGCTAACTACGTGGAGGAATTGCATAAACTGAAAGACAGATATGACCGAAAGAAACATATTATTATTCATATCATACGCACTTTCGTAGATCATCCACCACTCCAGGCCGCAAATGCTGATAAAATGAAAAATTTACTAGATTCTGCAGGTGAAGTAGTAAGTAGTCTAAAATCTCTTGGCCCAATAGCGGAATCTCGTGACCCCTGGTTGATTTACTGGTTGGTTACTAAATTGGATGATAAGAGCAAATGTATGTGGACAGAAACGTCAGCGGAAATGGAACAGCCAAAACTTGAAGATTTTTTTAAGTTCTTGCAAATCAGAATCGACACTCTGGAGTCATTTAGCTCTTCGATCAAGCCGAGAAATCCTAAAAGTCCTATAAAAGGGCTCGTAGTCGCAAGTGATTCAACCGTTTTTGAATGTGCTTTCTGCAATAATAAAACTCATTCCCTATTTGACTGCCATCAGTTTAACAATTTGGATGTTAACCAACGTAGGGAATGGGTTAAAAATAATCGAAGGTATTTTAATTGCTTAAGCCGATGACACGCAATATTTAATTGTCAATCAAGGCGCCGATGTCGAACCTGTTCCGGTAAACACAATACATTACTCTACGTCAATGTCATAGCAACCAAAGGAACGCTTGAGACTTGTGTATCAAATTCCAATCAATTGTGTCAAGGTGCTAAAACTCAATTCAATTCTACCAAAAGCTCAAATTACCGTACTTGATTGTCATAGGAAACCTCAAAAATGTCGAGCGTTGTTAGATTCAGGTTCCCAAGCAAGTTTTATTACTGAATCCTGTATGCAACGATTAAATTTAGATATAATTCGCGAATTTCAGTAAGTGGTCTAGGACTGACTAAAGCTGGGCTGACAAGAGGAAAGGTGACATTAGTTGTACAACCACTACATCAACCCGAATTTGAAATCAACGCGTTAGTTTTATCAAAACTAACATCCTGTTTGCCATCACAAACGGTTAGCGGTATTTCGGTGAACATGTAGAATTTAGTCATTTTAATCAGAGCTGATCACTTCTTTGCCATTTTGCTTAACGGATGAAAACAGCTTGGCGAACACGGGCTCATCATACAAAATACAATTTTTGGCTGAGTAGTCTCAGGAACAACCGAGGAAGATCAAGAAACCATGACATCATTGTTAGCGACTAAATGTTTGGAATCCGAGGCAAATATAGGTACCACTCTAAAGAGATTTTGGGAAATCGAGTCTGTTGGAGATGAAAAAGGTATTTTATCAGCGGAAGAAAAAATGTGTGAACAACATTTTAAAGAGAATGTGTCGCTACCTTTGAATGGAAGATTTGTTGTAGCCTTACCGTTTAAAGAATATCCAGCTGAATTAAGTAACATAATGAGCATCGCCATACAGCGTCTAAGGAGCATGGAACGACGATTCGAGTGGGACAACGATTTTAAAAGTCTGTATCATGAGTTCATGGATGAATACGAACAACTGAAACACATCGAGAAAATTCCAGAAAATGAAATCATAGCTGATGAATACTATCTGCCAAATTATGGTGTCTTAAGAACAACCAGCTCAACGACAAAACTGTCAGTAATATTCGATGGATCGGTAAAGAGCAACACGGCCCATTCTCTGAATAATTACTTAGCCGTAGGCCCTACTCTTCAGTCAAACCTATTCTCAATTATTTTTCGTTTCAGAGAACATAAAATAACCATCTCTGCCGACATCGAGAAGATGTATCGTCAGGTTTTGATCAATCCAAAGTATAGAAAGTTCCAGCAGATTGTTTGACGCAAGCACCCATCAGATCCAATTTGTCATTATCGATTATCAACGGTCACTTATGGATTATCCAGCGCACCATTTTTAGCAATACGATGTCGAAATCAAATAGTTGATGATCAAAAACATTCAAACCCAACTGTTTGTCATGTAATTGAGAAAAACATTTATGTAGACGACTTAATGACTTCAGTAGATTCGGAACAAGAAGGATTACAACTCAAATATGATATCAGCAATATCCTAAGCTAATACGGATTTCAATTAAGAAAATGGTCTTCAAATTATCCGGAACTACTGAACTCAATTCCAAGCAATGAAGATGTCAACAAAATAAAGACACTAGAAGATGCAGCAATTTAATCTTCCCCATATGTAAAAGTGTTAGGTGTCGGTTGGCATCCACGAGAAGACAGATTTATTCTTCAAAATCACGCAAATTTTATGAAAAGGGTCGTTCGTTCTGAAGCCAGTAGGTTATTTGATCCACTCGGTTGGCTAACACCTGTCGTCGTGCATGTGAAAATATTTATGCAAAAGCTTTGAATCCTAAACTTGAAATCGGATGACGCGCTACCTGAGAAGCAAAAGCAGCAGTGGGAGGAAATCCAATACAATCTAAAAGAAGTTGAACTTGTTGCATTTCCACGGATTATACAATCTTCGAATCATTCCACAGTCGATATTCATGGGTTTTGCGATGCAAGCGAGAGTGCTTACGCAGCTGCAATTTACTTCAAAATTACCACGCCGGACTGCGAAAATAAAGTTGCGCCTATCAAGCAAATGTCGATGCCTTATAGGTTGGAGTTGTGTGGAGCTGTCCTGTTAGTAAAATTGATTGAAACCGTAAAACGAGAAACAAGTTTAAAAATCAACAACATCCTGGTGTAGACTGATTCGAAAATCGTGCTCGACTGGCTTGCAAATGAAACTCGTCGTTGGGTAACATTCGTGGCTAACCGAACGTCTTTGATTATACCTCGAAGCCATTGGAAACACGTACCATCCTCACAGAATCCTGCAGATTGTGCCAGCTGAGGCATGCTTCGAACGAACTACTCGACTTATTGCTATCAAAATATTCCTCTGTTTATAAACTCCAGAGGATTATTGCATTCGTGATCCGTTTCATTGACAACACCAAAAGGAAACTAAAGGAAGAAAGAAGCAGAGGGAAATTTATGAAACCACGGGTATACAATTCCCGTGGTTTCATAAATTTCCCTCTGCTTCTTTCTTCCTTTAGTTTCCTTTTGGTGTTGTCAATGAAACGGATCACGAATGCAATAATCCTCTGGAGGCATTTAAAATTATCTGCGTATATGAACAAAGAAGGGCTTATTATGATGATATAGATGCTCTCGAACGAAACGGCAAAATTAATAAAACAAGCAGTTTAAGTTCATTACACCCATTCATGGACAGAGAGAATTTACTTCGAGTTGGCGGAAGAATTGGAAACAGCACTGCACCTTACAATACAAAACATCCGCTGATACTGCCTCCAAAGCCCATTTTCACAAGAATGATTTTGCAAGATCTTCATAAAAAGCACCATTTTTCGCCAATCATACTGGTTAACTGGGGGACGAAACGTAGTTCGCGAGACTATTAGAAAATGTGTCGTATGCAGAAGATGTCAAGCTACTTTCCAACACCAACTAATGGGGGATTTACCAGCTTCCCGAGTGGAACAAGTACGACCATTCTATATGTTTAGTTCCTGAAATACAAAGGTTTATTAAAAATCGAAAATAACATTACCGAAATTATACTCATCTTAAAACCCGCAATATCCAGCACAGTTTTTCCTCTCCTTCGTCAACTGGAATCAAATCCCCATCTGAAAAAGATAAATCAATTAAATGTTTAACAATTTAACTATATATATAATTAAATAATCTTTAATTACCTTTTGTATAACACAAAATTATTATTATTTTGATTGAACTGTCACTTGTAAATATTGTTCAGTGAACATTATCCATAATTAGTACATTTATTCCATGTTCTATTAGTAATTAGTACTTCTACTTTAATTTTATAGCATGTTTAATATTTTGTAATTCTACCTTAATTTTATAGAACATTAAGTCTACATTTATTTTTATATCGTTTCAACTATAATTGAATTTAAAATTATGTAATCAGGCAATCTTTTTCATTCCTTAACTTGTAACAACTAACAACTAAAAATTTAGTTCACTTTATTCTGTAATCCCTTAGAGTGTACATTAAAAAATAAAACATTCATAAATAATATTTCTGTAAACCATTTTGTGAATTTTATTTAATATATAAAACGGGTAACGTGAAACCCATTCACGCCTACCTACTATTAACAACAATACAACTCGGGATAAAAGTACAGCATTAAATTTCCTCAGGAATTTAATAAATCTAGCTGTACCCCGACAACACTATAAGACAGGGGTTAATTTTGCTGGACCAAAATTGATACATTTAACCAAAGGCTGACGACAACGTACCTATAAAGTATATATTGATGTTTTAGTTTGCCTGAGCACAAAATCGGTTCATCTTGAATTAGTAGGAGACCTCACAAGCGAATCTTTCACAGCAGCTCTTAAGAGATTCATAGCAAGGAGAGGTGTACCAGTTGAAATCCAGTCCGACAACGGTACTAATTGTGTCGGTGCCAGCAAAGTCGTACAGGAAGAAGTGGAACAAGTTAAAATCTCTACTTACCTATCTTATTTGCTTTCAAGCAACTTGATTTCCTGGCATTTCATACCACCAAGTGCGCCACATTTCGGAGAAATTTAAGAAGCTGCGGTCTAGTCAGCCAAATTTCATTTAAAACGAGTTATGAGCAAAACCATTTTAACACTCGAAGAGATGACTACACTGTTAGCCAAGATAGACAGCTGCTTAAACCCGATGCCAATCTGTGTCTTATCAGTCGATCAAATCGATGCATTGATACCAGCGCAGTTTTTGGTAGGGCACCCGTTAACAAAAATTCCTGAATCAGACGTCACTAAATATAAAGCAAGTTATCTCACCCGTTGGAAAACCGTACAACAACTTCATCAGCTCTTCTGAAAAAGATGGCAACGCGAATATTTGACGTCACTGGAACAAAGAACTAAATGGAGGTTCCCACAAACACAAATCAAAATCAACGATGTGGTCATAATATAGGACAATGTGCCACCAAATCAATGGTTACTAGGAAAGGTAATCCAAATTCATCCTGTAGCCGATGGTCTAGTTAGGGTCGTCACTTTAAAAACTAAATTTGGAGAGCTAAAACGACCGATTCACAAATTATGTGTATAACCAGTTGATGATAATATGAATGAAACCAGCACATTAGAAGATCCATCACCTGGAAAGAAAGAAATGATTTCAGTGCGCACGATTGGTAGCGACTGACGAAAATCACCGCCAAGGACCAAAATTTACCTCCGAAGCTAATGTCATTTCCCATCATTCCCATCAACTCTCGCAAAAGCTTATCAATGCAGCGGAGACCATTCTTAGGAAGCATTGTAATTTCATCGATAACAATAAGAGCAGCCTCACACAAAACTGCAGCTTCTGGTGATGTCATTCGCATTGATGAGATTGAATTATCAAGAAGTGGCACTGGAAGTTTAAATCCACTGTGAATCCCTTAACCAAAGTTGCTGCTATTCCGGTTGTTGCAAATAGCAGCACAATTTTTCCTTCACCTCGAAAGTTTGCCATTAAAGTTGTGTATAAGAAGGTCTTGCCTGAGCCACCGGGACCATCGATAAAAAAGAGCTTACATTGTGCGTGATTATTTTCAACTGCAATCATAATTTTGATGCATGCCGCAAGCTGGGCTTCATTCAGCTTTCCAATTTGTTCGACTGTCAATCGTGCTTCTTCTTCTTCATTATAAATTTGAACTTCTTCGGGTGGGTTTCCGATGATTGATAAATTTTTGGAAACTCCTTTTGCTGATTATAATGAAAGCAAAACACAATTGCCTGTACTAACGCTGAATTCCATGCAGATATTGAGGAACTTGCAAAAGAAACTGATTTTTAGGGCGCCACTACCAATTAATTTGATAGACATTACAGAGTTTGCGAATCTCCAACATTTAATGAAATAAGTGTCCACAAACGACTATAGCGTAGTGGTACTAAACAATAATGTTTGAAGATAAAGAGAGGAATACCTACAAAGGTAAAAACAACCGATTATTTAGATTATAATCAGAATACTCAAAATGAGGATAAATAGAACCACTGAAAAAAACGTTATTAATACCTCAATGCAAGAAATGCCTAGGTGTTGACCACACCCACCTAAAGATATTGCGGGCGAGGTATTAGGTGTGTAAAATGTGCCGATAGACAGAACGCAAAAGACTACAATAAATAAATATGTACAAAAAAAAAATCAAATTAAACGAGGACCTATAATAGATGCAACTATTAGTAGATATAAAAATGGGAAGTCCCTCGATTTCAAAGGAATCTTCTCGGAGTAAAGTTGGGTGCTAAATATTAGTGCTCATTTCAAAAAATTGCATCGTCACTAAATGCGAAAACGTCGCCAATTAACTTAAAATCAGTACTGACGAAATTGAAACTTTACGAATACTTTACTAACCTCATAATTTAACTGCCTTTACTTAATAGCAGATTGAAGCTCCTAGTTAATAATATCATCAATGATATATCCGTTGTATTGCTTAAATTAATTTTACCGGATTCAACCACGATGGAAAAGAACAAAAACTTTAAAACTTTTTGTGTTTTTTACGCTTCACTCACTTGTTAGTAATAATATAGTAGGAGTATTTAGCAGTCGTAGAGAAAAAGCAGAAAATGTTTCAAAGCACCGAATAGTACAAAGTTCGATTTCATCAAGAAAATATAAAGCAGATATGAAGCGGTGTTCCATCTGCTTTTCCTTATACCAATATTATTTTATTTTTCAACTTAAGTTTCTTTCATCTTTTTCTTTACTTTTATATTGCTTCTAGGATTTCTTCTGTTTTATTTTTTTTTACCTCCACAACCTTCCATCTCCTTACATTTTCATTATTATTATTATTATTACTTTTATTACCAACTATAGGAAAGTTCTGTCGGAAAGTTTTTTATTTTTTTCCTTTTTATTTCGTAAAATGTTAACCCCAATAATTTGTTGTTGCTCCTGGAATACCGAAAAACTCCTGTATTGTTTTTTTTTATTCTGCAGTTGATTTAATTTTGCTTTTGGTGAGATAAAGTTAATTTTGGGTTTTCTTTCGATTTAGTTAAGTTGGGTATATGAATATGTATGTTTCAGTGTGTGAATGTGTGTGTGTAGGGATGTGAGCCTTTTTTAAATTTAATTAGATTGTATGTGTATGTGTGTAAGTGTGTTAAGATAGTTTTATCGGTAGCATATGGGTTGAATTAAGGATAATCTAATGATTTTGGGGAATACAAATTATCGAAAAACTTGAAGAAAATGAAATTTCAAGGTAATAGGGTCAGTTGTTTCATTAGGTATACGAGTTAAACCGCACCTGGGTTAACACATTTCAATTCATTTTAGAATTTGTGTTTAGCCGTTTAACAAAAATAAGTCAGAGTACTTATTCTTGACTGAAAAATATATTATAAAAAATTTTAACCTTTCAAAATAACAGTTTAACTATTGGAGAAGTAGTTTGGCATTAGCTTAGTAGCAAAAATTTAAGTAACAGTTCTAATTTTGAAGCTAATTTCAGGAGGCCACATTTTTGAATATCGCCGTTGGTCTATTTAACTGAGACTGCCTAAATTCCAGTTGAGTTGTGTTCTATAAGTTACCTATATTCTGTTCTATAAGTGACGAAAATTGAAGAAATTTATCTTAGAAACATAACGTTACGAGAAATTGAATTTTAGAGAATTTCTTGTTAAATTTGAATTTAGAAACCATACATTATTCAACAAAACCCTTGTCTTCGGTATCTGCGAATCCATTTAAAAGAAATATTTTTATTTTACTACGTTGATATATCATTTAAGTTCAAAACGATAAAAATTAAATACACAATAAACTTAAAATGAATCACCAGAATAATACCACAAAACCAGCTACGTTGAACCCAAATTTGAGCTCAGTCTCAACTACAGAAATAAGACATAATAACCCAATCGATTTAGAAGAATTTAGAAATATTATAGGTGAAATTGTTCGTGAATAAAGTCGACAAATATTTGACCGTCGTACAGGTTCAAATCCATAACCATTAGCATAAGAAACAGACCAAGCGTTAGACGAAAGATGCGCAACAAAACTTACGAGTTTGGATAAAATACCGGACATCCTAAAATGTATTAGAAACTTTTCGGGACAACCAGGATAATTTTATTCCTGGAAAAGAAGTGTAGATCGGATTTCATATGATAGTACGGCAAATAGTACGGCCTTGTATTACTCGGTTGTTGCGTTTTACAATATCTACATTTGTAACAGTTTGAAAATTTTAAGCATTTTTTTATAAAAATTTTTGGTTCGAGACCCTGATTTAAATTTAAACGTTTATTTCAAATCTTCTATTTAACTTGCTTTTGCTAGTATCTATATGTAGTTGTGGTTGTCGTGCAACACGATATTTTGTTTTGGTACTTAATCTATTACCAGTACGTTCATCTCTTATTCGAAATGTGTGCGATTGATTACAATTACCAAGGTATAATTATAAATTCTCCGCTTTTCTCCAAATATACCTTTACCATCGAAATAACTTTATTTATTTATTTATTTATTTATTTAAAGAAATCTATTTTGTAATATACATGTATGATTTCAGATTATTTACAGTTATAGTTAAAATTATATTAAAACAACAAAAAACTTTAAAACAGAATAAAAAAAAAAAAAAATATAAACCAAATTTTGGTTTAAACAATTAAAAATTTAGAAAAAAGTCTTTAAGGATATTTTTAAAGTTGTCCTTTGATAAGTTGAAGTCAAATACATCGTCAATTAAGTTGAAAGATTTAGACATCCTATTAATTGGGTTGTTTTCTCCATAGTTGGTGGAATGGTGTTCAAGTGCTAAAAATTTATGGTTTCTAAATGTTCTGCATGGCACGTGAATTGATATGTTTTCCAAGATGTAAGCTGAATCTACGTGACCAAGCAAAACATTACCAATAAAAGCTGCTCCCAAGAGAAGTCGTCTATTTTCAAGCGTGCATATTTTGTAATCTGTGCATCTTGTTGTGTATGGAGGTAAGCGAGCCACATTTTCATGGAATGGTAAGTTGTGGTCGTAATCCCAGTCACTTTTCTTTAACAAAAAAATCAGGAACTTCTTTTGAATGCTTTCAATTCTTTTTATGTGTACAGCATAGTATGGATTCCAGACCGTTACAGCGTATTCCAGTTGAGATCGAACATAAGCGAAATAGAGTGAACATAAGGTTTGGATATCCTTAAATTCACCTGTCCATCTTTTAACAAATCCGAACATGGCATTCGCTTTCGCAATACAATTTTCAATATGCCTATTGAAACTGGCGTTTTCGACAAATGTAACACCTAAGTCTATAACCTCATTGACTCTTTGCAGTACTTCGTTGTTGACTTTGTATGAAGTAATTATTGGATTTCGTTTACGATGGAAAGACATGATTTTGCATTTCTTAATATTTAAGTATAGTGAGTTCCGATCACACCACTCACTTAATCTATCTAAGTCTTCTTGAAGTTTCTCCGTATCTAACAATCCATTAATAGTACGAAAAATTTTCACATCATCTGCAAATATGAGCACGTCTGAGTTTTTGATTATCTCGGTTATTCGGTCTATGAAAACAATAAAAATCCAAGGCCCGAGGTGTGATCCTTGGGGAACACCAGATGTAACTTTAATACAGTTTGATTTTTCATTTTCCATTATCACAAATTGGCACCGGTTTGATAGATATGATTTAAACCAATTTATGTAATCGAGAGAAAACCCAAAATTGAATAAACTCTGGAGTGCTTTATGATGACAGATAGAATCAAATGCTTTACTAAAATCCGTGTACGCTACATCAACTTGACGGTGTTTTTCTATCTCGTTAATTAGTTTACTGGTGAATTCAACCAGATTAGTCGATGTGGATCGGCCAGGCATAAACCCATGCTGGTTTATTGATATATGACGTGCAATTGTGGATTTAAAACTGTTGCATAATACTAACTCAAATAATTTTGGAATTGATGATGTAGTTGATATTCCTCTGTAGCATGAGATATCCTCACGTTTACCCGATTTAAAAATTGGAGTAATTTTTGAAATTTTCCATTTTTCAGGAAACACGCCGGTGTTTAAGGAATGATTGAATAGATAACATAATGGAATTGTTAAAATTTCAGCGTACTCCTTCAGAATAGAGGAGGGAATACCGTCAAGACCGCAACCATCCCCAAACCCCCTTAAAGCCGATAAAATGTTGTCCTCAAAAATAATAGGAGTAGTTATTGATGTGTTGTTGTTGCTGGGTTGTTCGTACAATCCACTAGTAACGCTTGGTCTATAGACTGATTGAAAAAACGACGCGAACATGTTAGCTATATCTTTGGCGTTTGAAGAGCAAGTATTGTTGTACGTCATATTTGCAGGGTATCCTTCAATTTCGCGTTTATTCCTAAAGTATTTCCAAAATTGTTTTGGATTTACTTTAATTTTGTCTTGAATTTGATTAAGATACGACCTGTATTTAGATTTGAAATAAATTTCAAATTCATTACTATGTTGTAGAAACGTAGTTTTGTCCGCTTCTAACCCGCTTTTCAACATTTTGGCATACGCTTTCGACTTCCGATTTTTTAAGTTAACTAGTCTATCATCAAACCAATGAGGGTGAGCATTTTGTGGTTTACAGCACATAGGTACATACATTTCGAAGCCTTGAAGCATGATGTCATTAAATTTGTCCACATTTTCGTTTATATCATTGGAATTGAGAGTTATTTGCCAGTTGATGGATTCCAGGTAACTTTGTAGCCCCACACGGTTAGTTTTTTTAAAGTTGTATTTCATTGGTTGTAGATGTTCTGATCTCGCCATTTTAGTTAAGTCAAATACAATATCCAAAGATTTGTGATTAACATCATTTATGACAAAAAGTAATAGGGATTCAGAAATTTTAAAGGTGTCAATGTCGTTGCTGAAGACAAGATCCAATAATCTATCACGATTATTAGCAATTGTGTTTATTTGGTTCAAATTATAACCAAGCATGGCGTCCACAAATAAAGATTCCGCATCTGTTGTTATATTGCAAGGTAAAATACAGTTTAGTTCTGGGTCCAAGTTCCAAGTTATATTTGGAAGATTAAAATCACCAAGCACAAGAACTAAATCTGACGAGTTTGTTGTATTAATAACTTCATCAATCGCATCGATGCAAGTTGCATAATGATCACTATTTGATTGAGGTGGTATATATGCTGCGTAGATGATTAGATTGGTTTGGTTGATTTTGATTTTTACACCGATCTGTTCGACTCTCGATGGGGCTAAAGTTACTGGAGCATTCAATATATGTGTTAAAGCAATACAAGTATTAATGATCAGTAACGAGTATTGAAATGGAGGGGTAGGTAATCGAAGTGAGAAAAAGAGAGAGAGATGTGATTGATTGATTGATTCTGAATGTACGACCAAGTTCTTACACAGGAGCTCCCGGGTGACGCCGGGCCCACCGTACACTCTTTTTTACATATAACAAAACCGAAGGATTGGATAGGTTAGTTAAGTGGGACAGAATCGGCCCGGTTACAGACACCTAGGTATAGCCGATAGTTAGTAACACAAAGACAACACAATTCTAATCTACTAGAGGAAGGATAAAGGTTTAATAGGTTTAATGGATAACGATGGTATTGGTCTTCAACAATTGCTTCTTTAAATCAGCAACCTAAGGAAAAATGATATTATTTCACATGTATCCAGAAATTTCCTAAAATTTAATTCTACATAAATTAATACTTTACGGCTTCCTAAACAAAACTGATTAATTGAATCGCCCCGGTTACCGGCACCTAGGTAAAGTCGTTAGTTAATAATACAATGACAACACAATTCTAAACTACACAATCAGCAATTAATATTTCAAATGAATATCATTTGACAGGTATCTGTGGATTTCCTGAAATTTAATTTAAATTAATGTTTTCCGGCTTCCTAAATAATATAAACAATAATTAATTTAATCCTTCTGCACCTCCACAACTTACAAGACAATTTCCTGAAACCATAGTTATTTGATAATAAATATTAAAAATTACTCTAAAATCCATTAGTATTTAACCCTTGAATTCGGCAACCACGAAAAAATCAAAAAGTTGCAAAAATATGTGAGACAAGGCAATGGCTCCGGTAAACTATCAATGTCAGATTAACTTCCGGATTGGATATTTCAAATAAATTTAGTTTATTTCAAAAAATTTATCAATTTAGTTCATCAAAGAATATTCGATTTAAGTATAATTATACTGCACAGGATATTGATACCATTCTCAATGGAACTTTACCATTCCTCAACCAATAACTTTCAAATATGGTATGCAGAATTGGATTGGAACTCTAGCATATTGCTCAATGGAACTAGGCCATCTCTCAACAAAGGATGATCAAATACGGAGTACAAAGCCAAATTAGACGAAATTTAAGGATTCGGCTATAATGAATGGAACCATTCCGATTCCCAACCTAAATTCTTCCAATTCAGCTTGGAAAGCTGGGCTAGGATTCTAATAAACTAGGCTCAACTTGTATATTGGGATTGTATCGTATCTTCTTGATGAAGTTCTAAAATTCGACCATTCTGAATAGAACTTAGCCATGTCCCAACCAATCAGGCAAGGAAAATTGGATGTGAATTTAAAAATGGATTTTAGAGAAGTTCCGGAATTTTGCCGTGCTAAACACTTTCTTAGCTAATTATCTTCGGGTCTGGTATGTTGAGCTGAACCGGGTTTCCAACATAAACCCCAGATAAAGTTCTGGATTTATTACAAAATAAGGCTGAAAATAATCGGCCAAGGAATTATCCTATTGCTCCACTTACCGGTCAACAAGACAACCCGTTAAAATATGACCCAGCCAAACTGCGCCTCACCAAAACTAAGTTTTGCTAGAATTCCAATTTAGCCCAAAAATTATTTTATGCATCTTCCACAGTATGCTGTCTAGAAATAGATTATGCAACAATTCTGCACATCACAATCAAACAAAAAGATCATGATTTACGTGAAGTGACGACACGAACGGAAGATAGAACCACACGGAAGGCTTTCACGTAATTGGTGTATCAACAAGTCGTTGAATAGGATTTAGAACTCAAATCAATCGATATTCGAGAGAAGATAAATTCTTTAGTGAAAATAGGCAACATTGAAAGCCCGAGGCACATCAAAGATTTGCTTGTCATTAAAAACAAAAATAAAAATTAAAGACCATTTTCCCTTTGCCATGCCAGTCTCATCCCTTTAAATCAGCCTACAAAAAAATAAAAATATTGAATATTTACATATACACCCAAACCTGTTCCTCCACGGTGTTTTTTTGCACAACAAAAAAAAAAAAAATAATAATAATAATAATAATATGTATTGGCAATTGTTTCAATCTTAGTTTTAGTGTTACTTAAAATAAAATTTTAATAAATAGTTTTAAATGATTTATCAAGCACTGCTGCTCGTTTAACTAAATTTAAAAATTGAATTTTGTGTGTTGGGTAAGTCAAGATTTTCATAACGCAAACCATTAGAGACGAAAATAAATATATTAGACCAAATTGCAAAAGGTGAAGGTTCTACATGAGTCAGCACAAGCTTTAAGTTGAATGAAGGTACAATTCGAACAATTAAAAAAGGAGAAGGATATTCGTAATTCTGTGTCAGATGGTACCAGGATATAATAGCGCATTCTCATATACTAGAAATGCGGTCATTGAAAATATGGAAAATGGATTGTTTACATTTATTGAAGATCATAGCCAAAAACGTATATCTTTGAACTGTATTATTATTAAGGAGAAAGCCTTTAGCATTTACGAGAAACTGAAACAACTGGAACCATCAACGTTATCCCAATTAGACCAAAAAAAATACATTACAAGTAACGGGTGTTTATAAGGGTTCTTACGAAGACATGTCATGATTAATAATTTAAATTAAATGTGAAACAGCATCGGCGGATGCTGCAGCTATTACATAATATTCTTCTATTGCCAAAATAATGGAAGGCAGTGAAAATACGTTTGATAAAATTTTAACACTGACAAAACCAGCCATTTCTGGAAGAAAATGCCAAGCAGAACATTTGTGTCTAGCACGGAAAAGAGTGCTAGTGATTTCAAAATGGCAAAAGGTAGCATTACGTTGTTGTTTTGCAGCAATGTCTCAAAAATTCGTATTTTAAAATCTCTCATAGTTAATCGAACATTCCGACAATGAGCATTGAAAGGTGTCAATGTAAAGGAACAATACTGAAAAAAATCAATACTGGACTGTATAAAACATGCAGTTTTGTCCGTGTCCGAAATAAGGCTATCTATACTTTGAATGCTTGCTAAAAGAACGTTTGGCCCGATTGCGTTAAAATTGTACACTGTTCCATCAAACCTGGCCGATGAAATGTACACCGAAATAATCAACAAGCAGTTGGCGATGAGAGATTTTGCAATCTCACCATTGACGATATAAATGAAGTAATTTACACGATATTCTTTGAAACGTATCTACCGTGTAAATACAGGCCTAGGTGTATTGCAAGTTAAAACAATTATTCATAAACACATCGTGGGCTTGGTGCAACAGCGACACAACTTAATTTCCACTCATTTCTAAGATATTCGAATCAATTGATACCTAATAATTCATATTTTTATTATTTTGTATCAAAAATAACTCTCTTATGCAGTTATTTCTAGCAAATAAGGTAAGATTCCATGTTAAAAATCACTCAGTTAACGAGGGAAATTAACATTTCTTAACATATCTTAATATTGGAAATTATCTCAAGATACCTTGCAAAATATATTAGGGAATTATAAAAATTAAGATCCGCTTGAAGAAAAAATATTATTTTACTAATCAGAATGTATTTTTATTTAGTTTTGAAAAACGCTGTTTTTACAAACAAGTTTAAGCGATTTTTCTAATCGCTCTACTGAAAAATTTAAAATTTTGAGTTGTGTCACTGTTGCACCAAACCGACGATATATACATTAAAATAATATTAATATGTTATAATAATATTCTAAATTAATTATTAAAATAATTATAAAGAGATAAAAAAGTCAATCATATATAAATATACACATAGGTAACTAAACATATCCATATGTATAAATACAGCCGTACATACTCGCAAACACATGCATACATTTGAAGGTTAAAAATTCGCTCGTTAAAATGTATTTTTCATTCTCCACACTGTTTGAATAGTGTTACACTGCATCCCCAATGCAAAATAATTTTTCCTTTAACTTTTTCCTTATGAAGAGCATACCCAATGAATAGGGAAAAGTCAAAGTAAAGCTAACTTCATTTTACAAAATTATTTTTTGTTTACCTGTTATTTTATATTATTATATTATATATTATTTATTACTTTTTCACAGGGCACAAAATACAACACTAATTGTTAAAAGACAAATATGCATTGAATATTTTTTAATTTGTGACAAGCAGAAAAACAACAACAACAACCAATTTTGCAAATGCGGTTTACTTCATTGTATTTCTCATAAGGAAAAAGTTAAAAGTTTGATAACATTTTTCATAAGGAAATCACCAACCCAACAAAAAAAAAATTTTTTTCTCAAAATTTTTTTCATACTTTTCTGTAAGGAAAAAGTTAAAGGAATTTCATTGGAGATGCAGTGTTATTTGTAATGCTGTTCAATAAAAATAATGAGAAGAAACAAACTACATATATTTAGTTTTACTATTTGCTTATGAAGAATAATATAGAAAGAGGTTATATTCTCTATTCGATCGTTCAATACAGACAACAATACATTTATCTATTACCATTATATTCGCTTTCTTATTCAAATAGAAAAAGTAAAACAAAAGAGCACTAGATCCCGTTCGTTAACACACAAAATAACATCAATCCTTTTAGTTTCTCATTAATCGCTCACTATTCGTTTTTACTGCATAACATTTTTAAAATGTCTGTTTACTATACTAAGAGCAAAGAGAAATTAGCATACAAAAAATTCATACAAAAATGGACGAAAAACATTCTTTTATATTTTATAACCAATAATTACTATTTATTATGTATTGATAGTGTGAATGTGTATGTGTATCACAGTATATCCCCTTCCCGGCAAGACAAACTATTACTTAAGTTTAAGTACACCGTACACAAAAGTGAACGAAAAAATGACAGGTTGTAATATCTTTCAGATTTTAAAGGATCTTAGTTAAATCAGAATTCTTTTTGAAAAATCATTATAATTTGATAACATATAAATTGTATAACATATCAATTATTTGTTTTTGATAACATATTAATTATTTTATTATTATTATGGTTATATACCTTTCTGGTTCAGAAATATTTTTATTCGCACCATAATTTTAGTCCAACCCTCACAAATGTGGGAGTAAATACGAATATTACGAAAACTAATTTTCATCATAAAATTTCATCAGAACAAAAGCCCATCTTACACAATTGTGCCAGTTGGGCTTTAATTAACATGATCTAAATTTTGAGAATTATATTTTGAAAGAAATGCACAATTGTGTAAGTTGGTCCTAAACTTATCTATAAAATATTTTTAATGTTACTCACCAGAGTAATAAAAATTTACCCACACAACCGTGTAGGCAGTTCAGGAAAGGGATATTGTCATTTTTCGGACGAAAACGATTTAAGCGGCATGCGCAAATGTGTACGTTGGTCCAAAAAACATACAAAAAACAATTTTGTTAAGATTCTCGTACACGCACAGTTGTGATCGCGGGCCGGAAAAGGGATATAATACCACACAATGCATTTAGCTGCCACACACAGACACATAAACCATACCACACACCACTACGGCGACACACCATAAATGCGTACTTTCTTATTATAAGAACATATCACATTCCCAAACAAAATTAAAACTTATATGGGAACTAAAATAATAAAAACACTAGTATTGTACACATTTATATGTTAACAGTACCTAATACTTAAATTTTTGTAATAATAAGTAATAATAAAATAATATTAAAACAATGAAACAATGAAAAAAATGAAAAAAAAAAAAAAACAAAACACTTAGCTTTGCGCATCCTTTGACATCAAGAAAGTCCTACCAGAAAAAGAGAGAGAGATGTGATGGAACATAATTTTGGATGGATGTAAAATAAAAATCATGATGGTGACTTCCTTTTGGATTGGACGCTTGAAGAAGACACATCACCTCGAGTTTTGTTTGGACGCATTTTGGAGTACAGGAAAAAATTGGAGGATCACTAACAAGAGTTTGGCTTACTTATCTAAGTATGGACATATAATTTTAAATATAATATACATATATATATATATATATATATATAAGTTAAATTTCTCAGGTTCACTTTTATTAAAAAAAATCAATTTATGATTTTAAATTTTTCTTTTCTTTTATTTTTTATTTATTTATAAATTTATTTATTTGTTTATTACACTTTCGTTATTACTTAATATTTTAATCTTAAACACTTTTCTTTATTTACTTTGAATTAAAACTTTACTTTTACAATATTTTATTTATTATGAACTTAACTTCTAAATTTCTGGATTACAACTAACTTAAACTTAATTACTTATTCTATACGAGTCATACACTTCTACAAGGAATGTGCTTGCTTGCGAAACGTGCGATGCAAGGTGCGCGTGTTATTTTATTGGGTCATATTGCGAGCATAGCAATATGATTCCTTGCATGAATGTAGAGACCTAGTTTTAGATGTGATAACTCTTCCCCTCTTAAAATCAAATGTCCCATTTGATCTTGTTCTTATTTTTAGAAGAATGGAACATCATAAAACTTTTTCCTAGGAGGATCCGGATTTGTTGCATTGGATGAACTGGCTATTGGAGGCTGTTGAGTGCCATCGCTTTCCGTAGTTTCTTTTATTGTTTGTTCGGTGCATTTCTTTAATATCTCATGATTGATGGAATTAGTTATTCGTAGAGTTTTTCTTTTATTTAATATGAAAGCAATAATAAGTATCGTGATGATAATGCTAATTGAGAACAATCCTATACCGATGGATTGTTGAAATGTTTCTTGTTGGAGAAGTTCAATTGTTTTGGTATTGTCAATGCTTAAGTCTTTCATGAGTTGAACTGATAGTATTTCTCTATATTCATCCTCTTCAGGTGTGGGTTGAAGAATAGCTGGAAGTGCTTGCGCTGTTGATTTTTCGTTGGCAATGAAATTCATGTTGCCAATGGTTAGACTTGCATTGGAAAATTTTATTAAGTAGGTGCCATTTAATTTTTGCACTTCGTGATTAATGAACATTTCTCCATCATATTGATTTAGTAGAATGAGGCCTTCCGATACCTCTTCGACATTTAACAGATGTTGACTATTGGTTTGATTACATTTTGAAAGACGACTGTTAAGCAAGTTTGGCAAGCAAGAGGTGTTACTTATATCTACTATATTTTTATACGATTGCGATCCATTTCCATGTGGTTCCTATAAAGTTTAAGGACCGTTTGTTCCTATGCGGTTTCAGTCCGTCCAGTAATGTTTGTAACATAGTGAGTTCATGATTTAAGTATGGATACAATGGATGTACAGTTGTGATTTCCGTACTCAGTATGGTACGCATCCTGTCTATGAAATTCTGATGGTTCTCTAGCTCGATCACATGAATTAACTTAAAATTTCCTTCTTGGATTTTACCTCTACCACTATTGATGGAAATAATCTGAGAATTTGAATAGTCCAGCAGTTGTACTTCTGCGGAAATAGCGCTTATCGCGTACCTGTAATTAAAGCAGCGTTACGACTTAATATTGCTCTTGTGCACAACTCTTCCTGACTCGGTTACTACCGTGGTGTTCCGATTTTCTTTAACTATCTCGTGTTTATACCTAGGTGTCAGTTTTGAGCCTAACCTAACATTCTGTCTTACGTAAATAGATTGGCCTGGTTGGTATACTTTTATAGGCTTTCGTCGCTTATTGTGGTATGCTAAATCTTGTTCTTGTTTTTGTACAAGCCTCTCTATGCCGTTCAGGCGTGCCTGCTCGAATTCTTCGGGGGAAACATTTGGAATTCGTCCGAAAAATAACTCTACTGGTTTCCTTTTGGTAGTAGAGTGTATTGAATGATTGTACTCATTCACCGATCTTTCAAGCAGCTCTATAAATGATCTCTCGATTCCGTCTGCTCTCAAACACCTCATGATCTCTGAAAGGGTCGAGTGGAATCGTTCAACTTGTCCGTTCACTTCGCTCTTGTAAGGGGGAATCTTGAATACAGAAATTTTTAGAGAGTCTTCCATCATGGATAATATTGTATTTGAGCTGAGTGATGGCTCGTTGTCAATTACTACAACTTCGGGTACATTAAAAGAAAATAAGATATCTCTGAGAGGTTGTTTGATATCTTCTATCGCTCTGGATTTGAGTGGCTTACAAACTGCATATTTTGAAAGTTTGTCTATTGCTGTGAGGGCAAGTTGGTTTTCAGTCGAATAGATATCTATGTGTATGGTATGCCCTGGATAGTTAGGAATAGGGGTAGCATTGATCACTTGCTTATTCGGGTGACGATCGTACTTATTCTCTTTGCATGTAGTACATCGTTTGACCAGTAATTTAATTTTCCTATTCATCCTTGGGAAGTAGTGTGTTTGAATGATTTGCGCTCTATTCTCATCGGCATTGCGATGGGCCCGTCTATGTGTCGCTAGGATTGTTTCTTCTTGTTCCGCTTCACTTGTGATATCGATTACTACTCTGCTCGTATATCGTATTTTATAGTTTCTAAAGTGTACTGGGTACACTTCTTGGGCTATACCCAAAATAGCTTCGGTAGTATTTAAGCCATTTATCGTATTGGGATTTAGATATCGTTTGAATATATTTATTATATCAGCACGAGTGAAATTTGGTTTAATTATGGTATGTCTTAAATAATTTGGAAACGGTGTTTGAATTTGGTATGAGTCCTCATCTCCTGTCTTTAATATCAGTTGATTTCTGAAGACATTAATAGGAGTTTCAATTGTTGGAATGAGATCATGTGCAGAACTTTCGCCACTGTGTTGTGTCGAAGTTAGTGCATTCGCTTCAGTGGGAATTGTCACTCTTGAAAGAGCGTCTGCTACCACGTTCGTTCTCCCTGGTTTATATTTAAGTTCATAATTGTATTCCTCCAGGATGGCCTTCCATCTTTTCATCTTGGAGTTATTATTCTTGTTACTTAGGGCAAACGTAAGTGGTTGGTGATCTGTGAAAATTTGAACCTTCTTGCTTCCGTATAGGAAATTCCTTAATGAAGTTAGAGACCAAATTATTGCTAACATCTCCTTTTCGTTAGCTGCATAATTTTCTTCTGTCTTATCTAATGTTCTGGACAGAAAGGTAATTGGTCTTTCGTTTTGAGAAAGTACTGCACCTAGTGCGAAGTTTGAGGCATCTGTGGTCAATTGGAATTCTTTTTTGAAATCAGGGAATGATAGTATGACCTCGTTTGAGGTAAGGGAGTTTTTTATTTTATTAAAAGCACAAATATGTTCTTCGTTAAACTGAATTTGTTTATGTCTTGAGATCGTTTTGGACACATGTCCATCTTCCCCTCTTAAAAGTGCAGTCAAGGGTTTAGCTAGTTTAGCGTAATCCTTGACGAAACGGCGGTAAAATCCAGCCATTCCTAGAAAGGATCTTAGCTCTTTTACAGTTTTGGGGATAGGAAATTCTGTTATAGCCCTGACTTTTTTCCTATTTGTTTTAATTCCGTCTTTACTGATGACAAATCTGAGGAACTCAACTTCTTCCCTTAGAAATTCGCATTTGTCCAATTGAATTTTAAGGTTAGCTCTTTCAAGAACTTTGAATATTATTTCGATGTTTTGAAAGTGCTCGCTTTCGTCTTTTCCGAATATGACTATGTCGTCGATATAGACATAGCAGCGTTTTCCTATATGTTCACGAAGGATATCATCTAAAGCACGTTGAAATATAGATGGCGCATTTTTCAGGCCGAAAGGAAGCCGAGTAAATTCATATTTCCCATGATTGACAGAGAAGGCTGTTTTCTCGATATCCGTTTCTTTGAGCGGGATTTGGTGGAAGCCGCTCTTCAAATCTAAGACTGTGAATAAATTATTTTCACCGAGATTTGCTAGGATATCATTAATCTCAGGGATTGGATATTTGTCGGGGATTGTTACCGTATTTAGTTTACGGTAGTCGATAACCATCCTATACTTTTTCTCTCCCGATGCGTCTTCCTTTTTGGGTACGACCCAAATTGGAGAGTTATAAGGTGATTTCGATGGTCTAATTATTCCGTCCGATAAAAGTTGTTGTATTTGTTTTTCCACCTCATCTTTGAGACATATAGGGTGAGGAGAGGGCCGAGTATAGACTGCCTCATCAGTCTGGGTCCTAATTTCTCCCTTTATTGTGGTAGTTAATGTTAGCTTTTCCTCTGGCTCGGTAAATAAGTTAGGGTTGCTTTTAATTATTCTCTCTAAAGTTTTGTTCTGTTCTGGGTTGAGATGTGAAGTTCTTAAATTGATAGTGTTTACAGAATCCGATACGTGTTGTTTGAGCGGAATTTTAATGTTAGGGTAAATGATCATAAATCCACTGTTTGTATGAATGGTGGCATTAAGATCTTTAAGGCTATCGTTACCGATTATACCCCCAAAAGATTTTAGACTAGGAAGAATGAAGAATTTTAATTTCCGTTCAGGACCGAATAGGTCAATCATAGCATGGTGAGTGATTTTTATACTCCCAGCTACTGAATTGGCCATGAATGGTTTTTCGTTCCGTATAGGGTTACGAATATATTGGGGCTGTATATAATTTTTATTGGAGCCCGTATCTACTAGGAATTTTACAATTTTGCCGTTCTTCGCTCGATGTTCTAAATATGGGAGCGAAGAACTCTTTAGTCTAAAAAATTTATGTCATCCAGTTGTTCGGGGTTTTCTTCTTCCTCGTAAACTTCTGTAGGGTTGTCTTCCTTTATTTCAGGGATATTTTCAGCGTCTGTATATTCCACTAAAGTTTGTTCGTATTGCGAGTCGTACTCAGCTAATTCGTCTTGATAGTATTGAACGGTAGGATCCTCGTTGAATTGCTCATAATGGTACACCCCTTGAGCTTTGTTTGGATGGTGATGTTGTTGTGAAGAGTTAAATAAAGGTCTTTTCATAGGATGTCTTACATTCTGTGGTCGATTCATGTAATTTACATGCCTTGATTGACCACTGCCGTCTACTGACATAGGTGTCGGTTTAGGTTGTGGCTTAGGTGGATAATTTTGGTATCCCCATTGTGGTCTGAAAGGTTGATTTTGTGGTCTTGGAAATGGTGGGCTTTGATACCCAAATTGGGGTCGACTAGGTTGAAATATTTTTGATCTTTCGAACGAGGTTTGAGGATTGTGAAGGAGCTGTGGGAAAAATTGTTGTGGTCCGTTAGCGGACATAGACATTTGATTCTTTCGAATGAAAGGAGGTGGGGGAACCGGTGGCTTGCGTTGGACGTTTTGCGCACTGTGATTATTAGCATATTGCGCTCGATAGTCCATATTTTGTAACTTTAGGCATAATTGTAGTGCTTGAGGCAAGTCACTAGGCTCGCGAATGCTTAGGAGTCGTGGCAGATCTCCTTTTAAGCCTCTAATAAAGGTATCGAGTGCCTTGTCTCGATAATTATCTGTTAAATTGTTCATGGATTCTTGACCCATGTCCATGGAAGATAGTTTATTTAATATTAGGGAAAGGTGTTGATAAACTCTCTGATAAAATTCCTGAATGGTTTGGTTTCCTTGTACCAACGTCATCATTTGGTATTCAAGGGTGCCTAGATCACGTTTATCCGCATAGTGCAGAGTAAGGCATTTGGCTATTTTTTGCCAATTTAGTGGGGTATTATAGGATTCTAGAGCTATATCTGCATGACCCACAATTTTATTTCGTATGACATTTAAAATGCCATAGTATTTTGGAGTACCCCTAAGATGTTCATAAATTTGTAACACTCTGTCAACACTTTTTTTCCACGATCCGAATTCTCCAGGTTCCCCTGAGAATTCACGAATACATTTCACGATATCTGGGATCTTGTCTAGATCTGTGAGATTTCCTTTATACCGGTCCTCTATCGTTTGGTCTATATCATGTCTAAGATTATTATGAGCCTGACTCTGTTCGTGTACAATTTCTGTTATGATTTCTGTCAATTTATTAAGGTCAAATGTGTTTTCTGTTTTTGCGTTTGTGTTAGCGGTTGACGTCGAGGGTTTTGTTTCCATTTTGAGACTTAAGATGAAATTTACTATTCTTTTAATATTTAAGTTTAATTAATGGTGTGTTAGTGCACGCAGGCGATAAGAATTCTAAATAATAAATATCTAATTAATTGAACTTTATGATACAGTATTATCAGATATAATTTTAAATTGGTATACTAAATATATGGTGGTTTAAAAATGTATATCAATATTCTTGGCTATCGCAACTACTTAAATGAAGTATAATGTAACTTAATATGAAATATAATTCTTTGTAACCTTTTATGACTTATAATTGGATTTAGTAATTTAGTTAATTTCTTCAAATCTTTTTCACTTTAATTTTCTTTAATTAAATAGATTATTGATTATTCTATAATAAATTTTTTGTTGAAATATTGACTGTTATGAAATATAAATTCGGTTCAATTTAAGAAATTTATTTTTAAATTCAATTTTTAGTAAACTAATAATTTTCGTTTTAATTTTTGTTACCAAATTTTTCTTCTAAATCTATTGCTTTGATTATTTCAAATAGTTTAATAAAATATAAATATTTCTTCACTTTACTTTCAAAACAAAAATTTGTTTATAAAATTTCTATTAACTTACATTAAAATTATCAGATGTCTGACCATCTGGAGTTGTAATCCTTGCCCCCTGCTCAAGTGTCGTTAAAGGTGATTAGGCCGCTGTTGAAGAATTATAGTGGTTCGGCTTGGTGTCCGTCGTCTTACTCCAACTCCTGTTTTTCCTTGGTTAGGAGTACTTAGGCGCTTCGTTTCCTAATTCTGCTTCTTTAACTGTGGTTGAATGTGTGTGGTGTGTTCACATTCAAATTTTTGTTTTAGTATGGTTAACTAAAATCAATTTCACTTTCGATTATAATCACTGGTTAGATTATTATAAATGGTATATTATTGACACCTGGCGGGGTCCCTGTTTCGGCGCCAGTTAAATTTCTCAGGTTCACTTTTATTAAAAAAAATCAATTTATGATTTTAAATTTTTCTTTTCTTTTATTTTTTATTTATTTATAAATTTATTTATTTGTTTATTACACTTTCGTTATTACTTAATATTTTAATCTTAAACACTTTTCTTTATTTACTTTGAATTAAAACTTTACTTTTACAATATTTTATTTATTATGAACTTAACTTCTAAATTTCTGGATTACAACTAACTTAAACTTAATTACTTATTCTATACGAGTCATACACTTCTACAAGGAATGTGCTTGCTTGCGAAACGTGCGATGCAAGGTGCGCGTGTTATTTTATTGGGTCATATTGCGAGCATAGCAATATGATTCCTTGCATGAATGTAGAGACCTAGTTTTAGATGTGATAACTTATATATATATATATATATATATATATATATATATATATATATATATATATATATATATATATATATATATATAAACGGGTTGTTAGTGGATTTTTTTTGGTAGGGGTAAATGAAAACCCAAGAACAAAATTTAAAATTAATTCGTGTACGAGATTGATGGCGTTTGGTGGTGAATCGTACGACCGCGTTCAAAAGTATCACATTATCGAGATGTGTATCGCAACCCAACATTTTGGTAAAGCGGAAATTAATGCGGTTTAGTGCGGATGTGTGAATCCTTTTTTTTCCCTTAAGATAAATAAGTGTTTTATATAGAGATATTCGAACCACGAAAGTTAAAGTTGGTTGATTCAAAACACGTGCGAACGATCAAAAAAAAAAAAACAACAACCGTTCTTGGATCAGCTGAGATGTGGATAATCGTGGTAATACTTGTTATTTTATCAAAGGTCACATTTTAGAGTTTACAGTATCGAGCGGTATGGATTGTATGGATTGCCGACCGCGTAAACAACAACTGTTAAGTGGATTACCGTAAGTTATATTCGTTTTCCTTTTCCTTTCCTTTTTAAATTAACTTTTGTATTGATTCTTAGTAATTTGATCAGTTTTTTTTATATAGTTCGAGTAAATTTTTGTGTGATTAATAGGAGGTTCGGAGTTCTTTCATCTTTTTTGATTAAGTAGAAGATTTGGCAAATAAACAATCCAGCTCAATTAACCCACCCTTAGTCGATTTGCTCTACGAGATAGCCGAAGTTAAGACGCGTGAGGGGTTTTAGCTTCAATTTATCGAAGCTATGGCGCCCAACTAAATTTTACTGAAATTCGCCCAATAAAAAGAAGCTGTTTCGCCAAAAGAAGAGATGAAAGAAAACTTTGTTGGAAATTTGTTTTATTTATTTTTATTCATTATGTAGTTTCTTTGAATAATTTGTTTGTTTCGTTTTCTCAAAATAGATTCCATTTGTATGCTGGTATCTCGCGGATCAAGTGTTGTCTCTGGAAGTCTACCCCAAAAGGAGAAAACGTATTTGAAAACCACCTGGGTTTTCCTTCGTGATTTTGTTTTTATTAGTATGATTTTTTTTTTTATTGATTAAAATTTGGTTTTAATCAAGTAATTAGTATTATATAATTGAGTTTTGGAACTTATATTTATTTCATTAAATAAAATGAGTCTTAAGTATTATAACGATAATCGAGTGTTTGCTTTGGTTGTGTAGTTTTATATTTTTTTTGTAAACCCCTAAGCACGCGTTACATAAATGGCGCCCAACGTGGGGCCAAATGAAGAAACAACAATTTGCAAAAAAATTAATTAGTTAATATTGTTAGTAGTTATTAGCTAATATATTTTGTTTTAGCGTATTAAATATTTTTTCAGTTAGTTTTCTTTAATATTAAATAGAAATTTTCTTATTTTTGTAGATATAATATTTCGATTGGATTACAATGAATGCAGCTTATTTGAGTGACGGAGAGCTTAGCTATGAAATCCGTATACGTGACATGATGAATGAGGGTTCTTTGGAAAGCCGACGACGGACGTTGCGTCATCGTTTACGCGACGAAGCAAAAGGTTCGATTAACCCTCCAAGAACCGTTAATAGTCAGATTGATCTTGACTATGCAGAATGTGAGAAGAAATTTAAATACCTTAGTTCAGTACCTTTACCAGAAAGAAAACAAAATGGTAAGTCTATAAATACAAAATTTGTCCATCTTCAATTCCGGTTGGAACGGTTAAATAATACGCTACCAGCACTCTCTCCTTGGAAAGATAGTATAAGTTATATGATCGAGCAGGTTAGATCTCTTATTGACCCTAGCCTTATTGTTTCGGAAAATGAAATCTCGGATGACCCAAAATCTATAACAACTAGTATGTCCAACCTTACGGTAAAAGCTTCGGACAAGAGGAAATCGAATAGATTTTGCCAAAAGAGTCGAGAAGCTAGCACTGCATTGTCTATGAATAAAGAAATCGCGGGATCAATAGAAATCGAAGACTTAGCGTTTACTGATTCGGAATCCGATGCCGAATATGTTACAAATCTTCGCGAGTCCCTAACTGACCCTCTCGCTGGTAGATCAACTGGTATATGTCGTACTGAACGTCCACGTTATGTAAGAAGGATCATCCCCCTTCATAAGTGGAAAATAACGTTTAGTAGTGATTCGAAAGGATTAACATTGAATGATTTTCTTTTACAAATTGAGATGCAGGCTAATACCGAGCAAGTCCCAGATAGAGAATTGTTATTAGCAGCCTATTATTTTTTTGAAGGTCCTGCCAAAACTTGGTTCCGTGCATTTAGGAATAAATTTAATACTTGGGCTCAACTCGTTCGTGCGTTGAAGAAAGAATTCTTACCTTCTGATCACGATTATTGGTTGTTGAGGGAAATTGATCAGAGAATGCAAGGTAAAGAAGAATACTTTAGCATTTATTTAGCTCAAATGAAACTATATTATCAAAGTTTGATTGAGCCGGTTTCAGAAAGAACTCAATTACAAACAATAATTCGAAATCTGCAGCCTTTATATTTAGAAAAACTTCCTATCGCAGGGGTAGCTTCTGTTGATCAGCTTTCATTATATTGCAAGAGAATTGAAGACCTAAAGTATAATTTGAATAGGCGCTCTTCAGCTAATCGGTCGTTGTTAGAACCTTCTTTGAATCGAGTAACGAGGCCTTTTAGAGTGAATGCTTTTGTGAAGGAATCGGCTGAGGAACGGGACGAACAAATTCCGAGTAACCCCGATGAAAACATTGCCGTTTTAAAATCTTCTTTAGCAAGAGGTAAATGTTGGAATTGTCTCGAAGCCGGTCATACGTTTAATAATTGCGTTAAAGAAAAAACCAAATTATTCTGTTTTCGTTGCGGAATGTCGGTATGTATTACTCGTAAATATCCGAAATGTTCCCCTTCCAAGGCGGAAAACCAAAAGTAGAAATTAGTAGTCGGAGTTTTACTAATTTCGAAAGAATTCAAACTCCGGATCCAAAATTATTTTCAAACAATTTTAATTATTCATATTTTTCAAAAGTTTTAAATTCTATTGTTCATTATTCCTCTGATGGAAGACCAACGATAGAGGTAAAAATTCTCGATATTAAAGTTCAAGGTCTTCTGGATTTTGGGGCATCTTGTACTATATTTGGAATAGATCCAGACAAAATAATAAAGTCTTTGAACCTAACAGTATATCCAATCAAGTCAAATATTTCCACCGTGGATGGAACTGAACATTCAATAAAAGGTTATGTAAATGTTCCATTCTCCTATAATAATAAAACTTTGGTAGTGCCGACCCTGCTGGTGCCATCCATTACAACTACGTTAATACTCGGAATGGATTTTTGGAGGCTATTTGAAATTAAACCAGTGGTAGAAACCATGTCTTCGACTGTGCTCGATACAAAACTTTCTGAGGTACATCATAACTTGGTAGAATCACAGATAGTGGAGCTAAAATCAGTGTTATCGAAATTTGAATTGTCAGATAGCGATATAATTGGCGAAAAGCTTTCCCACTATATAGATACTGGAGATGCCCGGCCGATAAAACAAAGAAATGATCCCATGTCTCCGTATGTTCAGGAGAAGGTAGATCAAGAACTGAATCGTATGATTCGTTTGGGAGTAGTTGAAAGTTCAAATAGTCCATGGAGTAATCCCTTGGTTTGCGTGTCAAAGCCTAATGGGAAAATTCGCCTCTGCTTAGATTCAAGAAAACTGAACGCCGTTACGAAGCAGGATGCATATCCGCTGCCACATATCTCTCGGATTCTGGGCCGGTTTAAGAGCACTAATTTTCTCTCCAGTGTGGATTTATCCGATGCCTTTTAGCAAATTCCACTGGAAAAGTCTTCTAAAGAAAACACCGCATTCTCAATCTCATCTAGGGGTCATTTCCAATTTACGGTTATGCCGTTTGGCTTGCATAATGCCCCACAAACTCAGTCTCGTTTAATGGATCAGGTACTTGGCGTTGACTTGGAGGCTCAAGTATTCGTCTACTTAGACGACATTATCATATCCACTGAGACATATCAGGAACACATTCGCCTTTTAAATGTGGGTGCTGATAGGTTGGAGCAAGCAGGTTTGACCATAAATCTTCAAAAATCCAAGTTTCTACAGAAACAAATGAAATATTTGGGCTATGATATTTCTCAAGAAGGTTTGAGGACAGACCCTGATAAAGTCGCCGCTATACTCAATTATCCTGTTCCAAATTCGACCAAAGATGTACGCCGACTTCTTGGAATGGCTAGTTGGTACAGACGTTTTATTAAAAATTGCTCATGTGTTATTAGCCTGATTTCTGATATTCTAAAAAAGGGAAAGAAGTTTGAATGGACAGAATCCGCAAACACATCTTTCCTTAAGTTAAAATCTTTTCTTATATCTCCGCCTATCCTCTCTAACCCTGATTTTTCGAAGCGATTCATTATTCAGACAGATGCGTCTGATTTTGGTATTGGAGCAGTCCTTACTCAAGGTGAAGGCAACGAAGAGAAAGTTATTTCATTTTATAGCCACAAATTAACCACACAGCAGCGGAAATACCACACAACAGAGAAAGAAAGTCTTACCGTAATTTTAGCTATTGAACGTTTTAGACCGTACATTGAAGGAAGGTATTTCACCGTTATAACAGATCACGCTTCTCTTCTATGATTAAACAATTTAAACGATCCTAGTGGCCGCTTAGGTCAATGGGCTCTTCGGTTACAACAGTATAAGTTTGATTTGCAACATAGGAAAGGGCGTTTCAATGTGGTTCCAGATGCGCTTTCTCGGTCAGTTCCTTGTGACTCTATTACTAAAACTGATGATCTATGGTTTGATAACATCAGAACTGGAATATTGAACCATCCGGACGACTTTCCAGATTTTAGAATGGTTAATAATAAGATCTTTAAATTGTACCCTGGTTCCAAATTAAAACTGGTGGTCCCGTTAAAAGATCCCGCTGAAATTCTCAAGAAGTGCCACGATGAACCACTAGCAGCTCATTTTGGAGTATCAAAAACTACTTATCGAATCAAACAAAACTACTTTTGGCCTAACCTCGACAGTACCGTAAAAGAATACGTCAAAAACTGTGATGTGTGTAAAGCCTCTAAAGATGGACCAATGTAAGTGAAATCAATTTTGAAACAGCGAACTCAACAGCAAGAACGTATGCCAAAAGTAGAAGCAAAAGCAGTTCTGCAACCGATACCTTCAACGTCGGTAGCAATGCAAATGATGAATATTCTAATCTATTGTAGAAAAACAAAATCAAGCATTAAAACAAAAAATATTCAACGCGTTAATCTGCCTGAAAACAGATAAAGCAAATTCAAAAACAGAACCATAAACACAGAAGCATCGGGCAACGAAGTACAACCTAAAAGAGACAAGTCGCAGAAGACCGAATACTCAACGGACGAGTAAAGGTTAGAAAGGGAAACTAACTGGATGATGAGAAGGAAAAAGCTAAACAAAACAAGAGAAATAAAAAAGAAAAGTTGAGTTCTACCTCACCAGAGGTAGAAAAATAACCCGAACGGCAACCAGCTCAACAAAATGAAGCACAGCCAAATGTAAAAGTCCCACCAACGATTTTTATAGTAGGAAAGAGTAACTAACTATTCAGAAATCCAAAGTGTAATTAGCACTGTTACGGAACAAGAGTATAAAATTACTGTTCTGAACAATAATGTATGGAAGATTAACACTTCAAATATTCAAACACATACAGAAACTATATGTGTTTGAATATTTGAAGTAGTATAACCTAAAAAAAAAGAAAACTAGAAAAAGTAATCGGGGGTGACTTTAATGCAAAAAATACCATCTGGGCTTCAAGATTAACCTCTCCAAAAGGCAAAGAATTACTTTCAGCTGGCCAATACTCAAACAGTGAATTTTACTCAGAAGGGAAAACAACGTACTGGCCAACTGATTCTAACAAAATCCCAGACCTTATAGATATCTACATCACTAAAGGCATATCGGAAAGCTGCATCTTCTTAGAAAATGATGAAAATTGAAAGTGCGAAAAATAAAACTGAGCTGTTTGCTGAACATCTTGAAGAAACATTTCAACCACTAGGTCAGCAGACCAGTTACGAAAACCTGCTGGGGGCCTGTAACATGCTGCCTGATAAAGGCACCTCAGAAAAAATATGTGCCAGTGCAATGGAAAGCAGCAGAAGTAATAATGATTCCGAAACCGGGCAAGCCACCGAATGATAGAAAATCTTACTGGCCAATTTCACTTCTACCAACACTAGCGAAATTATTTGAGAGGCTGTTGTTCAAAAGATTGAACAGAACCATAGAACAATGAAACCTTATCCTAGAATATCTGTTTGGTTTCAGAGAGAAACACTCGACTATTGAGTAGGGTCATAGGCTTACAGATGTTACTGAGAAAACAGTAGAGAGAAAATGGCTTGCTTTAGTATCTTGTTAGATGTGGCGCAGGCCTTCGATAAGGTATGGCACAGAGGTTTACTCTTCAAACTACATAGAGATTTACCAAAACAATATTATATGATTTTGAAATCATACATAGAGAATCGCCACTTTAGGGTGAAATATGAAGATTAATTTTCTGAGCTAAAAAAGATTTCTGCAGGAGTCCCGCAGAGTAGTGTTTTGGGACCTAGTTTCTACTTGCTCTTTTACCTTTGGAACCTTAGATACCAGGCTCAGATGAAAAGAGCGCAATAAAAAAAAAATGATGAACTGAATATCAAATATCGAAAACTGTGTTGGCTGCTCGGGAAAAATTCGGAATTGTAGCCCGAAAATAAATTGCTATTATATCAAAAGGTGCTAAGCCCGCGTGGACTTACGGAATACAGCTCTGCGGCTGTACAAAAAAACCAACACCAAAATAATACAAACCTTCCAAAACAAAGTGCTACGTGATATAGTTAACGCTCCGTGGTATATTAGGAATGATGACCTTCACAGGAACCTAAATACCCAGACGGTTCAAGAAGAAATAAAAAAAGCTTGCAGTAATTCATGGACAACGTATTTATCAACACGTAAATGAAGAGCTTCGTGGTATATTGAACACTCCACATGCAGTAAGACGATTGCAGAGAACGAAACCAATTGATGTAATCGATTAAAGACACCAATGCACAGACTACTTCAGTAAATAACCTATAAATGGAGCTGGCCAATGGGCCTCTTCTCATTCACAAGTGACTAAATTAAAAAAGAAAACTTACTAGATCAATTGTATGTATTCAGTTGCAATAATTTAAATAGAATAAAAAAAAATACGTCAAATGTGAATATGCATAAAATTGGTTTTCCATGTAAAAAAAAGGACTTGCCTAAATTCTATTTTGGTTACGTAAAATTTCAAAAAATATTGCACATCTTAAACCACACCGATGAAATAATGCAGAAACAGTTAGACTAGACCGCATATTCTCGTGAAGTTTGTCCTAACTTGTCCTTAAGCCAACAACTATTTTAAGACAAGTTTAGGAAAAAATTCGCTCGACTATATAGTAACGTGAATTTTGTCGGATCCCCTCGAAACGCGATATTTCAAAACGCGATATTTCGAAACGAGATATGACAAAACGAGATATGGTACAAAACGCAATATTTCAAAACGCGATATTTCAAAACGCGTTATGGTACAGAATATGCATTGCGAAGCGACGGGAGCTCAGCGACCCGATTGATACCGATCTTATACCGGGTGTTTCTTTTAACCTGAGACGATCAAATATCTCGAAAAATAGCCACTCTACGGAAAAAATGTCCATAATCAAAATTTAATCATACCACGGGGAAATTACATTAGTGCAAAAAAAATAGTCCCCCACCCCCCGCTTTGTAGGTGGGGCGGGGGTAACTTTTAAACTAAGATAGGAAGCCATATTTTTTATTGCAGATACGGATTCGATGACTAAAAGTACGTATGATTCGAATGAAATATTTTGTTCGGTTCATGATAGATGGCGTTGTAATCGACGAAATTCAATTTTGTCAATTTCTTCTTCTTAAGGTATAAACAGAACCAGAGATACAGAGACAAGATACATCGACAAAATACATTTGTCTGCCGGTGATGTCGCTTTGATAAACACAACAAGCGCGTCAGCGTTGAAGCGACAATCAACCCTAAAATATTTCATTTATCTTTTTATTGACTCTATTTAAATTTTTTCACATAAAACATTGTGTACAATATTCAGATTTGGTGTAAATTCATTAAAAACAGTTGTAAAAAATGTTTACCAACATAATAATCTGACATTATCTGATAATAATCAGAATTTAGATTCTAAAATAAATTCGACGACAATGTCGTCGTCGCCAGCGACATTGGTTGTATTAGCATGCTATGGTTTGTGTGTATTTTAATTTGACAGGCGTTGTATCTTGTCGCTGTATCTCTGGTTCTGTTTATACCTTTAGAACACACGCATTCGATTCTGCAATACGTTTGAAATAAAAAACATCACGTTTTCATTGGAAATACTCGAAATTCGTCATCAAAACAATTTATTCAGTTTTGTAAATCACATTTAACGTTTGTGTTATTTCTTAACTTCTTGTTTTTCGTAATTGCAATATAAACGATAAAATACTTTAGAATGGAGCGTTTAACTGTGCCAGAGAAAATTGAAATGGTTCTGGTTTATGGAGAAGCTGGCAGAAATCTTGAAAATGCTGTTGCTATTTACGCTCAACGTTTTCCGGATAGGATTCGTTCACGTGCTTCATTTGGCCGTACTATTAAACAATTTATTACTGATGGAAATGTTCAACCGAAAAAGAGGAACCGTAGAGCAACAGTCACTGGAGAAAATAATGAAATTGCTGTATTGGCAGCAGTGGCTTATAATCCTCATGTTACTACACGAGAAATAGTTCGCGATTTCGGATTGTCCCTCACCAGTGTTTGGAGAATTTTAAAACGGCACAAGTACCATCCATATCATGTGTCTTTACACCAAGATCTTCATGGCGCTGATTTCCAAAATCGGGTAACTTTTTGTCAATGGGCACGTGAACAACTACAACAAAATCCCAATTTTTTTCATTGCGTAATGTTCTCTGACGAATCGTCTTTTACAAACCATGGAACGGTTAATCGACACAACATGCATGTTTGGAGTTTTACAAATCCGCACGGGCTCCGTCAAGTTGAACATCAGCGTCCTTGGACTGTCAACGTGTGGTGTGGAATAATTGGCAACAAATTCATAGGCCCCCACATTATTGAAGGCAACTTGAATGGTCAAATGTACCGAAAAATTTTGGAAAATGAACTGCCAATATTACTTGAAAATTTGAGCTTAGAAGTGAGACGGAACATGTGGTTTCAACATGATGGTTGTCCTGCACACTATTCGGTGGTGGCACGTGAAATACTTGATCGTGATTTCAATGGTTGCTGGATCGGTAGAGCTGGTCCGATAAATTGGCCCGCCAGATCACCAGATCTTACTTCGCCAGATTTCTGTTTGTGGAGGCTATCTCAAAGATAAAGTTTACCATCAAGAACCAACAACACGTGAGAACATAATTGAGTGAATCAGAAATGCGTGTGCTGAATTTCAACCAAACACACTTCTCAGTTGTGTACAATCATTTGAAATGCGTATCAATAAGTGCATTGTAGTCGCAGGCCATCATTTTGAACACTTATTTTAAGGTAAAATTGTTTTATTCACTTGCCATTTACATTAATAAATTGTTTTGGTGACCAATTTCGAGAATTTCCAATGAAAACGTGATGTTTTTTATTTCAAACGTACTGCAGAATCGAATGCGTGTGTTCTAAGAAGAAGAAATTGAAAAAACTGAATTTCGTCGATTACAACGCCATCTACCATGAACCGAACAAAATATTTCTATCAAATCATACGTATTTTTAGTCGTAGAATCCGTATCTGCAATAAAAAATATCACTTCCTATCTTAGTTTACAAGTTACCCCCGCCCCACCTACAAAGCGGGGGGTGGGGGACTATTTTTTGCACTAATGTATTTCCCCCGCGGTATGATTAAATTTTGATTATGGACATTTTTTCCGTAGAGTGGCTATTTTTCGAGATATTTGATCGTCTCAGTTTAAAAGAAACACCCGGTACACTCTCGCTCCTATCAATTTTTAAATTCCTATAAACTGAAATTAAATTTCCCCTTCACCCGACTGATATAACCCGATCCTAAATTCCCGTTTTACACCATATCGCGTTTTGTACCATATCGCGATTTGTACCGTATCGCGTTTTGAATTATCGCGTTTTGAAATATCGCGTTTCAAATGGGACCCGAATTTTGTCCAAGACATTCCTAATTTTAACAGTGTAATAATATCATATTTGTTATATAAACACTATTGCTAAATTAAAATAGTTGAATTAATTATCATTTTATAACAAAATATTTTAGTAAATTACGTACCACCTAGAATAATATAATTAATTGAAAAAGTATAATTTATTAATAAACTTACGTTTAGATTTCAAAAGATTTTAAAGAAAATATCAAAGTAAAAATCCTTTGTCCTAAGATACTTCTATGAGGTTCAACTGTAGGTGTTTTCACTTTGTACTACACCCAATCCAGCTAAAAACATGAGTTTTCCGGAAAAATTAGGGGAACACTGGGTTCAATATTCAAAAGTTGTAAAGGTAAAAAATCGAAGTAAAAATCCTTTGTCCTAAGATACTTCTAAGAGATTACAACTCTTGTCGCAGGTGTTTTTATTTATTTATCTATTATATTAATACGCTTAATTTTTTCAAACTCAACGCTAAAATGACCCCTAAACATGATCCGATCCGTTAAAATTTTTCAGGGTAGGTCGACATAAATATAGCGGTGTGCCTTTGCTAGAAAAATTGGAAAAATTCCACTGGGAAGTACCTGAAACGGGTACCTCAGGTGTTTTCAGCAAAATTTTGTCACGACGCCAGAACGCCATGACAAAATATGTTTATATTGAATGTGAAGTCATGCGTATTACACCGTGACAATGACAAAATTTATTAAAATTGCCGATGTTTTTGTGATGACAAAATGAGTAGAAAATTTGTAATTGAATCTCAATTAAACAAAACAGAAAACATAAAATGATTTTACATACATTTTGGTGTTAATAGTTGTTAGTGTAAAAATACAATTTTGTCATGACACTCTATATCTATTTAAGATTTAAAAATTAACCGCGTGTACGAATTTACTTTATTTTTGATAAAAGTGCATCAAATTTACATCTTAAAAAACCTTCTTAATTATTTTTTAACCAAAAATTCAATAAAATGTATTCACATGACTAATTATTCAGTCGAAGGTCAGCTTCTATCTATCTTCTATCTATCTATCTACTATTATATTAATACTCTTAATTTGTTCAAACTAAGCCCTAAAATGACCCCTAAACATGATCCGATCCGTTGCATTTTTTCAGGGTAGGTCGACATAAATATTGCGCTGTGCGTTGGCTAGAAAAATCGGAAAAATTCCACCGGAAAGTACCCTCAGGTGGTTTCATAATATTTCCAAGTTTTTGTGCGCGTGAAATCTTGCAACATTTGCGAATTTTATGGGACGACCAAAAAGCAAATATTTTGGTTCAAATTAGTGGCACGCGATTCAAATTCGAAGTTGCAACACTGTCGGTGCGCGTATCAATTTCAAAGTTGCTTAATGGTTGACGCGCGATTTAAATTCAAAGTTAATCATGCCAGGAGCAGAGCTCACAATCATAGATTGGTTTAGTGGGTGTTCCATTAGCTGGGAAAATCATCCTCATGTGTGGTGACTTCCTGAAAGCGGGACGCGCGCGAACTTGCGAATCGACCATCAAGTTGAACCCGCTTTGGAAATTGGTAAATAAGTTTACACTCACTAAGAACATGCGCTTCGATGAAGGTGAGGACGAGTTTGCGCAATATTTGCTTTCTGTTGGAAACAGCAATGCTCGAACCGACTCGATCACACTTCCGGCAGACTTCCTCAAAGTGTGATCGATTTCGTGTATGGTGACATCAATACAACACCAGCCGAGGGAACCATCGAGGAGCGCACCATCCTTGCACCCAAGAATGATGATTGCGCGCTAACCAATCAGCAGGTGCTTGACCTCCTGCCCGACGAACAAGAAGTCAAACATAGTGCTGATAAACTTCAGAGTGACGACATGCATGAGGAACTCCGCCTACCCGTCGAGTTTCTCAACAAGATTGAAGGGTCCGGATTGCCGCACCATGCCATCCCGCTAAAGGTAAACGCGATCGTTCGTTTGATGAGAAATCTAAACACCAGCAAGGGTCGAATCAATGAAACACATTCTGGAATGTGAGGTGCTGACTGGCTTCTCAAAAGGCGAGCGCGTTCTCATCCCACGCATTAAGCTCTCACCCTCGGAAGGCATCTTCTCATTTAAAATGTCTCGCCTTCAATTTCCAGTTCAGCTCGCGTTCACCATAACCATCAACAAGAGTCAGGGTTAAAGCTTGAAGAAGGTAGGAGTGTACTGCCGGCCCCAGTATTTACGCATGATCAGATGTATGTAGCCTTTTCACGATGCCGCTCATTTGACGGACTCAAGGTGTTTATCGTTGAGACAAGCGATCAATCAGCTGATCGAGATGGGCACACCACAACAAAGAATGTATTTTTTGAAGAGATTCTGTGCATGTAAATTGTAATATATTTTACTATTTTATTATCTAACTTCTACTACTATTTTATAATCCTTTACATTTCTTATGAAATATTTAGATTAAAGTTTGCCTCAGCAATTGTGTGCTTTTCCCTTTTGAGATTTGAATATTTAGTTTGGGTGCGTAAGTGATCATGTGATCACGAGCGCGCGCTTCCTGTTTGAGATATGAATATTTGACTTGCATGCAAAAAACATGATCCGATCCGTTAGATTTTTTCAGGGTAGGTCGAAATAAATATTGCGCTATGCATAGGCTCGAAAAATCGGAAACATTCTACCGGGAAATACCCAAAACGGGTACCTCAAGTGTTTTCAGAAAATTTCCAAGATTTGATGATATGCGAGTTTGCCATTGCTTTATTAAAACCCTAACATGTGGCGATTGTAATCGAATGTAGATAGCGTTGGTTTCTACGTCTACAAGAGGGACGAGAATTTTCAAATTCATTGTTATGACAGTTTTACTCCCCATTGCTTCATAGTAAACTATGATTTATATATTGGTCACTACATGTCAGCTACTTTTTTGAAAATCGCGATATCAAATTATTTTTTATCGAGTCGAAAATGCATAATCGATCTTATGCCGTGATGCGTCTTTCTGTCTACCTAACGTATCAACAAATAATTACATTCAAAGTAGGTAATGAAGATGAAGCATTGCTTGCAGCACAAACTGGCCGAACGAAGCTTGAGTCATGCTTTCAGCTCAACTTCAATGATCAAAACGCACGTTATTTCTTATATACTGACATTCCCCACCATTACTTTTACGTTGCGGTAAATCGCAACTTCGTCAAAGAGGTGGAGAGAAGGTTGTTGCTCGAATGTATACAGTAAGTTTGAGAGATGAGGAGCATTTATTCCTGCGGTTGCTTTTGCTACATATTCGAAGTTCCACCAGCTTTGAATTTGGACGAACATTCAACGGTTTTATTTACGAAACTTTCAAAGAAGCTATACAGCTGCACGGGGTCTGGTAAACGATGATGAATGGGATCACTGCTTAACAGAAACAGCAGTCTTTCAAAGGGCCAGACAGCTTCGAGAGACTTTCGCTTATATTTGTTGCTTTTGTCAACTTTCAAAATCTCTTGATCTCTGGATGAAGTATGCAGATGACATGACTCTTGATAACAGACGATACCATTTTAAAAATGTAGCAAACTATTTGGCTCTTCGATACAGTTCGAGGAGCCGAAGAAGCTGAATTACGAATTCAACTGCTAAACGAAAAGCAGTTGGATCCATTTCGTAAAACAACTGCTGCAGTGAATAATGAAAATATCTCCAGCCGAAGTTGAGTTTTGAATATTTGGTTTGGCCGCGTACGTGAGCGTTTCCCGTTTGAGATTTGAATAGTAGTTCGTAATAGTATTAGTTTGGGCGCGTAAATGGTCATGTGATCCCGAGCATTTGAGATATGAATATTTGGCTTGGCACGTAAGTTATACTGTGTGCTTTTGAATGCGTGCTTGCCGTTTAAGATTTAAAAACTAACTGTGTATATGAATTTACTTTATTTCTGATAAAAGTGCATCAAATTTACATCTTAAAAAATCTTCTTAATCATTTCTTAAAGAAAAATTCAATAAAATGTATTCACGTGACTGATTATTCAGTCACAGGTCAGCTAGTTTTTAACTAACAGTATTAATTTACATCTTGTATTTAAAATTAGGTTTACTAATATAAATCAAATTTGAATAAAAAAAAATTTTACAACTCTTTTAAATTCATCTCTGGACAAATTAAAATCGAACACGGTAGATACATTATTAAATACACGGCTAGAATAACAAACCGGGTCCGACATACTAAAATTAGACACATGGAAGTGCAGATCACGGGGCACGTATTGAAAACAAGGACAGTAGATGTGAACGATCAATTCGGCCCATTATAACGTCGCGCTCAAACATTGCGCAAGGAATTTGTCTTCGGACGAAAAATGGTTCAATATTCAGTAACAAACAATGGCCTAGGTACGGCCAAATCATCTATCAATGCAATTAATAATAGAGGTCCAATGTGGCTACCTTGTGGGACGCCAGACAAAATATTTATATCTCTAGATAAAATATTATTTAAAAAAACTTTTTGAGTTCTGTTCGTCAAATATGAAAAGATCCACTTTAAAGGAAGGGCATCACTCTTGTTGAGCTGTCCCAGTTTCTTTACCATTAAAACATGATCAATTTTATCGAAAGCTTTGCTTAAATCAGTAAACACTACCTCAACACCATCACCACCTTCTAATGCTAACGTCAAAAAATTTGTAAACAAAGCAATATTTGTCACAGTTGACCGTCTGGGGTAAAACCCATGCTGGTTTACTGAGATGGAATTTTTAGTTAAGAAAAAGATGCGGTCCATGACCATCGATTCAACTAATTTAGGAATAGCCGATAAGCTAGAAATACCACGGTAATTTTCGATATCCGTTCTCCGTCCACTCTTGAAAATTGCTTTAATGAAACTGGATTTCCAAATTGAAGGAAAAACTCCACTCTTCAAATTCAAATTGAAGATGTCCGTCAGCGGCTGAACCACGACCGAAGCACAATTTTTCAACACAAGCGGGTGAATTTTGTCCGGGCCACAACTCATATTCACATTTACATTCAACAGAGCGTGCGAAACGTCATCAGTAGTAAACTGAAATATAATGTTTGGATTGTTACAAAAAACAAGTTCGTAATTCCCTCTCGAAGACGGAACATACACATTTTCAAAAAATGCTGCAAACATGTCAGTGATACTTTGTGGATCACTAGCAGTCAAAGAATTGAAAAACATTTGCGAAAAAGCTTTACAGTTCATTTTCGAATCAACATAACTCCAGAAACATTTAGGGTTGTTTTTAATATTCGATTCGATCTCAACAATATATAAATTATACAAGAAACGATTTAAAATTTTAAATTGAGATCTGAGAGCGCTAAATATTTCATAATTTAGGATGGATGGGTTTAATTTATATTTTTTATGAGCTTTAGATTTCCGATTTTTTAATCCTCAGGCGACTATTAAACCATGGCTCGCGCATCGACGAAACTATACCCGTTATATATTGATCCCAATTAATATTGTCCAGAAACTCCTTTAAACCATTATAATTCCCCTTGTTAAAGTTAAAAGACTCACTAGAATTAAAATTAACGTTAACATTAAAAAAAATTTCAAATATTAATTGGATATGTAGTGGTATGTGAAAAATACTTGAAGAACCGCCGAGATTGCAAGCAATGATTGTGCCGTGTACTTCTACTGGAGTGAACACCAGATCGAGGATATTGCTGGACTGGTTCTCGATGTTATTAATCTGTCTTAGCCCGAGTGAACAGATTGAGTCCATCACCAGATCTGAAGTTAGATCACCATTGAATGGCAGAAGTTCATCATAAACAGTAAGCCATTTTATTTTCGGTATGTGAAGATCTCCCAAAATCATTACTTACAAAATCAGGAGCTGCAACTGCTAGTTGGTTTGAGAAAAATAAAGACATCTCACCATATGTGTTAACGGAGGATCCGTATGGTATGTAAACAACAACTATCAACAACAGCTTTCCATTATGAAAGCAAGTTTAACAGTCAAAATCTCTAACTCATTGCTCCCAAGGTCAATAATATCCGCACGTATATCTTTCGAGACAGCTAGCAGAACTCCACCACCTCTCGCTGTCGATTCACTTTGAACTAGACCCAATCTAACTAGATCCTTCACTTTGAAGTATACCAAATCCAACTAGAAAACACGAGTTTTCTGGAAAAAACTAGGGGAACACTGGGTGTAATATTCAAAAGTTGTAGAGGCTAAAAAATCGTAATGAACACCCTCTGTCTTAAGATACTTCTAAGAGGTTACCTCTTGTGGTAGGTGTTTTCACTTTGCACTAGACCCAATATAACTAGAAAACATGAGTTTTCCGGAAAAATTAAGGGAACACTCGGTTTAATATTCAAAAGTTGTTTCTTAATTAAATTATGAAAAATTTGCTATGCAATAATTTTTTTATTTTCTGCGACGATGCGATTTAAGTTATTTTCAGTTTTTGGCCAATATCCAAATCAAAACCAATATCAAAAACTTCCACTAGTAACCAATATTTTCGGTTGTTTTTCTAATAGCCTAGGCCATCGTCATGCTAAAACTACATGGAAAATTTGAGGAAAATTTATGGACTTGAATTTTACAAGAACTCTTTGATTTTACTTCGACTTCTACTTGCACAACTTTTGAATATTAGACCCAGTGTTCCCTTAGTTTTTCCGGTAAACTCGCGTTTTCTAGCTGGATTGGGTCTAGTTTAAAGTGAAAACACCTAATCTCAAAGTTGTAAGCTCTAAGAAGTATCTTAGGACAAAGGGTTTTTTATTTTTTTTCCGAAATAATATATTTTAGGAGGACAAACTTTACCTACGTATACCGAATCTGATTCGCATTAGCAGGTAAACTACAGAAAAAAAACCAGAAGCATTTAGAATAACAACTACCTTTCAAACTTGATCATCTAGCTTTCCAGAATTCAACAATTTATCTCTTCATCATTATTCATTTTAAATTCCAGCATAACATAACAGCAAATCCCGTCACGATAGTAACAAACGTTTCGATTTCCAATCGAATAAATCTTTGAAATATACATTTCGTCACACAGTTCAATTTACATATTCGTCTTCGCCTCATCAATTCCGTGTGCCTGTTAAAATTGTATAAACAATTTTCAAAGTGCGAATTTCATACCCTTACAAAGCACATTTACCTTCATATAGTTTGATTTGATTGATTAGGATTGCGATTTAGATGGACACACACATAAACAACATTACTATAAATCCAAATTAATTGTGTGTAACGAATTTTTCTGCCATTGAAAAATGATTTTCATCAAAGATCAACTCAATTGGTAAATTCATTTCGTTTAATTTGGTTATTATTACTTTGCTATAGTGTTTTAGTTTTATATTAGTTTTGGTTGCTGCTAACGTTCATGAACTAATTTCCAACAAAAAAAAAAGTTTTCTTGACTTGATGCCAGCCAATTTCGTTGCAGTTGTAAAATTAGTTTCCACCAAATACGATAAAAAAACAACAAGAATATTATCAAGTCGTTGTCACTCTGCATTTGTATATACAAACCAACTTCATCGCTAATTATTATGGAGCGTCTGAGATAAAATTACCATAGATAAACGGGCGGCATACATAGGAAAATGTTGTCATTAAGACGTCATTGGCTTGAGAACCGAATTTATATAAATGTGTTATCGTTTCGGATACAAATTGTTTTTTCATCCATTTGGGTTTGTCGTTCCAATTTAATTTAATTTTTATTTTGCTTGAATAATTCAATCAGGCCATTAGTCAACCATTAAAATTGGTTTCAATTATATCATGTATAATCTCGAAAAGAATAATCTGCGTGATTGGAATATCCACCCAAGAAATTATCCCCGAACTGACGATAAAAAAAAAACTTGTACGTATTTACGAGAATTGCCAAAAATCATATCGAATCGAAATAAATCAACCGTAAACAAAAATAAATATCGACACCGAAATGAAATAAACAACCATAAGATTTTGTAACAAACTTCATTTATATGGAGTGGTATGTGTAAGATGGGAATCTGTATTCTAAATTTTATTATAGAGAAATGCTACAGTACGGTAAAGCTTACTAATGCTGTATCTTGTACTGACTTAATTGTTATGATTATTGGTAGATGGCTCTAAAGTTCACAAACCAAAATTTCGGAAATCTTGATGAAGCAACGAAGCAGAATGCAACGCATGAATGATGTCGGTAAGTATCACTTACAGGAAAATGAGAAACTCGTTGCATTTGCGGTAACGTTTTGGACGGGGTGTGCTTACTTGCTTCGCTGAATCCATGTAATTGTAGGGTATGTGAGCTACTACGAACACAACTTTTTATTTTAATTAATTTTTAAGCTTCAAAATTTGATTTATCTCTTGCCACTAATTCTGTTAAGCATCTGGAAGTTTCTCATCCCAAGCTATTTTCACTGGCCACAAATGTTACATAATTAATTCTCTTCTAATCACGAAAGGCGACAACCAGCCAAGTGAAACGTATAATCTAGAGATGACGAATAAAACCTCTCTTTTAGTGAATTCCTTTCTGATTGGAATTATAACATTGAAATGGAATACATCATTAACTGGATCCCATAATAAACCCAAAACCTGTTATATGATGCCCTCCTCATTCAAAATTGGTACGGACTGATGATGCTTGCCATTTTCTTAATGAAAACGCACCTCTTTGTAGTACCCATCAATTTTTTTAATAGCCTGGGCGGCTTTAGAAAATTCAGTTTCATTTTATAATCAATAGCACTCGAGCAGAGAAAAAAGAGGCTGATGAAGTTCCATAGATCAATATTTTTAGTTCAAAATGCTCTATAAGTTTATCTTTGCAGTTTTTCCGGAGAATTCGTTGATACTTAGTTTGGTTTGAATCGCTTAAAATCTGTCGATACATCTTTTCGATGTCGAAACCACAAGTTTGGTTTAATGGTCGCTTTAACTAAAAATGTGTCATTTAGTGAAACGTCATTAGAGACACGATAGATCGATTTGGGATTATTGGAGTGGTCATCTGGTCGTCGGATTCCGTTTAATAGAATATTGAAATGTATCTGGAGGAGTTGCCGTCTAAATCGATTGAGATTTACAGATGATCTAGCAATTGTAACTGCTAGGGTTTCAAGGATAATCAGAAGCTGTTGTTGGAATGGAATGGTGGTAATGGAAGTATGTGGATTGCGACGACTCGTGAACAGAAAAGATATATTATTAGAAGTTGCTAAAACCATAAAGAAATACTGCATAACGATCACGAAGAATTAACAAGGTTTTCTAATATAGGAGATTCCCGCTATTTGGAAAATATTTGGTATCCCTCAAGTTGGTTGGGAGAACTGGTGGGAAGTAATGACAAGCAAAAGCCTTATGGAGGGTTTTTAAGGATGACATAATGGATAAATAGATGTGCGAGTATAGTGGAAACGCATGATATGGCTGAGTCCGAGCAATGATGAAACGGTTTGTTATTGAGGATAAAGCAGAAATGAAATGGGGCATATAAGATGACTATGAGGTTGAATGGCGCGAGGAAGCGAGAATTGAAAAAAATTGCAATTAGTTTTTATTTTTTCTGACAACAAGAGTAATTGTAAATAGTAAATGGCGATTTAATAAACAATTGTGGAAATTATTTCCTGTGTTGTGGAAATATTTTTAGTATATAAGCAAAATTCCAGAAGCAGTAGGTGTTAAATAAATATTAGGAAATTTGTCAAAGATTATTTCCGGTATTTATAGTCCGGGACATTTAGATCAAAATCGACCAGAATAGCGGAAATTTTTAGAGACAGCAGATATCGAGATGCGGCTTTCTGCAATGTGTTCAGGAAGGTCCCAGGAAAAAAGTCTACATCGTCTGGTTTAGGCATTTGTTGAAAAACGTTTTTCCAATTGCATCATTATTTGCACCATTATAGAAACGACTGGAAACTCGGAAAAATCGCTCGGAAATCGTTACCCGGGGGATTTCGGGGCTGCCGAACTCGATTCTGGCATAAGAATTACCCTTGGGGTACCGTGGCGGCTCTGCGGGGGTATTCGGGGGTCATTCTAGGGGAAAGTTTCATAGTCCATGGGAAGCACTCCAAAGTCGTTACTCGAGGGTTTTCGGGGATGCCGAATTCAATTCTGGCATTGGAATTTCCCGGGGCGCTCGGACGTGGCTCTGCGGGGTTGTTACTCGTTATTTTTCACTTTCTTCTTTACCTTTTCCCACAGAGCCACCCCCGAGGAAGTGTAATGCCAGAATTGAATTCGGCATCCTCGAAAACCCCCGAGAAACGATTTTGAAGTGGTTTTCATGAACGCTGCCAATTCCCTTAGTCACCCCCAGACAACCCCACAGAGGAACCCCCGAGGACCCCCGGGGAAGTCTAATGCCAGAATTGAATTCGGTATCCCCGAAAACACCCGAGTCACGATTTGTGAGTGATTTTCATGGACGCTGCCATTTCCCGCCAATCACCACCAGGCAACCCAACAGAGCCACTCGAGCGCCCTCGGGGAGATTTAATTTATCAGATCTATCTTTCGGCATCCCGGAAACCTTCGAGTAACGAGTTTGGAGCACTTTTCATGCACGCTGCCATTGCTCCCCCCCCCCCCAATTCACCTTCCCGTGCACCCCCACAGAGCCGCCCCCGTGCACCCCGGGTAATTCTAATGCCAGAATCGAATTCGGCAGCCCCGAAAACCCCCAAGTAACGATTTTCGAGCGATTTTTCCGAGTTTCCAGTCGTTCCTATAATGGTGCAAGTAACGATGCAAGTGGAAAATGCATTTTTCAAAAAATGTCTAAACCAGACGATATAGACTGGAGAAAACCGCATCTCAATGTCTGCTGTCCCTAAACATTTCCGCTATTTTTGCTAACTTCCCTGGACTATTTACGCGAATATGCCGGGAGTGGTGTGAATTACGAAATTTTTTCTTGTACATGCAAAATTATAAAACTGTATTTATAATCCAGCGATACAAACCGATTTAAAAAAACAACTTTTCCCGTTTCTGTTGTAATAATGTTGGATGCTACTCTGGATAACCAAAGCACCTGCTCGCGTGTATGTGGAGGCTCGTGCCTTACTCCGACGTGGATGTTTAGCGAAGAGCTAGAAAAGCAAACGATCCATCCAACAACATTAATAAAAATTCTAGATTTAACTGGGGACGTATTTGTCGAACACTATTAGATTCAGGATTTAGTAACTTAGATTTATCACCGGATCCTGCGCGAGGCCATAGATACTTTAAACAGAGCAGTATAGATGCTTTAATCAGCAGAAATTATTATTTCAACTTATTGGAATCTGGTCAAATTAGAATTAATGAAGATATGCGTATACGCCAAAAGACGGTACTAGATTGGATGGTCCCCGGATGTTGTCATAATAAATCAGAAACAGCTTGGTCTCGATAGTTCGCGGCACACAACAACATCAATTAAGACAAAACTCTTTGTAGATTGTAAAAATCAGAATTTATCTCAAATTCCAAACCGATTTTATCTGCAAAAGAATTTATCTGTGAGAATCATTTCAAAGCCAAAGCTAATTTGAACAATGATGGTCACCTTTCAAGAAGTCAATCGAAAATTTGGGTAAGTCCTTGCATACTTTCGTTCAACGATTAAATGCTGTGGAATACCGCTTCGCACGAGAACCTGAATTGTACGCCCTATACCGAGATTTGATGACTGAACATCAAACGTTAAATCATATGAGAGAAATTCCATAATCAGAACCGTTCAGAGTACACTGTACTCAATCATCCTCAGCTTTCAAAAATTTGTATTTGTCTTGATGACGATGATAAACTAGATGGCATAACTGGTATCATGGAATGAATAAATGCCGGCTTTTCAGATGAACCCCCATCAGTTAAGATATTGGGTCTTAATTGAATTCCTGTAACGGATCAGATCACCTTCATCTGAAAGGACATATCCGAAGTTGTATCCGAAGCTTGTGGTCTGTTCGATCTTCTTGGCTGGCTCCCTTGATATCATTGTTAAAATATTTGTCCAAATACGGTGGCTTGTAACTTGAACTGGAACGGAGCTTTTTCTAATGATGCCTCAAATAAATGCAGCTAAAGGCTGCTAAATTATTGTTGTGAGTTGAGTTTTGTTTGAAGCTATTACATATATCTGTTATTTCAAATGACATAAAATTCCAACCACAAAAGAAAAATGTATCACCTTTCCAACAGAACTATCTAATTTACATGAGGATGGCCCCATACCGTTTCCATGATCCGATCTTCGTTTACCTCGACGAACTGCTGATTGCTTTCACGAAGTAGCAAGAGCAAAACTCTATACTTACGGAAATCAATTGGTTTTTGCTGTTAATGCCACCAAATATAACGCACTAAATTTACGGTCTTTTCCAAGATCTTTTTCCAAGATCTGCCAAACCGATACGCTGATTACAAAATTGTGGCTTTTGCCTTGGAAAAAATATGCCACTTGATTATGCAAGAATAATGAAAGTTGTCACTGCGTCCAGCGCCACAACGGTAGTTTTAAGTACTACGGTGTTCAGAAAAATTTACGAACTTCTTGGAAACGGTATAAGACAAATATATTCCATAATAAACTAAAAACTTGCCACCAGCGCCAAAACGTTGGATTTATGAACTAAAATTTTATCGAAGTTGTTGTTTGATCCAAGACGTTTCAAACGTCATACACGTGAAATATGAGGAAAATGTAAAACAATATCGTGGTATTGGGCGGTATTTTGAGTGATTTCCTATGGCAGGTACCCGAGCTCTTTGAAGTAAGGATTCCAAAAGTTTTTCAATTCCCCGAATTCCAGAATGGCAGAGTGGCGAAAAAAAAATCGAATCGCATAAGACGTTCTTCGGCAGCTTTAGCAAATTAATTTTCAATTCTTTCGAAGCACACAACACGACATATTTGCTCGTATTGACAAAGTATGGTGACAATGGAGAGAGAACAACCAGTGGATTCGCATCGAAAAACTTAGTACCGACAAATTATTGTGAGTCTGAAATGAATCCTAATTGGAAACTTATATATTTGAAAGTATTACGGTAATTAAAAGATATAAAAAATACAGGAAAAGCTTTTTGGAAAGGATTGTCTGATACTTCTGTATCAGACTTTTTACACTTATTAACAAAATAATATGCATTGCGCTTGAAACCCCTGATTTCAAAATCTTGTTTTCGAAATTCCGTTTTCAGAATCCAGAATTTTAAAATCCCTTATTTTAGTATCCCATAAAATATTATAAAAATCGTGTAATACTGAAACTACGTGTATAATTCTTAAGCCAATTGTAAAGAAATTAGGCCTGTTTGATGGAAATGGGGTTTTATAATTATGTTTGGCGGAAGTTTTGGAATATGGCCTACTAGGCTAGAACTCAGACATATTCCGAAACTTCTTCCAAAACTCATTTTATAATCCCATTCCCATCTTCGGTTAAGAAATAGCTGAGTTCCGTTCAAGGTGGCCATATTCCAGAATTTCTTCCAAAAAGTATTTCATATCAATATTTCGATCCAATATACACAATCCTATCATTATTGGTTATGAAATAGCTAAGTTCCATCCCAGCAGGCCATATGCTAGAACTTCTTTCAAAAATCATATAATGATTCCATTTCCATCCAATGATTGGCTAAGGCTTGACACACTGAATTTCAACATTACGGGATTTTAAATACGGGTTTTGAAACGTAACTAAGCCATTACTTAAACCGATCAAAATAAAATGGGGTATCATGAACGGAAATCATTTGTGGAAAATCTTCTGAAATTATGCCATCTGAGCCGGAACTAGATGATTTCTGAACAGATTTAAAAATTTGGTACGGTAGTCGGAAATTGGATTGTATAAGGATTTTGAGAAAAAGTTATAGAAAATGGCCAGCTGAGACGGAACTCAGAAATTGTTCAACTATCATGAAGCATTTTGGTATACTGGATGGACGTAAAACTCTAAAATGATTTTGGAAGATTTTCTAGAACAAATTTTCATGAAAAATCGACAATCATGATGAATTTGGGTATGCTAGATGAAAATGAAATTCTAAAATGATGTTTAGAATTATTTGTGAAATGTGGTCAACGCTTATGCTTCAGGTGGAGAGAATAAACGATAATCTAGACAGATTCTAAATTTAAACAACAAGATGAACAGTTCCGCCCAGCTGGATAACACGACACGCAGATCGAGAAACTAGGTAGGTCAACTTATACGAGAGTACGAAATAAAATAACTGAAAAATGTGAATACGTCTCTTCTGACGAAAGTATAAGAAAATAAAAGCCGATTGAAAGACTGATTGTTGAAGAGTTCGAGTCGAAAATTAGAAAGAGTTGGAAAGTAAAATTAAAGAAGTCGATCCAAGCTTTAAGACATTAGGTTATAAAGACATCAGGTTATAAAGTTTAGTTGGAGAATTTAAGGTTCAAAATGGAGCGTAGTACTTTGGTTTCCTAGAGAGCAGCATATGTATTGCACATGACAATCAATATAGAGAGATGTTACAATCGAGTCACGAAAGAGTTGAGGCTAAGAAACGTCACAGGAGCAAGAAATTCATCCGCTGAACCAACATCGAAGCAAAAACTGAATTCAGATGACGTTGCAGTGATAGAGCGCTGGTGAAGCGCACAATAAGTAATGTGGCATACAGCATTCGGAGTTGATTCCAGTGACCTCAAAAGTCAAAGGAGATGCTTTAGATGCAGGACGTTAGGTACATAAGGGATTGTACGCAACGATGATTTTTTTCGTTCTGTGAGGCAGTCTGAATCCCGAGAAAAGCAACATACAATTTGGCGAGAGGAACAGACAAAGATATTAAAGAAAAACACACAGGATTGAAGAAACAATCAAATTCAGACGCTAAAGCTTGATTCTAGCTCGCACAGTGCAAGACATCGGCTTAAAAAGTGTTTACAGCCAGAGAACAGGAGGCACGAATTGGCTTTGAAGATGAAGCAAAGATCCAAAGAACCTCAGCAGAGGTTTCCAGAACAATTATTGAGGGTGTCTGGCAGTGGAGCTGATTGCAAAAATGATAGGGTGATCCAGAAGGCCGCGACAAAGAGTCGTAAAAAAATGGCACCTTGTGAATGGTTTTAAACCATACGGCTTTCAAGCTGAGGGCTATATAAAATTAACGACGAATGCGCCGTATTTAAAACAGATTTTTGTCTAGATAATTCATAGCGAAAAGTTTTAAAGTTTTCACGTTGTTCTAGCAATAATAATGAGCGTTGAATCATACTAAATTATCTTATTATATAACCTAATTACGATGATTATATGGCGAACTAAAATTAACTTTTCTTAAAGTTAAAAACTAACAAAAAATTAAAACATAAAATGCTTGATTATGCATGAAACGAGATATGCAATTTGAGTCACAAGCGCAACAAATATAATTTTCGTGACCATCTAACAAAGTCGCACCAAAGATGTATTACTTAAACTACTAAGTGCTCTTTAAAAACTTTATAACCCTTACCTTACATTTCACCACATTGTGTTATGCGCCATCTAAAACAACATACCACTGAAAAGAACACTGCACTTACACTATTTAGAAACACATTTTATACCGAAAAAGAAAACACTTTTGTCCATAAACACTTTACATAAATTAGCTAAATGTTAATGTTAAACTATTACCGTACGAGTATAAAATTTTCCTGTTCGAAACTCGATAAAAAAATTCATACCAAATACATTTTGAAACAAGACGCGACGCACTTGAAAATTTAGAAATAACTGACCATAAATCAGCATTTCAATCAAGTCAATCCCGTTATTGAGTCTAGCATATATAAATGTGTGTGTGGGTGTGTGTGTGTCAATATTTGGTATACATGCAAAATCGGAATAATTTGTATTTACATCTATCTGTTGCGAGTCGCATTGTAACGAAATTGATTACAGTTAACATGTTTTGCAAAACAAAAGTATTTATCACGATTTTGGTTATAGAAGTAATAAGGGAAAACGAAGTTTACTATCATGATAATAAAATATATATTATCAAATAAATTCTGATAGTTTTAAGTAGAAATTACCATATTTAATTGTTTTACTCAAATAGCGGTTTTCTTCAAAATTTATGTTGCATTGTCTACCCGCTTGGTAGCGCTTGCTGTCTTAAATGCATAACTAAACTTTATGATTGTGTGTTTTGTAATTTTCTATTAACGTAGGCCTTGCATGTTACTGAAATCCTAATAAAAATGATGAGAATGGACCTAATTCAAAACCAGTTCGATAAAGCAGATACTGTCTTCGCTTTCTCAGCCTAAAGTGAATAAATACGTCACCGTTGCTCCACATTCTTCAGCCGAAAAATTTGTTGCCGCTGAAACGGAACGAAATTGAGCCATTTTTAAAGCGAATGATTACTAATGATGAAAAGTGGATACGATACGACAACGTTTCATGGACGGGTCATCATTGACAAACCCGGCAGAGACTGAGAGAGCTTGGCTGGGTTCAGATCTTGCACCATCGGACTAGCATTTGTTCCGATTCATGCAGAACCATCTTAATGGTTTTAAATAAAATTAAAAAGACCCCTGCGAAAATGAGTTGTCTCGATTTTTCGCTTCTAAACCATAGAAGTTCTACACTGATGGGATGATGGCTCTACCAGAAAAAATAGCAAAAAGTTATCGATCAAAATGGCACATATTTGGTTTAAAAAAATCTTTGTTTCAATGTCACCCAAACAAGGCAACGAACTATTTCCCCTACCTATTATAAAACGTAGGTCTTGTTCGACGTCGGTTCGCCAGCTCAGTATGGATTTTACTCTACGACGTACACCGGAATACTTTTTTATCATGAGGAATACTTTTTTTTCATCAGGATGTTGGAGTCGAGGTATTTGAAGTTGTGTACGCTATCAAAATTATGACCGACGATTCCGATATTATAAAGCTATCATAAAAGCTGTGCTGGCTTTCGGAAGCGGAAGCGTGCAATTCGTAATTCGTTCAATCTTTGGTCCATTTGCGAACAACGAATATCGGATTCGTAGGAACCACGAGATAAAGTAACTTCTCGGAGGTTGCGATATCATCAGATTCATCAAACCCAAACTAATTAGATGGCTCGGCCACGTTACAAGGTCCCCACAACAACAGATAACTAATAAAGTGTTACATCAACAAGCAGCCGTTGTGCGTCGTAGAGGAAGATCTCGATTGCGCTGGCGTGACGAAGTCGAACAAGACCTACTCATATTAGGATGTCGAAATTAGAGGACGAGAGCGATGGAGCGAGACGAATGAAGAACCATAGAGGACTATAGTGCGGGTGGCAAAATCCCTTCATGGGATGTGAAAGCTAAAGAGAAAGAAAGAGAGGGAGATTCTGATAATTACCATAGAAATACTCTTGTGTGTTGATAGAGGGTTTTTTGGATTTTAGGTTGAATTTTCTTACTACGTATCTGGCGCCACCCTGTCGAACACCAATATATCGATCACCGATATTTCAAAAGAATCCGATACAGTTCCTTCGACCACGAAGCACTGCCTATTATTCGGTTTGGATGAACCAAACACTGATAGTCGCCGATGATGTTTTCGGCGAGAAGGGCGACTCTGGCAAGTACAACAATAGCCAACACTTTGAGAGCAATGTTCAATGCAGATATACCAGCAACCCCATGAGCGCAGTTCCACTTCTCTGGCAGCAGTTTCAAAAATTTGAAATTTAGAAATATAGAAATATAGAAATTTAGAAATTTAGAAACTAGAAATTTAAAAATTTAGAAATTATGGAATTTAGAAAATTTAGAAATTTAGAAATTTTGAAATTTAAAAATTTTAAAATTTATAAAAATTTAGAAATTTAGAAATTTAAAATTTAGAAATTTAGAAATTGAACAATTTTGCAATTTAGAAACTTAGATATTGAAAAATTAAGAAATTTTGAAATTTTGAAATTTAAAAATTTAGAAATTTAGACATTTTGAAATTTTGAAATTTTGAAATTTAGAAATTTAGAAATTTAGAAATTTAGAAATTTAGAAATTTAGAAATTTAGAAATTTAGAAATTTAGAAATTTAGAAATTTAGAAATTTAGAAATTTAGAAATTTAGAAATTTAGAAATTTAGAAATTTAGAAATTAAGAAGTTGAGAAATTTAGAAATTTTGAAATTTAGAAATTTAGAAATTAATAAATTTAAAAATTTTGAAATTTTGAAATTTAAAAATTTAGAAATTGATGAAAATTCAGAAATTTAAAAATTTAGAAATTTAGAAATTTGGAAATTTAGAAATTTAGAATTTAAGAAATTACGAAATTTAGAAATTTAAAAATATAGAAATTTAGATATTTAAAAATTTCGAAATTAAGAAATTTGGAAATTTAGAAATTAAGATATTTAGAAATTTATAAATTTAAACATTTTAAAATTTTAAAATTTTAAAAATTAAAAATTTAAAAGTTTAAAAGTTTAATAATTTAAAAAATTTAGAAATTTAGAAATTATGAAAAATTTAGAAATATAGAAATTTTGAAACTAAGAAATTTAGAAAGTAAGAAATTTAGAAATTTTGAAATTTAGAAATTTAGAATTTTTAGGGGTTTAGAAATTTTTGTGTATCTAGAATTTAAATTATATCAAGTTAGAATTTAGAATATTTAATTATGTATTATAATTTATAAGGTTGCACGACCTGGCTGAAAAACCATTTGCATGACAAACTGATTTGATGAAAAACCATTATCCGAACGCATCAATTCAGCGTAAATGGCAATTCGCCGAAAGCGATAATTCACCGAAAATGACAAACTACTCAAAATGACAATTCGAAAAAACAATTCAGCGGAAAGCAATTAAGATATTGAAAGACTTTCATTAATTTACGATTTAAAATAAAGATTCCCAAAAAAATATATCAGTAATTCTGAAATTAAAAATTTTTAATCTTTAAAAAATTTGAAAAACTGGAATTTCACGAGATTACAAATAAAAATGGTTAAAATAATTGATTATGAAGTGTAAAACATAAAAACAATTTATCTTTCGACTAGAGTTGAAAATATCGTTCAATACTCCAAAAAAAATTGATATAGTTTTTAAAATTTCAATTCGCTTAAAATCCACATAAGCAAATGAACACATAGTATTTTGGGGATGCCACTATAGTCGTTTGATAGGACATCATGTTTCTCAACTTCTGAATAATTGTCGAGAAATTCTGAAGGGGATACAGGAATGTAGTTGAGCAAAATTTCGCTAATTCAATATATCGAAAATGTGTTGAATGGCTTGTCGCTGATAATTGACACCCTAAATTTCACCACTGTATCCCCTTCAGAATGTCTTCACAATTAGGCCGAAGTTGATCTACATGATGACCTATCAAATGATCATAGTGGCATTCCCACCATACTTTGTGTTCTTAACAATAGAGCTTATCAAATTATGATTGATTGATTTAAACATTTGTATTTCACAAGTTTAAATAGAATTAGGTTTTACAACAAACTTCGCACATTCAAATTGATTTTTGTTGATGTGTTGTATTTATACACTTTCAGCTGAGAAAGCGAAGACACTATCTACATTATCGATTTTTTTTTCGGCTGGAAACTTTCGGCTAACTTTAATACTATCGTTTCCTAATCCCAAAAATGCAAAAAAAAATTGCCCGTGCGTCTGGATATCTGGATGCATGTTATCTCAATAATAGCTTATGCGATTCAAATTTTTCTCACCAATTTTCTCCAAATTTTATTCGAAGAATTGAAAAATTGTAAAGATCTGTACCTCAAGGAGGTCGGGTGCTTGCCATAGGGAATCACTTGCCATTTTTTCCATATACTCGTGTAGTTTATCGTTTGAAAGGTCATGGATCAGAAAACAACTATAGTTCTTAAATCCACCGTTTTGCTGCTTAAACGAAGGAAACGTGTGATAACACCCGGTGAAACCCAATATCAAACAGTTGTGTTGAGCGCGGTTACGTAAATTTACACGAAATCAGCTGCGATTTTGTTGGAGCTGTAATATTTATACAGAAAATCGGATTGACGATGTCGGTAGTTGTTAGACGTTTATTGAACCGATTCCATACTGTTAATATGTACAGCATAAAACCGAAAACAAACTTGGCATGCGAACTCAAGCGTGGTTCTCCCGTATTTTATCACAATTTAGAGACGTGTGAGTTCCGAAACTCTTTCGATTCGACCAACGCTTAATAAAACCTTAAGTTTAGTTTGCTTTATTATAACAATCATGGTCGAAGTGATTTCTGGTCAATTTTTACGTAAAGATTAATACCCAAACCACATATATTTTTCCGTCTTCGGACCTGGGTACCATTAGTACCTAATTATTCCTAATTAGTTCCTACCTCATGATTATTGCACCACAATGCAAATCTGTCCAGATCATCTTGAATCGCAGTATGGAATTTGAAATTATAGATACTACTTTTGATATTTTACTACCATAAACGAAGCAATCCATTATTGTTATTGCTTTACAGGATTCATAAAATTGATAGTATATGGCACGTTTAGAAAGTTTGGGCAAACCAGTCACTTTAGGGACAGGTCTGTAATTAGAAATATCTGATTCTAAACGTAAAAAATAATACAGCACTGTAACGAATAATTAAAAGAGCCTACAATGGGAAGAAAAAGCGTCTTACAACACTCTCTGACAAAGGTTAGAAAACCGAAATCCGAAAATGAACAGTTTCGAATTGACGTGCGTTCCTTTCAAGTCCTCCAATTGTTGGCAACATGATTAGCCAAATGATTGCAAATTTGTTTGGAAAATGTCATAAATTTCAAAATATTCTTGAAGTTGGCAGTGATTTTACTCAATTTGTTGCCAACTACTGGTTTCTCTGAAAGAAGAAAAATTCCTATAATGGAAAAAAAATCGATGGATTTAACCAGCTGTAACGTACTGTAAATAAATCAATATGTAGTGCTGTACACAAAAATATATGTTAGTGTGCTAATAAATTGAATTCACTTATATGATTTATGATATTATCTATCGAATAATTTTCCGATATCTTGTTTTTATCAATTTTTGTATCGTTGGTCGCCGAGATAAGAAAATTAAAAGATATTAAGTGCAAAGAAAAGTTTGAGTTTGGGTTGAAAAAAAATAAAAATTTTAACCGATAGCGGAATACGATAAGAAGGAAATAAGAAACTTTTTATCTTTTCAATTTTCCTAAACTTTTTTTTTGTAATTCATAATTCTTTCCAAAGAAAATTAATTAAATATTTTTTTGTCTTGCTTGCTTCTTGTGCTTCATAGCATGTGTATCTTTATGTTATTCGGGTATTTTATCCCGCTGTATCTTGCCTGGTGTATACACAAAATATTCGTTATACACGATCCAGATAAACGCAGTTAATTATTGATGAGCATTTTTAATTAAATTAAAAGTTAATTAGACAGCTTATTACTAATCATTTCCTTGTTACATAAATTAATGGTTTGTAGTTCTGTTAATTAATGTTACTACACTTTCTTGTATATTTTACAACTACGCTGGATGTTTCTTTGTTCAATATAATGTAAAATGTGTCTTATACCACGCACTTCTTATTATACATTTTTCGACTTGGATTCATGGTTTTATACATCACCATCGCAAGAACTATGATCTACAAGAGTCGTGTGTAATCCAGATTGGCTTGATCAAGGGATGATTACCTAAATTTTTTAATTACGTTCATACTGAATGGGAAATAGAATCGTTGCAGCTTGATACTGAACAATTAAAAGTTCATGAAGCTGAGCAAACTATTCGTGTACTAAACCCTGATGAAGAAAGCCAACAAGATGAATTTGATGACAAATACTATACCGCAGTTGCCCTGTTAAATAATTTAATTCGAAGAGCAAGCCTGATAGTCGGAAATGTGTCAGTAGATTTGTACGATACTCAAGGAGATCACTCGCGATCTACAACCAAAGTAGTAAAGCTCCCGAAGATCAAAACTCATCCTTTTTTAGTACTTATACTGAATGGCAATCATCCTCGCGAAGTGATCCGGGGATTAAAAGCAATTGGTCCTGAACGTGAATCTCTATGGTTGGTGTTTTTGCTGATTCAAAAATTAGATGAAAGAACCAGAAATAGGTGGGCTAGTGAAACCCGAGAAATAGAATTCCCAGTGAAAAGCTATCCACGAAAAACAGTTGCTCAGATTAAGGCAGTTCCTAAAACACTTACCAATGCTGTTGCATCATGTTTAGTTTGTCTCAAGGAATACCATGCATTGTGCCCAAAATTCAAAGACTGGACCGTTGAACAAAGAACAGAGTTTACGAAAACAAAAAATGGCCGATTCAATTGTTTAAGTAAATCCCACTCCGTATTCCATTGCCAATCCAAGGCAAGATGCGGCATATTTGTAAAACAAGTCACAATTCGTTGTTGCATCCCACCTGCAAGCATACCAGAACATCCTAGTATTTTATTTCAAGTCATCAACCACAGTACGCAAATTGTATTCATATATGTCATAATTTAGTCATACTGCCTAGCCGGTTAGCTTCAATTTTGTTGAGTTTTTCTAGAGAGGGTAAATAGAGTTATCATTATCACCCCACTTTTCATCAAGATTTACATGTGAAGCCATCACTTATGTAGCACCTTTGATTACTAAGAACAATGCGAAGGATCACATTTGATAAACTATACCAGTCCAATTCAAACTTGACTTTAGTGGATATAAGTAGTAAATTTCCAACAAAGATTGACTTATCGATTCGAGCTGACAGCAGCATGACTGCAGTGGACAAATTCAAACGACTAAATTTATGCTCACAATTCATATTTCGGATGGATTTTGACCAGAAATCTGATGTTTGGCATTGATTCTAGCCATTGCAATTTTATTATTAACAATTCTAAGCTAGAAAGCTGAATAGATTCTGAGACAAAAAGAACCACCAAATTATCAGATAACCACTTTATGGTAAAGTTTTCATTTAAGTTAGAAATAAATTCATTACAAAAAACACTAGGTAATGCGATAAAACAATGCGTCGATCGACACTACATCAGAGTACTCGTTGAATGATACTTCAACAGGGCCGATATTGCAAAACCTCATCGGGGATATTTTATTATGTTTCTGAGTCCAAAAGAGAGTGTTTGCCGAAAAGATGTGTCACCAGATGTATCCATATCTGGATGATCGTCAAGATCGACGAATAGTCTGGCGAAAGACACCTGATGACAAAAAACACCATTACGAATTACAGACAGTAACCTATTGAATGTTGACCGCACTGTATTTTATATCCAGAAGCACCCTAAAAAATTATTACGGGAGATGTATATAGCCGACTTGCTTACTGGACAAGTATCAAGACAAGTATCCAATATAATGTCAGAATCTGGGTTTAATCTTCGCAAATAGTCTTTCAATTCAAACGAAGTTCTCACTAAAATGAAAGTAAAACGCAAAATGTGTCGCAAATTATTTCGATACTAATAACATTGAAAAAAGGAATGTGAAGCAGATGTTTCTCGAATTAGATTTTATTTGATTTTACAGTAAAAAGATTCAAAATTGACTAAAGAATTTTACGGATTTTGTTTTAAATAAAACCCGTTAAATAATATTTTATATTTCATTAGATTTTAAAATCTCGATATAAAAAATTCACTTGTCACGTCAGACTGCGCTCACCATACTGTAAATATATGGAAAATATTTTAAGGTTACACTGAGAGAAAAGCTTAATGACCACACGCCTGTAAAGTATGGATAAGAAAAATATTGGAGATTCCCCTATGTTTGAAGTTATTTTAACGGTTCAAAATAATAATTTCTGTGATATATTTATAGTTTATAGGTAAATTGCCCATGGATACAGAATACGTCAAATAAATTTTTATTTTGGATGGGACATAAACGACTTAGATGCAGGCCCTATACAATATTGGTATTCATGCTAAGTAATATTGTCGGTTCGGCATATTTAACGAACCAAAATACCGTGAAGGTATATATACTACCTATATTTATAGGTGAGACCTGTCATCGTAAACAATTTTCTTATTTAAAAACATAATCGATCATTGCTTAGTCTTGTCTCTGTTGATTATTCAGTTTTTATGCGAAAATCGTTTATTAGAAATTTGCTAAATTTTATTTAATTTTTTTTAAGTGACGGATTAAAATAATTAAATTAGTTAGATACATTAAAACAGTGGAATTTAAAAATAGTGCAATATTATATAAAATAATAATTTGTTAACAAACATATTTTCACATTGTTTGTATTCACAAATGCGCAATGCACATAACATAAATTGTGCTGATTGAAGAATTTAAGCTGGAAACAAAACATAATTGGAAGTTCCCCGTATAGGAAAGCGGGCGTCATTAATAAATGGAACAGTGTAAAAATTTTATATTATTGCATTTTGTTGTGTTTCGTTTGTTGTTTTAAGACTATAATTGTGCAAATTAATTTAGTATATAAAAAAAAATTGATCCTATAATATTATTTAATGGCGTTTCATGATCTAAGTACATTTATTTAAATCGATGTTTAAATCGATAATTAAAAGTCATTAATTTTTTTTATATAAATCTATAAGTAAAAATTGTTTATTAAATTTTTGCACATGTATAATGTAATGTTTGTACGTTTTATAATAAACTAGCTGACCTTTGACTGCATAATCAGTCACGTGAATACATTTTGTTGAATTTTTGGTTAATAAATGATTTAGACTATTTGTTAAGATGTATATTTGATGCACTTTTATCAAAAATGTAAATTCATAAACGCGGATCCCATGAGGCCACTCCATTAATACGGAGTAATCCAATACTCGCTAATTCAAATTCTCCCTTTGTGATGGACGGGTCCGTGCAGTGAAAAGAAGTACGGTTCGCCAGGGCACTGATCTTCGAGCTCCATTCTGGTGCTGACCATGGAGAGGGCGGAGTTAAGCTTTCGGATGTTAGTCTTATAGAACCGCGAGGGGGAGTTAGTTCCGAGAATCAGCTGATTGAGGTAGGGGAGATTATGCAGTGCGTGGAGGGACACCTTTACTTTACCACAGCAGCGAGTGAAGCCGAGACCAAGCCCCTCCTTCTGGGCCCGGAAAAATAGCGCGTCAAAGAACTCGCAAGCCACTTCCATCGAACCTAAATAGTGAATTTAAATTTCCCGAGAGCACTTTGGGATGATGCAGTGCGCTTCTCATTGCCCGCCAGGTTTGAACCTTCGAGTGCACTCACAGGAACAAAAAGGCTCCTAAAAAGAAAAAAATTTCTCGAGTTTTCAAAAATAAAAACAAAATGGCGAAAAACTTATATTAAAATCGAATTGATCTTGCTCCGCCTCTTCGTCTGGAACCTAATCCTCAAATGTGAGGGTTGGCGTCTTGGGAGATCCATGGGGTGGTGTCACGTGATAATGATGAGACTGGTTCATGGCTTGAATTTGGGGATTGTGAATTTTGATTTTGATCGTATATTTTTCGTTTACGAGGGTCTCTTTATTTCCAAGGCATTTTGAAGAAAAATGAAAAGAGTTTTGTTCAAGACTCGTTGAGGTGAGAAATGGTAAAGACTTACTCGCTGGACCGCTCGTTCAAAGTGGTTTTGATTCATACTCGAGGCTTGACTTGATGATTAACGGCTTTATATTTTGAAGTTCTTTTACATTTCAGTATTAAAATCAGCAAAATAAAAATATTTTGATTTTTATTCGATTTAGTATGGATTTGAAAATCGCAAAGTTGGTCACTCGCGTCGTTTTTTACATTTCAATGCATTTTTATTACTATGTATTTGAAAATCGTTATTTTTGTCTTTTTTAATTTAAAAAGTTAGTAGCTTGCTTTTTTAAAACAATTTCAATCTAGTTTTATTTGTATCCGCAACTTTAAATTTGAATCGCACGCCAACAATTTAACAACTTTGAATTTAAATCGCGCGTCAACCATTAAGCAACTTTGAAATTGAATCGCGCGAAAACTGTTTTGAACTTTGTATCTAACTCGCGTGCAAACTGTTTTGCAACTTTTGATTTGAATCGCGCACCACCAATTTGAACAAAAAAAATTTCTTTTCAGTCGTCCCATAAAATTCTCAAATGTGGCAAGATTTCACGCGCACAAAATCTTGAAAATTTTCTGAAACCACCTGAGGTACCCGTTTCGGGTACTTTCCGGTGGAAGTTTTTCAATTTTTCCGATTTTTTTAGCCTATGCACAGCGCAATATTTATGTAGACCTACCCTGAAATAATCTAACGGATCGGATCATATTTAGGGGTCATTTTAGGGTTGAATATGAAGAAATTAAGAGTTTAATATAATAGATAGATAGAAGATAGATAGAAGCTGACCTGTGACTGAATAATCAGTCACGTGAATACATTTTATTGAATTTTTGGTTAAGAAATAATTAAGAAGATTTTTTAAGATGTAAATTTGATGCACTTTTATCAAAAATAAAGTAAATTCATATACGCGGTTAATGTTTAAATCTTAAATAGATAGAGTGTCATGACAAAATTGTATTTTTACACTCACAACTAACACCAAAATGTATGTAAAATCATTTTATGTTCTCTGTTTTGTTTAATTGAGATTCAATTACAAATTTTCTACTCATTTTGTCATCACAGTGTGTCATCACAAAAACATCGGCAAAATTTTAATAAATTTTTTTATTGACCCGGTGTAATGCGCATGATCATAGATTCAATGGGCGCTTTCAGGGCACCTAACAGTTGGGAACATGTTGAGTAAAATCGCGGCCAACGCTATGGAAATGTTTAGCGTTATGAAATTTTCAAATCAAATTGGCGATGATTTTTCTAATCATGATAGGATACCTGAAAGCGCCCAATATAAACATATTTTGTCATGGCATTCTGGCGTCGTGACAAAATTTTGCTGAAAACACCTGAGGTACCCGTTTGAGGTACTTCCCGGTGGAATTTTTCCGATTTTTCTAGCAAAGGCACACCGCTATATTTATGTCGACCTACCCTGAAAAATTTAAACGGATCGGATCATGTTTAGGGGTCATTTTAGGGTTGAGTTTGAAAAAATTAAGCGTATTAATATAAAAGATATAATAAAATAAAATATTTTCAAATGTTAATTTTGTTTTTTTATCAATTTAGTAAAATTGAGAATATCTAAAATACAAGTTAGAGTAAGTGTTTTACTAAGTAAAAGGTGAAATTCCAAACTGATGGGTATCCATTTATTCCTATATTACAACAGGTGACCATCATACATGTATGGGATTTTCCAAAAATGATTGGAATTCCGCCATAACATTATAGGGTTCTAAACTCCCAATTTCTCTGGAATCCTATACTATCTTGGAAAAAATCATTCTAATATTGTACTTATAACAAAAAGAAAAAACTAATTACCCTTAAAATTGCGATTTTACCTATATTATTGTTAACATAAGACTAATTTTCTAGCTAATTTGCCAATATTTAAAGCTGAAATGCCACATAATAAGATCTATGCAAAAAATCGGGAATTTTTCCAATGTTTTTTTTCAGTGTATATTGTGGTACTAGCTGACCCAGCAAACCTCGTTCCTCCCCAAATTACTTGCTCGGAGCAAATACTTTTATCCTTCACGAAAATTGATTTTGATGAAACAACAAATCAAACAACTCAACTCAATTCTCAATAGACGACTGAGTTGAGTGGCCAATCCATTCGCCTTTTCATCGAATTCAACAATAAAGGCAGGTTTATGGTTGCGTTCGTTCGGTTATTTTTTCCACCAATCATCTCTTGCGGAAAAATCCAGAAGAAAAAAATGGTCGTAAAAAAATATGATTGGTCGTAAAAATTGTTAGAATGAACGAACGAACGCACATGACGTATTGAAATGTGAATGAACTGTTGATTCAAAATCAGGCATCTATTGAAAATTGGGTTATTTTTTATTTCAGTGTGGAAATGAATTGGAGTCAGTTGGAACTCAAAATAATTTAATGTATTTTATTCGAATGGAATTAAATGAAATACAGACTCAAATCAATACAATGGATTATGGTAAACAATATTTTTCGGTTTTTTGTCCGGCGCGTAAATGAACAACGATGATGGTTTGCCAACTCTCGAAATCCCAGATTTATTCCGCACACTTCCAACGATTGACCTTGCGATTTGTTAATCGTAATAGCGAACGCCAAACGAACGGGGATCTGAATGCGCTTGATGAACGGAATGTCAGTTGGAATCAGAGGAATTATAGAAATTAGAATATCATCTCCTTTGAATTTGCCCTTGATGATCGTCGCTTGAATCACGTTGTTCATCAGTTTCTTCACAGATCCAACCTTGAGCATCAAGTTATGCGGTATAGGATTCACGCCAAACCAAGCGCATTCAAAAACTTGGTCGGATAGTTGGTTATCTCGTCTTGATTGGTCTCACAGTCAACGGATTTTTAACTATGCTTTTCTCCAGCGATTTAGTTTTGAATGAAGTAATTCAGAGTGTCAACATCCTTGTTCTTCGCTGTCAAGTTTGCTTGTTCGTGGATTTGTCCCAGATTATGATTTTGCATTCTTGCAATATTTTTGCCATCGCCGAGTTCTTAGAAATTAAGCACACTGGCTGGTCATTCGTGTGGATATTCATTGGCAAACTTCAACGCAGAATGTGCCGTCTGGCTGCCGTGTAGCCATGTGGTTGCAATTCTCGGTGATGGAACGGCTAACGCTATTTCAGATCTCGAGCGAATTGTGACAAAAAGCAATGTAATCAGAAAGGTTTTACCTGTTCCACCGGGAGCATTGAGGAAGAATATTTCGTTGTTTCCTGCATCAGCTGCCTTCATCAATGCGCCTTACACGTTCTTTTGCTGTGCATTCAAAAGCGGGACATTAGTTTGCATTATTTGTCTCATTGAATCTCGATCGTACGTTTATAGTCTCGCAGCAATTCACGATTAAATGCATCGTGCATCGAACGAATTGATGCTGGCATGCCCAATTTCGACAAATAGCTGCCGCACATGAGGACACACATATCTTCGTTGTTCATTACAAGCTCATAATCCGATGTTGCACTGCAAACTCGATGCAAAATGTCGTCAGCCATCTCGTCTTTGTATTTGTTTCACAATTCCAATGCGTTCGATGGATGACACGCCACTATGATGATCGCGAACAATAAACGAATTTGATTTGCTTGCGTAGAAACAGTGGTATCGGGATAGTCCCCGTGTGAGTCGTTTTCCAGGAAATTCAGACGTTGTAAAGCTTCTAGATGTGGCGCACAATATACCATCTGTAGTACGAGGCGATTCGAACGAAGTAGGACCATGAACATACGTGGTACACACGGCCAAGCACATCAGTCGAATACACATCGACGTATCCTGCAACAGGTTGACCTTTCTTTCGTTGTTGAAACTTCTTCGTCGTTTGATTCCAAGTATTATACCGTGGCATTTCCCAGTAAAGCAATGTTCGTGCGAACGGATCGCTTTGGTAAATTTCGTAGAAATTCGTGAGTGTTGTAGCTGGTGATCATTCTGCTAGTTGTCTTGCATTAGCTATGTGAAATAGACACGTTGTCCATTCTCCAAGTGCACACACAAATGTTGAATAGTGGGATGACTTTCGTGTAATGTAAATGAGAAAATACGCTAATCGCCTCATTGTAACTGACATAACGGCCCGACTGGAACCTTGACACTTCGTCATTTGCATCCGGAGCAGCAAAGCCGAACACCTTTGTTCACATATTTGCAATATTGCATTATTAACATTGCAACATTCCTCAACATTGCAGTGTATTGCGAATGTTTTCGATAGAAGCTTGCAGTATGGAACGATCCAGCGATTACCGACCACGACATCTTTTCCATTCACCATCATCATGACTGTTCTGTCACCATCTTCGGGTGAACAACGCCGATATAGTGGATAACCGTCGGCTCCACTAATTGTGTATGCCAGCAACGGACGCAGATATATTGTTTTGTGCATTTCCCATCGGCCATACCCAGTGAATCTGGATTGTGATCTCCACACAGACCGTGAATCAGGTTTGTTGCGACTACCGCGAACAACTTCGGGTCTGCTTCGGGTCAACTTCGGGACTGAATCGATTTGATCTGGTTTGATTTTCTCAATTAACCACAGCAGAATGTGTGCATGTTGTAATCTACGCTTCTGCCACTCTGCTGAGTACATCCAACAACGTGGCTGTCTGAAAAACGATGAAACCCATTAGCATCCTGAGTTTTTGTTTAGATTACCGGTAATTTCAGACCATTTTGGATTGCATGTGAACGTGATGAACAAATCTGGCCGTCCGTAATACCACGCATACGCCGTAGCATCCTACGCATATTCATGCACATGCCGTGGCTGCCAACATATTTTGCCGGGAGAATGGTCAATTGACCATCGTTGGTTGCATCTCCATCCGAAGCGATGGCATCGCACAGATGTATGTACATCGCAAAACGTAGATTTGATTGATTGAAGCAGATGAAATTTAAACGTTCCGTTTCGATCTTGACATACATATCAACGCAAATTCTCATATCAACCATCTCCTGGAAATTGCGAATACAACAACAAAAACACTGAGCCAAATCGGTTCAGCCGTTCTCAAATGATCCGCTAGAAAGAAAAATCTATTTTGCTCGGGTTTTTCCGCAAGTTTCCGAGTTTTGTAACAGGTGGTATCCACATTCGAAAATAAAATGAAGCTGACACCCGTGGCAGACTCTACCTCCGCTAATCCACGCAGCATGTTTCAGCCGGCTAGCTTTCAGTGGCTGGGGGTTTTTTATGTGGGGCGAGATAGAGCTAGAATTTGCTGCTGTGTTGTTACATTTAAAGATCGATGACTGTTGAGAAATGGATTATTGAGAGCATCCCCAGTGGTGTGGAAAAAAATTAGGCGGACATTTCGTTTAAATTAATACAGGAAGAAAAAAAATTGAACTTGAAAAAGCAAATTATTTAACATCAATAATTTTTCTTTATTTAAACCAATTAATAATAAAAAATAAGAACAATTAAAAACTATTATTAAACATGCAAGATTGTTGGTAAGAAAATATGTATGCATAGCATACCAATGCAAAAACAAATTATTCGAATTTAGCTCAACAACCTTAAACCTAAAGAAATATTTAATAAAGACAAGAATAAAAAAAATGGCCATTGAAAAACATAATTACTAAAAAAAATTATTCTTATAGAAATTTTTATATTTGATATATTAATTATTATGGAATTCAATTTTTTTTTTTTTTTTTTTTTTTCGTTTATTTAATTAACTTTATTTACAATAAAATAATATTACAATAAATGTTATAATGTCAATTCCCCAATGGATTTACTGTCCTTTAAAGGGAAATTAACATTATAATAAACATATTTCTCATACATGTGTCAGATACATATATGCATTTCCAAGTTATACAATTTACAAAATGTAATTATTTAACAATTCTCTATAATAGATCTTTAATTGTTTCTTGAATTGATGAATATTCATTACGGTTTTCAATGATTCAGGCAATTTGTTGTAAATTTGGGGACCGGAAAATCGGATTGATCTGCGTCCAAATTCGTTTGTAATAGATCCGCATGATATGTTATTAGCAAATCTGGTTCCATATTTATGATTACTATTACTAAATTCTAAATTAGATAAGGTAGAAGAAACATTTAATGTCCTGTACATATACAGTGAAACTTGGTAATCATACAGCGCACCCAACGGCAAAATTCCTTTGGATTCAATTTCATATAAATACAATGATGATACTCGAAAAGGGAGCTTCAAGAAAGCTTTCACACTTTTGTTTTGCATGATTTGAAGAGGTTTTAACCTGCTCCGACTTGCCGTTCCATAAACAACAATTCCATAAAGAATTCTGGGATGAATAAATGCAAAGTACATCAGTCTCAATACATAACTAGGCACAAAATACGAGAGTTTCCTTACCAATCCTACTAAAGGAGCCATTTTAGTACAAACGGATTTAATGTGTTCACCCCAAGACATGTGCGTATCAAAAGTCACTCCTAAGTACTTGAAATATTCAACTCTATCAACTACAACGTCATTTATATTAAGATGTGGCAAATCAATTGGAGTTTTTTGTGGTGAATGAAAGATCATAAATTTTGTTTTATTTAAATTCAATGAGAATATATTCGATTTGAAGTATTCCAGTAAGATGATCATATCATGCTCCATGCTATTCTGTATTGTAGAAGGGACTTTAGTTTCATAAAATATTGCAGTATCGTCTGCAAAAATTTTAATTTTGCCAATCAAGGGTAAATTCGAGATGTCATTGATAAATATCAGGAACAGTAATGGTCCCAACACACTGCCTTGAGGAACCCCACATTTAACAGTTAAAATATTACTGCTAATTCCATTAATCATAACATATTGCTGGCGATTAGTTAAGTAACTATTAATCAATTTATAGGCTACACCACGAAATCCATAACCATACAGTTTATCGAGAAGCAGCTTGCGATCAATAGTGTCAAAAGCTTTTTTTAGATCTAGAAAGAGGGCTGCAACATACTCCTTTCGATCCAAAGCATTGTAAATCATGTTAGTCATTTCAACAAGAGCCACATCAGTGCCCGCACCTTCTCTAAACCCATACTGATATGCGTAGAAAAAGTTCGATTCATTTAAGAAACTCCTGAATCGCGAATTTATAACTTTTTCAATAATTTTATCAAATACAGATAGAGTACAAATAGGTCTATAGTTAGAAATTAGATTTTTCTCACCAGTTTTGAAAACTGGGACAACTTTGGCAATTTTTAATTGATTAGGATATTCACCGGTTTGAAAAATTGTATTTACTAACTTCGCAATAATTTCAGTGAAGAAGGCTACATTACGCTTCAGAACCTGATTACGAATATTATCTGGTCCACTACCTTTACTATTATTCAGAGAACATATAATATTACAAATCTCAGCAGGAGTAGTGGGCGATAGAAATATAGAGTCAGGATTCGAATGCAATGTATTAAATTTATTAATATCTCTATCACTTCCAATTGCTTCTCCCAGCGAATTACCTATACGTACAAAGTAATCGTTAAATATATCAACTATATCAGATATATTACTATATTTATCATCATTAACAACAATAGTTTGAATATCGGAGTTATAATTATTTCTATTTAAAAACTGGTTGATATTTTTCCATAAGTGTGTTTGGTTCACATTACTAAACATAATTTCATAAAACTGTTTCTTCGCATAATATTTCTCCGATGATATCTTTTTATTTAAATTACACAATTGTTCACGAATTACCATGTTATTGGAGTCTAATTTGTGTTTCTTTAATAATCTATTGCGTTTCCCAATGAGTTTCCATAAATTGTAAGTCATCCAGGGACAAGGGTTGCTCTTCAATTTAGCAACAACACTTTTAATTACTGTAAATTTTTCAACTAACTGATTATATTTCTCAATAATCAGTTTAAAAGTTGTATCAGGATCATTAGTATCAAAAAGCGTGCTTTCGAGAAAATCAACAAAACATGAGTCAACTTTATCAAAGTTAATAACCCTTTTTTGCAGTTTTCGTCGGAAGAATTTCCCTTTGAAGTTAACCGACGTAAAGACAAAATTATGATCACTAATATTAGAGAAAATGGTGGAATTTTGAACTGTGCCAATATTAACAAAACTAGATACAACATGATCACGAATATTGTTACTAATTGATCTTGTAGCAAACGTGTTAGTAACAATCATTCCTGAGCTCATCAGAATATTTTTATAGTCATAAACTAAATTCGATTTTTTATTTACAGGTATATTTATGTCTCCAATAATAATAGTATCAGTTTTGCCCACATTAAAGCCATCCAAAAATTCTAAAAATAAGTTTACATCTGAATTTGGTGGTCTATAAACAGCTAATAATTTGGTCGATGTGTAATCAGTAAGCTCAATACATATAAAATGAAAGGGAAACTGATTATCATCGCACATAACAATATTAAAATTCAGATTATTTTTAACAAATATAGCTAAACCACCACCTATGCGATCATCCCGACAAGAGAAAACACTCCGAAAATTATTTAGTTGGAATTAAATGGCGTTGTGACTATGAACCCAAGTTTCACCAAGTACCAAGATATCAATGTTTTCATTCAGATTTTCACTAAATAAAATAACATCATCAAACGTATTCATATTATTCATACCGCGTACATTATATTGCAGAATGTTTAATTTTTTTGAAGTGGAATCAATTGTTGTTTTGCTCAATGCGTAATCATCAACGTTCAAGAAACAACTATTTACACAATTTTTTTCTAGTGTCTTACTGAATTTGCTCATAAAAATCAATTTTATAATTATAAATATAACACATACGTAAGGTTAAGCTATATTTGTGCAGAATGCATTCAATATTTGTTAGAATAAATACGTTTCGCCAATATAAGACTGAGAATCAAAAAATTCACAAAAACAGCGTAACACTTACGTATTGTTTGGTGTATATTATAATGAATTACAAGAAAAATAGTCAACATTTCGGAGTTTAACTTAGGTCCTGTCCGATTTCTGATAGAAATAATTCTTCTGTGATAAATATGACATTATACTGAACGCAGCCAAATTATCACAGCCATGGTGCGTAATAATTTTGACAATCCCGAAATAATTTTTTGATTTTTTTTTTAGTGAGTAACGGCACAACAAGAGAAATGGATTAATTCGTATACTTTTTTGCGATTAAAAATAAAAATAAAAATGGAACCTAACCGTTATAGAAGAAGTATATTAAATATTAATTTTAAATAATTTGTTTATTAAGTTTTTTTGCAACAATTTATTTGCAGTGACCGACGAAGAAATTAAAAAATTAATTGAGGCGAGAATCAAACACGATGATTTATTTAAACAAAAATTCTATCGGAGGAATGAAAATTGGGCGTAAATTAACATTTCTTATTACGGAAATTCGTTTGAGCTAAATTATTCTTAATAATTTCAGAATTATTCAACAAACAGCAAATTTAACCGATTTCTCCGTTGACCAATTAAGGTTAAAATGGAACTATTTAATTAAACAGTATAAAGTAAGTAGTATGACAAAAGTGTTACTATACTCAGTAACAACGAAGTTTTTTTTTTAAATTTTAGGAGTTACTTAATCCGCCAACTGGAATACAAACAGAAAATGGAGAAGTTACAGCGGCTACCTGGGAATTTTTCGATATTATGCATGCGTACGGTTCCAGCCTCCACACTATACATCCCCCTCTTCTGTTAAGCCAAAATGGGCCTTACGCCCAAAATGAGTACAACACTTTTACAGGGTTAAACGAGGACAGGTCTCCAAGAGAATTATGACCTAGCAGAGTAATTAATTCATCACTGCCAACCAATCACCCCACATCAAACAACATCACTACACATTCCGAACCAGGGCCAAGCAATAGAAATGATTTATCACGTTCAGCAAACCGCTTCACAACAAACAATAGCCAGTTACTAAATGTTTCTGATTCAGAACCAGGTCCAAGCAATAGGCAATTAGCCAGAAATTACCAAAAAGAAACCTCGGGATCTACCCAAAAACGCAAAAAAGATATCTTTGGCACATATGAAAGGGAATGCAACCGACAGCGCAAGGAAACAAAATGTTTCTTCAAATTTTTAGAAAGCTTTGCGCAACATATCGGTATTCCTTTCCAAAAGCCGTCATATTCCGACTCTTCGGATTCGGAATAAAATTAATTTTTTTTTAAATTTAAGTAAAACGACTGAATTTGAAATGAATTAAATAATAAAAATGAATTTATTTGAAATGCAATATATGTACATACATTATTTATTTTTATTAATCACTTATTAGTCTGATGAGATGAGTTTTCAGATTGCCCTGCGTCGATATCGACCTCCACAAAATTCACACGGAACAATTTACTAATGAATATTTACCAAACTTTACCTGTGCACGTAACAATTCTGTTATCATAGGGCTGGCGTAATTCTGTCCTCTCCGTATTATATATATGTAAATAACCCATTATTAAAATAAATAGAGTCATATTTGGGTCAAACTCATTTCCTAGCATATTTTTATTTAAATTTATCACTTTTATTTTAAGTTTAGAATACTTTATAAAAATAAACAAACGTTTCTGCTGTCAAATTTATAATGTCAAAATTCTTTCGCTATTCGGACAACAAATGAACTTGCTTAAAATATGGAAGCGATAATTATTTCACGTACGTCAAAATTATAACAAAAAAAAATATTATCACAGAAATCGGACAGGCCCTTAATCAATAATTTAAATGAAATTATAAAGTTCTGTATTCTAGGAAATTTGTAATGATCTGAACTATAAATAAATTTTAATTGCAGTAAAAGAGACAATAATATTGTACTACGAAAAAATACCGTAATTTGTGTGACGAAAATATTAACAAAATAAACAAAAAATGTCATTTGACATATTCGGTTTAGTTTGTTTTTGTGTACAAAAAAAAATAGAAATTTACAAAATTTGATACAGGTAAATACTAATATAATAATTAAATAAAATATCTTAAAGTTTTTTAGATAATGATAAACAATAAGAATAGGCGTACAGTACCTATTAATCCATGGAAGATGATGTGTTCCCAGAAGTACGAAATCCATTCTGCAGGCGATTGATATCGTTCATTGAATAGATATGATGTACCTCCGAACTGCTTGACTTGCGAAGAAACATCTTTCCATTTTTACACCACAAGAACTGGAATTTGTGATGTAGTTGAAATTTTTTAGTTTCTTTGTGTAGTCGTGATTGAAATTTTGTGAAGTGCTGGATAATGTTGAAACCGTTAACATCATTTGGTGTGGATTTTTTTTTATCATTATATTTAGTGATTATATGATTTTTTATATCTGTCGATTTGAGTTCAACAATAAATGAGTTTTTTAAAGTTGATCGGCTGTTTTTGTTGTGAAACATTTTTTTTATTGAAACAATATCATCAGTTTTTATGTCAACGTCAACTTTAGTTAGAGTCCCGAGCACTAAGTTACAGGCTTCTTGACCAAAAGCATCAACATTCTGAATTGGAATAATAGGCAAGCCACAAATGATGATATTGTTTTTAAATTCCCCTTGATTATATTGGTCTAACTGAGCTTCCATCAGGTTTAATTTAGCCTCTTGTCGCAAATATTTGCATTCAAGCTCCATCAGCCTTTCATTTGCTTCTGTATTAGCCTTAGTAAGATCTTTTATGGTCGCGTTTAAACCATCTAAGCTTGTGCAGACAAACGACTGCGACTTCTCCAGATCATCCAATTTATTGAGCTTCTGCTGCATAGATTTCAAAATAGAGATAATGTCGTTGAAGTTTGCGTTCACCGGCAACTTTATCGGGTCAGTATCCTCATCCCACACAATGATTGATTTGCGCACACTCGAATGACACTTATTGCACATCCATGTTGAAGAACCATTGGAAAGACTCTTGTACTGCTCATCAGATATATTGCCACAGTTAATGTGAGAGGCCAGCTTTCTGGCCTCTACCGACTGGTTTGTTACACAATGTACACGGTACAATGGGCATTATCACAGGATTGAAGATTGCACAAAAACAATATAATTTAGGCGCCAAAATTATTGACACCACAGGAACCAAATAATAATTTTAATTTTATTCAAGCACCCCAAAATCGTAAACTAAACAAACTATATACAACAATAGTGCGTAGTGATGTGTATAAGATTTATTTATACTTCCACAATATTATTTAAATTGGAAGTAATATGAAATTTCACTTTTTATTTGTCGCAAAATAATTAGCACAACTTGACACTACGGTAGTTTGACATTGAATCGTTGATTTAAATATATATATAATTTTAAAATGAAATGTATAATAATAAAATAAAAAAACCTGACATATATGGATTCGAAGCGTTGCGGATCCGTTTCGTAAGATAGTGATGTTGGTCGCCGTTAATCCTCGATTCACGTACAGAAGTCTGCATACAAATTTGAAGGAAAGTTTTACCACTATAACTTTGTGTGGCACAACTGTGATGGTATACTCTATGTGTCCGTATACGAGAACACTTTAACGTTTGACGACGGGAACTTTTAATTTGTTGTTTTATTTATTTATATGTTAAATTATGTAAAGTTATATTTATTTATACTCGAACATTTATGGATTTCACTTTTAATTTTAGGTAGTTTTTTTTGTTGTTGTATTTATTTGTGTGACGTTGGTCGGTATCAGAACAATTTCGTTTTGTTCAAAGTTTTTGTTTCTAAACACGACTTTTATCACTTACTGTATTTTTTTTTGTAGTTCAATAAGTTTCGCGATAACTAATTTTGGTAACTTAACTGTCCATACACACTAGTTTGGTGTCAGTTATCTAACGCACTGTACACCTGTGTTACCATAACTGCACTTGCACACAAATTGTCTTTTTAAAAAAAATCAAATCACACGACATCAATCAACGTATTTTCTTTTCGATTTATAGTCATTCACGATTATTAATTTATATTTTGTTCATAATTAATTAGTCGAATTATTATATATTATATTATTTATTATTATTATTATTATATATTATGTTAACTTATTATTATTTTTATCAAAAACACGAAGTTTTACCGCACCACCATGGGTATTCGCGTTTTATTTTTACTCTTTCAACCTTTACCAAAAAAATGTTTATAGGTTGAAATATTTTTCACAACTCTTCGATCTTCTCGTTTTTTCGTTGGTCCATCATCCATACAAAATCCATACAGTCACAATCAACTGTTTAGTCTATTACATTTTATATTATCAATCAAATAAAACTCATCAATAATAATGTACAATTTATACAGTAGCTTAGATATATGCTAAAATGGGGTTGAGCTAAATTAAAATAAGATCTACAGTAAAACTTCTCAAAGCCGGAACTTTGATGTGCCGGAAACTTTTATTACACGGAATTATTTTCCCCAGAATGAAATTTTATTCTAAATTGAACTTGTATATACCGGGAACTTCTTAAACCCGGAAGCCGGAACAACATTTTGGTACGAAAATTAAAGTTTTCATTATTTGGTACTTGTGTAAGGCGGAATCGAATTTTATACGTTTTAATAGGTATTCGAATAATTCAGGTGCCTTTAAAAGAATAGACAAAAGATGTTTACCCGTAGAACATTTTTTCAATAAAAAGGCGTAGATGACATCTACGATCTTTGAACAATTTCTACGGGGTTTTAACAACGAAATGATCAAGCAAAACAGAAACATTTTGCTGTTTCTCGACAATGCAATGTGTCATCCACGTAAAAATTTCTCAAATATAAAATTGATCTTTTTTCCGACCAATATTACAGCTTCTCTACAACCTTTAGTTGCCGGTATAATTGCAAATTTAAAATTCAACTATAGAAAAGTTTTGCTTCAAAAACTGTTGTCTGCAATGGATACACTGTCAAAAGCACTTGATTAAACGAAGCAGACCGGAAGCAGTTTACTTTATTGTGCATTCAATAAAACAAAACAAACCAGAACCAATCACAAAATGCGGATTTGTTTGGGACGAATTTGTTGAAACAGTCGAAGATGATCCTATTCCAACAGGGGAATTTCAGAATATGATTCAGGCTATATATTAAAATTAAATGTGTTGAGTGCTCGCAAATATTCTATGGTGCTTGTTTAAATATAAATAAAGCCGACTTAGACTTTATGATTGAAAAAAAACAGCCTTGGTTTTGCAATAACTGTTTAAAAAAACGCAGAAATAATAAACCGAACGAGGCAATAAATAGTCCCCAACAAAAATTGTGTACAAACACTAGAAATTTGAACCAGCTAACACCTAATATTAGTAATGAAATTTCATCAATGAAACAAGAATTTTTAAATCAATTTAATTTATTGAATGAAAAAATTACGGTGCTTGAAGAAAAGTTATTAAAGAAAATGGATTGTTTAACTAAAGAGAACGATGACCTTCGCAACGAAAACCGTAAGATGCAGATCCGACTGACTAATGTGGAACAATATAAATACAACAACTCCATTGATATTATAGGATTACCGCAAATGAATGAAACCGAATTGGTACCAGCAATTATAAATATGTTGGATAAATGTCTAAACGTTAAAGTTGCCGAGAATGACATCGATTCCATATTTAATGTTAAGTCGTCATCAACATCGTATAAACCTAGGAACATTATCCAAGTTAAGTTTGTTCGCAAAATGGTTAAGGATAATATAATGCGAGCAAAAAAAGGACGAAAAGAGTTTTCTACTGCCCAGCTTGGATTGTCGCCTGGTAACCTTATTTACGTCAACCATAGTCTATGTGCCGCAAAACGAAAAATGTTCACTGAGGCCTGGAAAATGATGAAATCAAAGAAGTGCCACCGCGTCTGGTACAATAATGGTCGAATTTGTTTGAAAATGGATGAACTGGGAAGTATATATACTGTTGATACAATAAGTGACCTTGAGTTATATAATAAGTAGATTTTAAGTAGAATTTATATTAACTTGTAATTATGAATGATTCATTTGGTTCCTTTCAATGTCACTTATATAATTCTCAAACAGATAATTCCAATTCATCCATTAATACTAATATATTTGTAATTTTTCTAATTTCAACATCTCTAATTTTTCAGTTTTACATCAAAATATTCGCAGTTTGCGTGAAAATTTCGATAAACTTGTTGTTAACATAGCTTCTTTCAATGAATTACCTTCTATAATTTTTTTAACTGAAATTTGGATTTATGATCATGAGTTAGACTTCTATAAAATTCCTGATTACTATACCGTTGGTTGTTGTAATAACAATTATAGAGCTGGTGGTGTATGTGCGTTTTATCATTGTCATTTGAATTGTGTGTATGAATTCGGCTGATATAATTTAATTATCGGTGACATTAAATAACATGACATATATTTTTGTTTGTGTTTTAGGTTGCAATTCATTTCAGTTACAAATTTCGTTTCTGATTTTACGGAATTTTTATCTAGGTTTAATAATCAAAATATTATTATTGTGGGTAATATGAATATTGATATTTTGGATTTACCTCCACAGAGTGATGAATATTTATTTATGCTGTCTTCATTTGGATTTCAATCATTAATTAATTCACCTACTAGGATTACTAGTAACACTGCAACTTGTATTGATCACTGTTTTGCTCGAGTTAGTAACTTAACCAATTGGAATGCTTCTCTGCATAACTTTCATATTTCGGATCACCATTTACTTAAAATTGACATTGCTCTTTGTTCTAAATTGCCTTCAAATAAATCTTTAATTTGGAAAAAATTTGATAAAATAAAGTTTATAGCTAATATCTCTGAATATGACTTTTCACCGTGGCTTTTTATTAACGATCCTGAATTAATTCTAACTAATTTTAGTTCAATTTTTAGTTGTATAGCTGAATCCTGTTGTATTAATGTTACTAAACACAGTTCTAAGGTTAAGCTGAAGCCATGGATTTCTGATAATTTATTATGTTTAATGGGTAAAAAGAAAAAAATTGAAAGAAAATGTAAGAAACATCCAGAAAACGTTAAACTCCGTAAATATTATTATAAACTTTGCAGAAAAGTTAATGACAATGTTGTTTCTAATAAGCACAGTTACTATAGCTTTAAATTTAATAGCTGTAATGGTGATAGTAAAAGGACTTGGTCTCTGGTTAATGACATTTTAGGGAATAGATCTGGTTACAGGATTGTTGAAGTAATATCTGTTGATTCGGTAATTCTGTCTGGCTCGAAAACTATTGCTGATGGGTTTGGTAAATATTTCTCACGCATTATTCATAATTTAAGAGCATCTCTTAAGTCATCTTCTTCTTTTAACTGTTGTGTTTTAGATTATGTCAAGGAAAGTTTTTTTATTCATCCTGTGGTGGATTTTGAAGTTGTTTCAATTATTAATAATTTAAAATGTAGTAGTAGTTACGATGTTTTAGGGTTCAATTCTAATATGATTAAACTTACTGCTAACTGCGTTACCCCCATTTTAGTGAATTTTATTAATCAATGTTTTAGTTTTGGTGTTATTCCTGATTCTTTAAAAACAGCAATTGTTGTTCTAGTGTTTAAGAAAGGAAAAAAAGACATCATGGATAATTACCGTCCAATTGCTCTTCAGCCTACAATTTTAAAAATTATGGAGAAAGCAATGAAATCCCGAGTGGAGTCATTTTTAAAAAAACATAAAGTATTAAATGATAATCAACACGGGTTTACAGCTGGGAAAAACACTGAATCATTGTTAACACATTTTTTAAGTGACATTCACATTAATCTAAATAATAAGAAATGTGTGGCTGCAGTATTTATTGATATTAAAAGAGCTTTTGATATGGTTGATCATAAACTTCTATTGCTTAAACTTCAGTCGATTGGTGTTCGAGGTGTTTCGCTGAGATGGTTCAGCTCTTACTTAAGCAACAGGAACTTTATGGTTAAAGTGGGTAACTGTTACAGTGTTCCTCATAGAATTGAATATGGAGTACCCCAGGGCTCTATTTTGGGACCTCTGTTATTTTTAATTTATATTAATTCCCTGTTCTTGTTAAACTTAAATGGTAAAATAACTGCATTTGCTGATGATGTAGCTCTAAGTTATAGTGATTTGAGTTCAGATGCAGTTACAAGCAAGATTAATTCTGACATGAAAGTATTACGTTTGTGGTTTGATGCCCACTCCATGCTACTAAGTGAAAAAAGTAAGGTTATGTTTTTTAAATTGCTTGGTAATCCATATCGGAGTTATATTCCATTGATTTTCTATCATATAGATAATTGTGATTTAAGTAATTGTGGTGTCACGTGCAATAAAATTGAAACAGTGAATTCATATAAATACTTAGGATTAAATCTTGACACTAATATAAATTGGAAAATTCATTGTCAGAAGATTAAGGAACAACTTAATTGTGCTCTGAGAGCTATTTATTTATTACGCAAATTTTGTTCATCTCAAATATTGAAAATTTTTTATTATGCCTGCGTTGAATCCCGCTTGAGCTATGGTTTACCATGTTGGGGAGGGAGTTATATGAATACCTTGGGACCTCTTTTCATTTTTACAAAAGTATATTTTACGTGTCATGTTTTTTAAGAGTCGACGAGATCATACTTGGCCTATTTTTTTGGAATGCAAGATATTACCAGTTAAACACCTTTACATTTTTAGAGTTTTAAAATTATTTTACTCAAGAAGTGGACAACGGTTGTTGAGATTAATAGCTTGTTATAATGTGCGCGGCAACTACCGAAGCTTATTTACTATCCCTAGATTTGCTACAGAATTATTTCGTAAGTTTTATCTAGTATCTGCGCCTACATTTTTTAATCGTTTGCCGTTGTACTTACGATTGATGATATCTACCAATAAGTTTAATAGTCATGTGAAGGTTTGGTTGCTGAATAATAGAGATGTTGAATTTATGTTTGCTAGATAAGTTATTAATGCATATGAATGATTTCAAATTTTAATGCTTTTATATTAAATTAAATTTGTACTTTTTTAATTTTTGTTAATTTTTTACTTAATAGTTATAATGATATGATTGAATTATTTTATATCCCCACATTACAATTAATTTGTTTTGATGACTGTAATAGGTTAATCGCTACTGTCTTTGACATAGGTTAACCTAATTTCTTAGCCTGTCTATTTTGTTACTTTTTTATTGTTAACTGTTGATGTATGATTTTTGGTTGAGAAAAATAAATAAATTTTTGAAAATGACATAATATTGAATGAGTTGATGTCCCGCTCAGCTTCTTCATCTGTAAGATCTGAAGAAACAGGAAACAACTCGGACAGTGCTGAATCATCGGGCGAAGCTGATATTTTAAATGCTAACAAAACCGAGATAATCAAGCAACTGGAGGAAGCCCGAGGAGTCTAAATTATTCATCATTTCCAAATGTGCAACTAGTAAACTGACGATAGCAACGATGGATGATTTTGTAAACGCGGTTATCTAGATCTGCACTATTTCTTTAAATTTATATTTAAATTGAATTATTTTTAATTAATGTATTTATGTATGTAAAGGGTTTTCCAATAGGAATGGTACAATTTAAAACGATTATAATGGCAACACTGCGTATTATTTTTTGACATTTTTTATATCATTTGTGTTCAGTAGGTTATGCAATTTAATCATGGAAAGGTACACGCTTCAACAGCGTTTAGAAATTGTTAAATTGTTTTATCAAAATCAATGCTCATTTGTGAATACAGAGAGAAAATTAAGAAGAATTTATGCGCGACATTATTCAGTTAATCGACTCACTATTTGTCGTATTGTAGACAAATTTGAAAGTGAATTTTCTTTACACGATACAAGAGTACCACTGCAGTGTTGTGCAATTGTATGTAAAAAACTGTTTTATACATTTTTTACGTAAAAAATGGTAATATACTTAAATTACTGTATAAAACGTATAATATTGTATAAAATCAAACGCGTATTTAAAAACCTTAGTAAAGTCGCAAACCTTAATACTCGTATACGAAACGTAAATTTGTATCATATTAATACATTTAATTTTATTCGATAAAAACTATATTAATAAAAGATGCTAAGTTAAATTAATATAAAATACGACATAAGCATAACTAACGGGTGATTTTTTAAGAGCTTGAAAACTTTTTTTTAAAAAAAAACGCATAAAATTTGCAAAATCTCATCGGTTCTTTATTTGAAACGTTAGATTGGTCCATGACATTTACTTTTTGAAGATAATTTCATTTAAATGTTGACCGCAGCTGCGTCTTAGGTGGTCCATTCGGAAAGTCTAATTTTGGGCAACTTTTTCGAGCATTTCGGCCGGAATAGCCCGAATTTCTTCGGAAATGTTGTCTTCCAAAACTGGAATAGTTGCTGGCTTATTTCTGTAGACTTTAGACTTGACGTAGCCCCACAAAAAATAGTCTAAAGGCGTCAAATCGCATGATCTTGGTGGCCAACTTACCGGGCCATTTCTTGAGATGAATTGTTTCCGAAGTTTTCCCTCAAAATGGCCATAGAATCGCGAGCTGTGTGGCATGTAGCGCCATCTTGTTGAAACCACATGTCAACTAAGTTCAGTTCTTCCATTTTTGGCAACAAAAAGTTTGTTAGCATCGAACGATAGCGATCGCCATTCACCGTAACGTTGCGTCCAACAGCATCTTTGAAAAAATACGGTCCAATGATTCCACCAGCGTACAAACCACACCAAACAGTGCATTTTTCGGGATGCATGGGCAGTTCTTGAACGGCTTCTGGTTGCTCTTCATTCCAAATGCGGCAATTTTGCTTATTTACGTAGCCATTCAACCAGAAATGAGCCTCATCGCTGAACAAAATTTGTCGATAAAAAAGCGGATTTTCTGCCAACTTTTCTAGGGCCCATTCACTGAAAATTCGACGTTGTGGCAGATCGTTCGGCTTCAGTTCTTGCAGGAGCTATATTTTATACGGTTTTACACCAAGATCTTTGCGTAAAATCTTCCATGTCGTCGAATAACACAAACCCAATTGCTGCGAACGGCGACGAATCGACATTTCACGGTCTTCAGCAACACTCTCAGAAACAGACGCAATATTCTCTTCTGTACGCACTGTACGCATTCGTGTGGTTGGTTTAATGTCCAATAAAGTAAACTGAGTGCGAAACTTGGTCACAATCGCATTAATTGTTTGCTCACTTGGTCGATTATGTAGACCATAAATCGGACGTAAATCGCGAAACACTTTTCGAACCGAACACTGATTTTTGTAATATAATTCAATTATTTGCAAGCGTTGCTCGTTAGTAAGTCTATTCATTATGAAATGTCAAAGCATACTGAGCATCTTTTTCTTTGACACCTTGTCTGAAATCCCGCGTGATCTGTCAAATACTAATGCATGAAAATCCTAACCACAAAAAAATCACCCTTTACAAAAGTCATTATCCAAATATACACTTCGCAAATGCGATTACTGCGAGGAACACTGCGTAAAATATTCGTAACTAATTCAAAAACATCAATTCTTACGTATATGAAAAAATTTGGATATTGATATAAAATGCGAAATGGATTTAAAAATTTTGAATTTATTTATATTATTTCCAATTTATTAATTATAATTAAAAGTAAAATATTTTTAGAAAAACATAAAATAATAATTTTTTTTTTCAAAGAAAATATGGTTTGTTTCTCAGCTACTAACTTATTTTTTAGAATAGAAAAACAAAATCCACAACACTATAGCTAGAAACAGAACAAGAGCGACGACGGCAAGCGTCGACGAATAAATAAAAAATATCGCCGCGATATCGCTGTAGCTAACAGAACAAAAGCGTCAGCGTATGCCGATAAAAAAACAACCAAACGGCATAACCTTCTGTGTTTTTGACACATGTCGTTGTGGCATTAGGCTACTAGATTGAAAAAAAATGGTTAATAATATGACGGTTAATTGATGCCAACTTATACATATATAAAAAACAGTTGGCAACATTGTTTCGTCGGCAACAAAAATAGAAATAGACTCTAAATTTTTTTCAACGAAAAAATCGTCGTCGCCTGCGTTGATGGTTGTGTTTGTTTTGCATGATTTCGGTGTTTTCTAATATGACAGGCGATTTCGCTCGCCGCCTTCGCTCTTGTTCTGTTTTGAGCTATAGAAATAGACTTATTTTTTTCAACAAAAAAATCGTCGTCGCTTGCGTTGATGATTGTGTTTGTTTTGCATGATTTCGGTGTTTTCTAATATGACAGGCGATTTCGCTCGCCGCCTTCGCTCTTGTTCTGTTTTGAGCTTATGGGATTGAAGTGTAAAACGATTAATAATCGAACTCATTCAATATTAATGCTATCATTTTAATGTAATCTGTTACAAAAATTGTTTATATTTATATTTTTGTACAAATATTTTACTTTTAATTATAATTAATAAATTAGAAGAATTATAAACAAATTCAATTTAATTCAATTATTTAAAGTTCAATTCTCATTTTACATCATACCTATATCCAATTTCCTTTATAGATACGTAAGAATTGAGCTTATGAACTATAAGTAATTTTGAATTAGTTACGAATAGTTTTTGTATTTTACATTTTGTAAAAAATTGTTATGTGTAAAATACGTATTTTACATGTAAAAAACCGAGTATATTACGTAACGTAAAAAACAGGCACAACACTGAGTACCAGTACGATAAAGAAATACACGCACACAACAGAATATTGATTTGGTAGCAGCAATCCCAATTTATCGGTTCCACGTCGTTCTCAACAATTAAATCTTGCTCAAACAACAACATGGAGAACTTTAAGAAAAGATTTGAGTTTACATCCTTACAAAATTCAACTGATTCAAGAAGTCAAGCCATCAGACCACCATAAACGTCGTTTATTTTCTAATTTTGCTCTTGAACAGCTTGAAAATGATGAACATTTTCATCGAAAATTTTTATTTAGTGATGAAGCTCATTTTTGGTTAAATGGTTATGTAAACAAACAGAATTGCAGAATTTGGAGTGATGCAAATCCAGACAAAACTGTTTAGACACCATTACATTCAGATAAAGTCATTGTGTGGTGTGCAATTCATGCTGGTGGAGTGATTGGTCCATCTCCATATTTCTTTGAAGAAAATGGTCGAAGAGTAACATTCAAAGGAGAACGATACAGAACAATGTTAAATGATTTTATTTCCTACTGTTGTTGAGAATAATCTGGAAGACATGTGATTTCAACAAGAGGGTGCCACCTGCCATCCAGCCACATTAACAATCGATTTATTGAAAACAAAATTTGGCGATGAAATTATTTCAAGATTTGGTCCAGTTGATTATCCTCCCAGGTGGTGTGATTTAACACCTTGTGATTTCTTTCTTTGGGGATATGTTACGTCACATGTTTATGCTGATAGTCCAACAACAATTGAGCAATTAAAATCATATTGATGATCCTATTGATGAAATACAGCCAAATTTATGTGAAAAGAAGATGATACATTGGGCTGACAGAATGCAGTACATACGGAGAAGTCGTGGTGGTCATTTAAATGATGTTATTTTCCATACATAATGGTATACTGTCACCTTTCCAATAAAAGAAAATTTTAGTCTCACTAAATAATTTTTGTGTTTTTTTGTATCATCTCTATATTGGAAAACCCTTTATATACTATAGTGTGTAGTCTACATACAATTATGTATACATTTTCAATATGTATTTTTATTTTAACAATACTTCTTGTTGCATTGAATACCTAACTGAATTATTTTGATATGAATTGTATTAAATAAAATACGTACTATGTATGTACATTGAAACCTAAATCTAGACCTTAATTTAGAGAAAATTTGGCTAAGAACTTTCGAGAGACGGAAACTTCCCAGTGGCAGGAATTTTATTCGGCCCCGCATGATTCCGGCTTTGAAAAGTTCCATTGTATTACGTAGTATAATACGAATTATTGATCATAGATAATGTAATTAAATTTCTTGACAAATAAAGATACAAAACTTGGAACGGGTTTACGTTACAGTTTTCCACTCAGATTCCCATACAAAAACATTATTTTTCGACTTTCCAAGTTTTCCGTAAAAGTCGGAGGATTTTCCTAAAATTTTCTTTGATGAGAACCACCAACACAATAAAAAAAATTAAGCCAAATCGGTTCAGCCGTTCTGAACTGATACGCTGGAAAACAACATCAATTTCCTCCGAGTTTTTCACTACGATTTTCCACTTTTTCTCTTCTAAAAGACGATCTGGATCGGTACGAGCAAAATCCTGTACAAAAACATCATTTTTCGGTTTTCCGATTTTCCGATTTTGTGGACTTTTTCGGTGGATTTTCCCAAAATTTTCTTTCGGAAGACCATCTCCTGGAAATTGGGAATACAGCAAAAAAAGATTGAGACAAATCGGTTCAGCCGTTCTCAACTGATGCGTTAGAAAATAAAATCAATTTTCTTCCAGTTTTTCCAGAAGTTTACGAGTTTTTCACTACGATTTTCCAACCTTTCTCTTCTAAAAGACCATATGGATGGCATTCTTGCGAAATCTTGTACAAAACATTATTTTGCGGTTTTCGGAATTTTCCGACTTTTCAACTAGTAAAAAAGCTATATTGTTCGCACCTAGTCGAATCTTTGGTAAATTAGGTCTGTTACTAGCTCCATTCACCAGCTCCATTCCAAATTCAAGAAAAAATAGCAGACGTAACTACGATCTAAATACCTCGTTGGCTATTTATGACCGATGAACCATTTGTGTTCAATGGGTTTTGCGATTCCAATGAAATAGCCTAGGCAGCCGCAATTTATTTACGCACAGCTCAAAGCGGTGAATATGTCACCAGTCTAATAGCAGCAAAGACAAAGGTTGCTCCCATAAAAAACATTTCGCGCATTCAGTCAATTCTTAATCTTGCAGACAACCAATTGTATTGTTGAACTTACGTTGCAAACCGTACTAGCGAAATGTTGGAAGTTCTACCGAGGGACAAATGACGACTTATCATATTAAAACTCAAACTTGTGCGACAAGAGGATTAAGTCTTAATAAACTGAAGAGCCATTCGCTGTGGTGGAGTTGACCAGAATTTTTGAAAACTGATGCAGTTCAATAGCCAGTTCTTCAGAAAAATAAATTATTTGATGTCTGCGATATTTGAGACTTATTATCGCTTGCTATGAATGGCGAGCAACAGAGACATCATTAATACGACTCACCCAAAACTACTTCCGATTTGAAATACTTCTGAGAAATTCACGATATTAAGGTAAATGGGTTTGTTTCACCAAGTTGCACTTTGAAACAATTACATCTGTTCTTGCGATTGCACCGTACGACACTCTTCATCATATTATATTTGCATCTAAATCCGATATCACCATAAAATTAGTGATGAAATAACACAAAAGTAATTTACATTGTGGTGTGCGCTTTTGACTAACCATTATTCGACGAAAATTCTTGGTTGCTTACGGTCAAAATTGTATAGTTTATTGCAATAAGCAACGACCGCAGACAAAGAACCAACTAATGGGCTGCATTCCGAAGGAGCGAGTAGAGCTAATCAGATCATTCCTGAAATTTTGGTTTGTTTGCGCTGATCTGATCAAAACCTCTCTAAAACGAAGGCCGAACAATGAGTTCAAAAATCCTACATCTGTTTGATAATTTCATTAAGTACCAAGGCAATATATTTAGAACTTGTAGCCAATTCATTTTTCGCTTTACCGATCTTTTCCTCGAAGGAGTAACGGTACTGACATCTTTTTGAGCAAACAAATATTGTAGTGAAATTAATTTGTGTATTTTGGATTTGGAAAAGGTTTCCAGATTTGTAGGTTTGCATGATTGCAAGTTTACAGGTATCCTTGTTTTCATGTCTCCGCATGTATCGATCTATCCATGTATTACGAATCTATGATTCTATAATTCTATAAGTCTATGATTTTATGATTGTAAGATTCTTTGAATCCATGATTATTGATTCGGAATGATTTTGAAATTGTTCAGTTAAGGGTTAGAAAATTAATGACATTTTTATGAAATTGGTGACATACAGGTTAATGTAATGTAATAGCAATAGAAGTAGTTTTATAATAATTTTTTTGTTTTGCAAATTGTAACGATTAGTCTAGAACAAAACTGTTGACTGATCAATCTCAACAAAGTCTTGGCCGTGATACAGTAGAATAAAAGCAGTTAATATGTAATGTTAAAGTGAAAATAGTGGTGTGATTAAAACTAATTCTGTGGTAAAAAGGTAAAGTATCTTATCTCGATTTTATTAAATTTTCAGCACAGGCAAAAAACGCTTAAAAAAATTCTGTGAAAAAAAATATGATCATTTAAGATTATTTCAAAAGGTCTCGTAACAGAAGATTTAATTGCTCTTCTATTTAAAAGGGTCGTAACTTATTGATTGGTTTAATTAATGAGAAAATTAATAAAAACACAATTAGGTTACTTTACATTTTTATTTATTTCACAACATCTTATCTTATGTCACATAAGATATTTTTCCAAATAATTATATAATTAAATAATAAAAATAAATGCAACTTAACTCGATCTAAGATATATTGAAAAATTTAATTGATTAAAATAAAAATAATTAAGAGACAATTCCAACTAAAATTCAAACATTTCTTAAAATTTTGTCCTTATACTATTCTTATTTAATTCATTATTAATTAATTATTTGTTCATATAATTATTTTGATAGAAAAATCAATTAATTTTCATATTCAGACTCTTCTAACAAGTCCGGATCATCATCTGGTAAAACGTCTGTTCCTAAGTTTTTATAAAAATTATGGAACTCTTGGCTAATTAATGGTAGCATGTCCAGTAAGTCTTGCTTCTTTTTCTCACTAATTTTTACCGCAGAATCGTAACACAATTTTAGATCATTGCGTGAAACTGAGCTTATTCCTCGCCGTTGAATATTTAAAATCTTAAAATTTGATTCTGGGCATAGCGTTGTTTTGTACTGAATTTCTCCGAGTTTACGCGTGTATCGCATCCATTTCACTTGTTGCCAGAGAAAACGCTCACCTATAATAGCAATAAATAAATATTTATTTTTGAAATTAATGTAAAAACCAAAACTAACCTTCTGTATTATTTTTCCTCCACGTAAACTTTTCTTTTACTAAACTCGAAAAATTATAAATATTATTCCTTGTAATTTCTGTTACATGGTATTCGGATTTTACTGATCTAATAAAATTATACCAATCACGAGGATGGTGAATTGTGGCAGTTGTTTTCTTTTTTTCCGTTCAATCAGTGCGTGTACCGTATCGCACTCCATATGTGTGTGCCCCGGCACTAAAAATTTATGATCAATAAACTCTAAATTCGGCAGCGTTTGAATTAAGACTTCAAACATTGCCGCCAAAAACGAGTTCTTGTTTTGTCCAGCACATGAATCGCTATAGAGAACGACATGCGAAACTTCCGGTGGCAAGTTTAAAAGATGTGCAAATAAACAAGAGGCAATTTCATTGCCTCCTCTATGTCCTTCAGCTTCATGCCACATCATATTGTAGGCACTTTTTAGTTCAGCATCATGGATCGTTAGGTTGAACGTCCAAAGTTGTCTTTTATAAAAACTAATTGACGTGCGGAAATATGGGGTCGGCAAACATTGTTGCAAATCAAATGTATAGGTTTTTATTTTTTGATTAACCTTCGCATGTTGTTGATCTTCTTTTTTGCTTTCTTACGCATAGTTTGCCGATGATTCGTCTTTTCCATAGTTAGTTTTATCTTGTCTTCCTCAATTTCAGAACACTTGATTTGCATTTCTAATAACTCACATTTGTTGCATACATCTAGTTGTGGCTTTTTGAATTTTAAATTAAGAGATTTAAAAATTTCTGTGTATTTGGTTATAGAAACAGGATTTTCATACTTTTCTGAGTATAGCTTATACATAATGCACATGTTTAAATCAGGCTGTAAATACTTTTTCTCGGAATGACGACGAGTGTAATGACTTTCATAATGTGGAAAGCTATTGATATGCTCCAGCACCTTATTTTGTTTATCTTCAGATATTTTATTTGGTGGGACTTTTTTTCCGCGTTTGTCACTTGAAATTACTATGCCACCGCTCGCAATTTTTTTCTTAATTATTGTTTTAATAAATTGTTCTGTTTCACCAAATATACCAAGAAAACATTTTTGACATACCTGAATACGAGCAGATTTCACCTCGACGAAGTAATTATAAGAATGAATTAGGTTTCTTTGTCCATGTAAGCTTTTAATTTTTGTTTCAGTTTTTTTTGGTAAAATTAGAATCATACCGGAGAGAAATGCTTGGCGTAGGTTGTAACTATACCTAAATTCCAATATTCGTTAAATATTATCTGTTGGTCGTTGCACGTTAATTTTTCGGAACATTTTTTTTTTACATTTTGTAGCTAATGGCTTAACACTTCTACGCAAAACAAGTTTTCCTGTTTGTGTGTAATATTCCTGTCCGAAATTGCGCTTTTTGGATATAATTCGTCTATTGCTCTTTTGCGGTGTAGTTTCTTCCAAATTTGTCTCTATTTGACTTGCTATTGCATTTAAGCTAACACTCGATTCTATTGACATTTCACTTAGATTATCTTCATCGCTTGGCACATAATTAGGATCAACATCGCTATCGTCGTATGTAGGATCGTCTTCGTCGATATCAAACCCAATGCCAGTAACAGTTGGGACTAAACTTTGCTCATGTTCTTTTAGTTGCGCTAATTCGTCAATTTTATAACCGTCATTGCAAGATGGTTCTGATTCAAAAGTTTCCAATTCCGATTTTGTGCTCATGTCAGCTGCCTGTTTACTTGAGCAAGGTACTAAATTGTCTTTAGGGGCGAAAAAATAGTTAATTAATTGTTATTATACAATATGTTTTATTTTACGACTAAATAGTTAAACTTACCAAATGTACTTGCTTCGTCTTTCCTAGAATCCACTTTCTTGGAAGCCAATACCATGGCAACTAATTTCTGACCGCGACTCATACTTGTTTGAAAAACAATACAGCAACTACAATTTTATTATACTTCAAAAGTCCGTTACAAAAAACACTTATTTGTACATAAAAACTTATTTTAATATACACTTAAAATTATCCCGAATACTTATCACATTTGCACGTGCTTAATAACTTAAATTGAATTAAGGTTTAGTAAAAATTCAATTTTTTTTAGACAAAATAACTTATTTGAAACAAGTTGTTTTACAATAATTATTTTTGTTGAATATTTATTGAATTTTTTCACTTAAAATCAATTAAACGTACAAATTAAACAAAATACAAAAGGAAAAATATCTTAATTCATATAAGTTGTTTTACAAAAAATATTTTATTGAAAATATTTTAAGCTTAAGTATAGACAAGCTATTTGACTAAACTATTTTTTTAAATATGCAATACCTTATATCCATATAATGTATTTTATTCACATATTTTTGAAATAATAAATTTGGCACAATAATTTTGTACAAAAATCAAAAATGTCTTAAGTCGAGATAAGATACTTTACCTTTTCACCACAGAATTGTTAATGATGTGTAAAGTGAATTCATAGTGGAAAAAATTATTTGTTGTTGTTGTTTTAAGTGTTTGTGGATAATGTTAATAATATTATATATTATAGAGAATATTTCTGGTATTTTCGTAAATATTCTTGAAGAGGTGTAAATTACTAGAATTGCGAACCGGATTTGGCCGAACAAATTCGTCACAATAAATAGAAACATATTCACATTTATTAGCATTTTCCATAACACTAGGTAGGTTGCATATATGTACATATTAAATTACAAAATTACACATACGATCTAAATAACCAATTACGTATATCGAAATAAAATTCAAAATATTTGTATCCTCAGTAGTAATTTATTAATTTATAATGATAACTTTAAAATACAAAATTGCAATAAAGCAACATCCTTAAATAAATAAGAACAATGCCAGAAGAAGAATTTTCCTTTTAAAATATTTTTCACATTTTCTTATGGGAATTTCCAAATTAAAATAAATAAATAATAGATTTTTCATTTTTATTTTCTAAATGGTTTTTTTTTTTCATTGTACTATCTCGTTTGTAAATATTTTATTATAAATAATTAGATTATATTTATTGTTTGCAAAACTCACTCGTACTACAAAAATTACTTTGCAAAAAAAAAAGCAAAAAAAGAAAATTTTTGTCGTCTTTTAAATTTTAAATATATCTCATTTCGTATTTGATTAATATCTACAATATATCAATGTCATAATATTTGTGTTATTGATAAAATGTCCAAAAATTATCATAATCATAATAATACAAATATTTATTGTTTATCCAAATATTTTATCATAATACATATTTTATGTTTTGTTTTGTCATTTCGATTTATGTTAAATACATAAATTAGTGATGTACTACTCTGGTACTTGGTAATTTAATGAATTGATGGTTTTTTAATTGCCGGATTATTATGTGGTGCAGTTATATGTATATTTGTTGTAATCGTGATTTACGAGGAATATCCTTATATGGTGTAAAGAGTTTTAACAATTTTTAAGATAAAATTACGGAAGAACGGAAGAGGAACAACTACAACAATACCGCAAGGTGAGTAGGTTGTTAATGTAGAGAAAACATTCAAAAACTACTTCTTCGTTCGTTGTTCACTAATACTACACCCAGAAAAAAAAAAGTTTTTAATTCAATAACTTTGACTTATTGAATCGTATTTTTCGAAAATCAGCAATAAAATTGTTTAACGAATAACTTAGTTTTAAGTTTAACAAAAACATGTATTCTATCAATAAAATAAAATAGTTTTACTACAAAATACACTTATTGTAAGGACAATGTATTAGTTATCAAGTCTAAGCTTACTAAATTTATTGATCGGACAATGTTGGTTGTTAAAATAAATATTACGACTTGATTCAATTATTAATTCAATAACTAAAGTTATTACATTTACAATTTGACTGTTCTCGTTAATCAGTAAAATTCGCTAAAGCAGTATACTTATACTTTATATGTAAGTTCAAAAATTTTCAATATTTTTGTAGTTTTGTCACAGTCTGATGAGATGGCCGAATTTTTAATGTAAAGAATTCAGTGTTTCCATTAGTGCGAAACCAAGCTTCCATTGCTTGGTTTCGCACTAATGGAAACATTGAATTCTAGAGAGTCGTGTTGCTGATATTGCAGCAATAACTTGGTGGTACTGGTAAACTCCATCCACCAAATTAGTGCCACAATATCAGCAACACAACTCTGTAGAGATTTCTTTTTAGGAAGATTTTAGCCTCTACACGGCCCTCGCACCCTCTATCAGTGTTGCCAGATTCCGGGATTTTTTCCCGTTTACGGGAATTTTTAAGTCAAACGAGAAAACGGGAAAATCCATGTAAAATGTGGGATTTTTTGTACTTCCGATTTCAATAGTAAAAAACCAAAAAATTACATTCCTGATTCTAAATACATTCACATATTTTTTAAAAATTTGTCGATAATTCCTGACATTATGCTTAATATTGTTTGCTGAATATAATTTTGAATCGCAAAAGTAAAGAAATTCTCATTAGGTAGTTTAATATTCTGTCAAATTCATTTTGTGTTTATTATATTCTTTTGTCAATCGCGCGAGTTACATGTAGGACATTGACACCACATGATAACAAAAATACAATTTATAACAAGAATGCACACGAAAACATTTTATTCTAAAAAAAGATCAAAATACATAAATGTTCTCATAAAAAGTGCAAACGAAATATTTTAACAATTTTTATATTTTTTTATGAAACGAAATCTAATAGATAAGCATAAATATTAGTGTCAAATTCGAAACACGTTTAAATATGCTTACATTGAAATTTTTACCAAAAAGTTAAAATTAAAAAATTAAATAAAAATTTAGAATTGTATCTGACTCTGAAGAGTTCAGACTTTAAACCAATTTTCAAAAACAACTCTAAAGAGTTTGAAACACGAATACATTAATCTTAAGATTAATGTATATACTTAAAACACAGAATAATTTACTAGTTAACTAAATCTTAAGATAAATAGTGTAAAGAAATAAAAGTGTAAAGTATAAAAATAAATAAAGTTTTTTTTTCGTTCAACCGAAATTAAAATATAAAACTGGCGCAGTTGGTAGGATCCTCTTCTGAAGAAGAAGGATCTAGTGATTGAACTTTAAAAAAAAAAATTTAAAAAGCGTCTAAATTAAAATATAAGTGACTAAACAGTAATAGAAATTAAAAATCGTCTAAATTAAAATATAAGTGCCAAAGTTCGCGATACAAGCAACAAAAGTGTAAAAGAAATTTTTTTATATAAGAAACATAATAAATAAGTGAAATTTTTTTTTCTCTCGTGAAAGTTGAAAATTGTGAAAGTTTAAAAATGTATGTGAAGCTGGCACGAAAAACCAGCCCGAAAAGACCTTTTCAATTTTGGTGTGTTTCTTTGCTAAATTAAATGTTATCCCGAAAAATTTATTGAAATGCAAGAAAAACGAAAATTTCATCCCGAAATATTTTTGAAGTTGTATTAATTAAATAATTATTAATATCGGTGAAAAGGAATAAATATCACGGTTTTATTTGTTCTATTAAGACTACACAATAAAGTAAAGTATGTGACAACAAACCACCTTACCTGGTAAACTATGTGACAAAAAAATTTTAATGTGTGCTGTTATCAAACAAAATAAGTTTTTATTATTATTTAACTACAGAAGACACAAAGCATGTAATCATCATAAGCATACACGGTGTCGAGAATGCCCAAAAAGATTCAAAAATTTAAAAATACTTAGGAATAAACAAATCAAGCAATTGGTCCATATGATTTGATATGAAAAATCGGTTAAATTAATTATTTGTGGAAATCCTAGAGATTACCCCATCGGGAAACTACGTTTAAAAATTAGGTCCATCTATCACCTAAACCGTAACGAAAGCTCAACTTGGAATCATGACTATAAGATCTTGATCTTAAGCAATTTGTCCTTATGGTTTCGATTTTCTTCATGTTTGATATGAAAAATCGGTTAAATTAATTATTTGTGGAAATCCTAGAGATTACCCCATCGGGAAATTACGTTTAAAAATTAGGTCCATCTATCACCTAAACCGTGACAAAAGCTCAACTTGGAATCATGACTATAAGATCTTGATCTTAAGCAATTTGTCCTTATGGTTTCGATTTTCTTCATGTTTGATATGAAAAATCGGTTAAATTAATTATTTGTGGAAATCCTAGAGATTACCCCATCGGGAAATTACGTTTAAAAATTAGGTCCATCTATCATCTAAACCGTTACAAAAGCTCAACTTGGAATCATTACTATAAGATCCTGATCTTAAGCAATTTGTCCTTATGGTTTCGATTTTCTTCATGTTTGATATGAAAAATCGGTTAAATTAATTATTTGTGGAAATCCTTTAGGTGATAGATGAACCTTATTTTTAAACGTAATTTCCCGATGGGGTAATCTCTAGGATTTCCACAAATAATTAATTTAACCAAGTTGAGAACAAAAGAAATAAAAGTGACAAAGTTCAACTTAACACCTGATCAAATAATCAGAAATTTCAACGAAATACCACCATTCTCTGGTGAAGATTCGTTCAAATTAAAATCATTCTTGAAAACAGTGGAAGATACAGAGACACTGTGTGGAAGCAATAATATCGAACTCAACTCATATTGTTTACGAAAATTAGTGAATAATAAAATCATCGGACAAGCCAGAAATGTGATCATGGAGATTCCAGACCATCAGCGGACGTGGAACGTCGTAGTACAAACACACAACACACCAATTGCTTTTTCAAGCAAAGGATCTCAAGGTATTTAATCTTAAAGATTTGTTTAATAAATTAAATAAAATTAAATCACAATGTAGCGAAATTTGTGATTTCGACGAAGAAGATATATTCACTTATGATTCCATTGATAATGAATTAGTAGAAATTTTGAAATCGAAGTTAATACCGATTGTTCAATTACAAATCGCAACAGATAAATCTTTGTTTGAATTGGATAACTTATTATGCAAAACAGAAATTTATCTAGCGGAAGATGTCATTAAAATTGAGTATAGATTAAATAAAAGTAAAAATATCTTCAACAATAAACCAGTTATTAGTAATAAGAAAAATGATTATAGTGTACCAAATTCAAATCAATTCAATAGATTTAACCAAAATAACAATTATCGAAATAATCATAATAATTATCAAAATAGGCATAATTTGTTTAACCAAAATAGTAATTATTATAGAAATAATAACAATAATAATAGTAACCGAACAGGACAGTACAGATTTAATACAGAACAGAATAGATTTAATACAGGACAGTACAGTCGTCAATTTAATAACAATAGAAACAATTTCGTTAGAAATAATCAACAAGAACATGAACCTATGGAAGTAGATAATATAACTAGGGTTCGCGAATTAAATCAAGAGGTAAATTTTATAGAAGAGCCTCGGACAACCAATTACCCATAATAAAATTAACATTTGAAGATTATCCCATTAATTGCTTAATAGATACTGGCTCGGATACCAGTTTAATAAAACCTAATATTCTAAACTATAAAATATTTAAACTAGAACAACCAATTATGTATAATTCTCTAGGTGGACCAAACTACGTAACAGAAAAAACAATAACTCCCATCCCAAAAGAATTAATCAAATCAGGCACACTTGCGTGGAAAATATTCCCTCTAAAGAGTTGGCAATACGATGCCATAATAGGTACCAATTTTTTAAAAGCATTCGAAGTGACTATTGATATAAGAAACGAATATATAAAAATATTCAATGAACACGAAATTCCATTTTTAGAAATTAACTATCCCAAATAATTTACTGAAGTAAATTACTTAGAACCAATAATAAACCCAAAAGAGGAAATTATTAATAAAGTAAATCAAAAACATTTAAATCCCGAAGAAAAACAATATTTAAAAGAAATTCTATCAAAAAAATAAAGATTTATTTTATAGCGAAGGCGAAAATTTGACCTTCACTCATGAAATAACTCATGATATAAAGTTGAAAAATGATAATCCCATTTATTGCAAAATCTATAGATATCCCCAAGTACACGAAAAGGAAATCGAACGACAAATCAAAGATATGCTAGAACAAGGAATAATTAAAGAATCAAATTCACCGTATAACTCACCCCTTTGGATTGTTCCAAAGAAATTGGACAATTCTAATATAAAAAAATGGAGAATCGTTATAGATTATCGTAAATTAAATGAAATTACTATCGACGATAAATTCCCAATTCCCAATATCGAAACCATTCTAGACAAATTAGGTAGAGCGCAGTACTTTACTACTCTAGATTTAGCAAAAGGTTTCCACCAAATATTAATGAACACAAATGATCAAATCAAAACCGCATTTTCAACTCCATTTGGTCATTATGAATATGTAAGGATGCCTTTCGGGTTGAAAAACGCCCCAGCTACCTTTCAACGACTAATGAACTCCGTATTAAGAGAATTTATTAATAAAATTTGCGTGGTGTATCTCGATGATATTCTCATTTTTAGTACATCTATCGAAGAACACATTTTAAACATTAATAGAATCTTTAACAAGTTAAGGGAAGCAAATCTGAAAATTCAAGTAGACAAATGTAATTTTTTCTGTAAAGAAACAGAATACTTAGGGCATACACTAACCACAGAAGGTGTAAAGCCAAATCTAAAGAAAGTAGCCGATATTACCAAATTAAAATTGCCCGAAACAACAAAACAAATTAAGTCATTCTTAGGAATAGCTGGCTATTACCGAAAATTTATTCAAGGTTACGCTAAAATTGCACAACCTATGACAAAATACTTAAAGAAAGACGTAAAAATTAATAAATTGGATCCAACTTACATAAATGCATTCGAAAAATTAAAAACTTTATTAACCACCCATCCTATTTTAAAATACCCAGATTTTAATAAATCATTCGTACTCAACACAGACGCAAGTCAATTTGCGATCGGAGCTGTGTTACTTCAAGAAAACCATCCTATTGCTTACGCAAGCAGGACCTTAAACGATCATGAAACCAAATACAGTACTACGGAAAAGGAATAACTTGCTGTAGTATGGGCTATAAAGTATTTTAGGCCGTATATATATGGAAAGCAATTCGAATTGAATACGGACCACCAGGCACTCAAATGGTTGCACACCAAATATTTAGGTAAGGACCTGAATGCCAGACTCCAAAGATGGATATTATCACTTGGAGAGTATAATATCAAAATAAATTACCTACAGGGAAAAAACAATAAGATAGCAGACTTTTTAAGTAGAATAAATACGGATATTAATGAAATTAACAAAATCGAAGCTGTAGTCGAATCTAACGAAGGGAGACAACTCCACTTACTTCCAAAATATGAAATAAATAACGAAGAATTAGTAAATAACAATATAACACTTTTAGAAACAATAGTAAATAGATTTAAAACACAGTTAATATTCACTGAAAACTTTGCAGAAGAACTAGAAAACATTTTAGGAAATAGAAGAATCAACATTAACCCAAAAATAAACAGAAATGAGTTAATAAATAAATTAAAAACATATTTGTCAGGAAATAGAGTAGCCATTCATACCCAAATCCCAGATAATGAATTTCATAATATACAACAAACGTTAATAGAAGAATTCCCTAATATTAAATTTATTAGATGCACTCAATTCGCTCAAGACGTAGAATCAGAAGATGAACTAATCAGGATAGTTTCAATTCATCATAAAGAACAACAACATCCGGGAATAATTCCTTTGTACGAATATCTTAAAGATAAAATTTACCATCAAAATATGAAATTAATAATCAATAAAATCACCAATAATTGTGATACTTGTAATAAGGCAAAATATGATAGAAACCCCATAAAACCTAAATTTAAATGCACTGAAATGCCAACAGATAAAAATCAGATAGTTCACGTAGACACATATGTAAATAAAAAGCAATCATTCTTAATTTTCATAGACAAATTCTCCAAATTTGCAACAGCTTACCCTTTAGAAAGTAGGAACAATTTAGAAATAATAGAAAAATTCAAAATGTATCTCAACCATAAGAAACCACTAAAAATAGTAGCGGATAACGAATTTAGCCATGTCAATATAAAAGAATTTCTAAATCAGGAAGAAATTGAATTACATTTAACCAAACCAAACAGTCACACTGGAAATGCAGATGTAGAGAGACTGAACAATACGTTAACCGAAAAGTTAAGATTTCTTAATTTAGAAGAAAATAATCATGTAAGAATTCAAATGCTAGAAGCTATTAAATGTTACAACAATCAATACCATAGTACCATAAAATATACTCCAGTAAAAGCTGAAGAAAACTCACAAATTAAAGAAGAAATTTATAAAAACTTAATAAATACTCAAAAGAAAAGATTAGTAAAGTATAATAAAAATAGGGAAGATTACGAAGAAACTAGACAACAGGGATATATAAAAAATTACAAATCTCTTAGACATAAAGACGAACCAAAGTTTAGAAAACATAATTTAACGAATATACATGCCATTAATATTAAAAGACCGTTAAAATTTACAGATTATAATAATATTATTACTGACAATAACGATGACAATTACTCCGATTCTTGCTCAACTACTAGTCGAGAAAATAGAGACTAATTCAGGATACACAATACTGAGGGAGACAGAAATACTAATACCGGAAACATATAATTATTCTTTACATATCGTAGACTTAGTACCAATAGAAACAACAATATTAGAAATTAAAACACTAATTAAAGGAATGATACCAACATTTATAGAATACAATATTAAAACACCATTTATAAAAGAGTTAGGCAAATTACTATATAAACTAATGACATTAAAAGACGGACACCATACGATTAGGAAAAGAGGACTAATAAACTGTTTAGGGACAATTAACAAATGGATAACCGGAACAATGGACGACGAGGACAGACAATTAATTAACGAACATTTAAATGTAATAGATAATAATAATGAATTAATAGTATCCAATATGAACAAACAAATACAAATCAATAACAATTTTAATAAAAGTATAAACAAATTGTATGAAACCATAGTAGAAGATAGAAAATTAGTCAAAGAATTTATCGAAGAAAAAGAAAAATATAATTCGATGAAATTAATAATATTAGATATAAAATTGAAAATTCAAGAAGTAGATAGAATTATTAATGATCTACAAGACAACATAATTTTTAGTAAATTAAATATCATACACCCCTCATTATTAACAATTCAAGAAATTATTGATTATGAAATAGACGCTAATAAATTAAAAAATTTGAAAGTAGGCTTTTCGTAGACAACTACAAATAAATTAATATTCTTAATCAAAATACCATATAGTATGAAAAATGTAAACAAAAAAATAATTATCCCTCTAGCTAATGAAAATGATTGTAAATTAATTGATTGTAGAATTATCGAAACAATCGAATTTAATGATAAGTATTATGAATATGATGAAAGCAAATCTATAAATTATTTAAGTAGCTTAAAACATTGTATCTTAAGTAAAAACTGTGAAAAGATAAAAAATTGTAACACAGAAATTTATAATATTAATGATAATAGTTTAGTAATACAATTAGCAAATAATCTAACGTTAACATCAAATTGTGACGAAAGACAATTTATCTTAAATGGAAATTATTTTATAAAATTTTATAACTGTACCGTTAATTTAGGAAACAAAACTTTCTATAATAATATTAAAGAAATAAAAGATAATTATATAATTCCAAATCTAACATATAAACCTACAAATAGTACATTAACATTAGAAACAAATAAGAACATAGAAGAAATAAAACTTTTAAAATATCATAGAACTTTTGTATATTCGGGAATAAGTATAATTACAATAATATTAATAATAATGATAACAATATTAACAATTTATAAATGTTATAAAAGAAAGAATTTTAAAGTAAAAATAATAAACAGAATCCAGGAGGATTCTAACCCCAACGAAGGGAGAGTTACATGTAGGACATTGACACCACATGATAACAAAAATACAATTTATAACAAGAATGCACACGAAAACATTTTATTCTAAAAAAAGATCAAAATACATAAATGTTCTCATAAAAAGTGCAAACGAAATATTTTAACAATTTTTATATTTTTTTATGAAACGAAATCTAATAGATAAGCATAAATATTAGTGTCAAATTCGAAACACGTTTAAATATGCTTACATTGAAATTTTTACCAAAAAGTTAAAATTAAAAAATTAAATAAAAATTTAGAATTGTATCTGACTCTGAAGAGTTCAGACTTAAAACCAATTTTCAAAAACAACTCTAAAGAGTTTGAAACACGAATACATTAATCTTAAGATTAATGTATATACTTAAAACACAGAATAATTTACTAGTTAACTAAATCTTAAGATAAATAGTGTAAAGAAATAAAAGTGTAAAGTATAAAAATAAATAAAGTTTTTTTTTCGTTCAACCGAAATTAAAATATAAAACTCGCGTTAGGTAAGTCAAATAATAATTTTATAAATATTTTTAACTTACTAAATCGAACGAAACGGTTAAATATTATAGTAATGCGAGCAATGAGTAATAATAATCAATTAGAAGATGAATCCGTAATAGATGATAACGATGTCGATGTACACGAAACACCAAAGAAAAAGAATAAAAATAAATTGCTTAGGAAAAGAACACACGAGAAGAAATATTTTCAGGAAACTTGGCTGCAAAACATCGAATACATAGCATGGCTAATGCAAGTTAAAAATGATAAAACGAAAGCCTTTTGTAAAGCTTGTAAAACAAATATAATTTGTGGGACGGAAATTAAGCGGCATCACTTCGGTGAAAAGCACAATATTAATTTAAAAAATATGCTAGAAACGCCATCAGCAAGTGCACTTTTTAATGTAAATAATCATGAAAAGAAAATCAAGTCAGCTGAATTAAAACTTGCCGCTTTTATGGCTGTCAATAAATATATCAAAACAAATAGTTGATTCACTTGTCCCACTTTTAAAAAATGTATTCATTGGGCGATTTCAGGGCACCCAACAGTTGGGAACATGTTGAGTAAAATCGCGGCCAACGCTATGAAAATGTTTAGCATATGAAATTTTCAAATCAAATTGGCGATGATTTTACTAATCATGATAGGTGACCTGAAAGCGCCCATTGACTCGAAAATCGCCAAAGATATTCATTTAGGGCGTACCAAGTGTACAAAACTTATCGAAAATATGTTGTGTAGAGTGGAAAACGACCAGTTAAATAAGTCTTTAGCAAAACCAATTTTTCAATTTTTGTGGATGAATCTACTGACTTAAGCAATAAAAAGAATTGGTGTGTTCTTGTTCGTTATGTGAAAAATAATAAAGTCAATACCCAATTGCTGCAATTAATTAATATAAATGCCACTGATTGCACCGCTAAAACATTATATGATCATTTCAAAAACTGTTTGCAAAATCGCAATATTGCATTGGAAAATATAGTGGGAATGGCTTCTGATACTGCCGCAGTAATGATTGGTCGTAACAATTCATTTTACAAATTGCTTCAAGACGATGTTAACCATCCAGTAGTGTTATTCAAATGCATATGCCATTCAGCATCATTACTAGTGAAATCGGCGATGGAGCTACTACCATCAGATATAGAAATTTTCTTGAGAGACATAGGAACTTATGTATCGGAAAGTCCAAAAAGCGCAGCAGTGTTATGCGAGTTTCAGAAGTATTTTGAAAACGTGCAATGCAAAATTATACCACCAGGCTTAACTAGATGGCTTTCTATGCAACCATGCATCATAAATATTTTAACAAATTGGGCAACATTACATCACTTTTTTATTTATGAATACACTTTTACAAAACGGAAGAAAGCGTCTCAGATTTTGCATCATTTTGAAAATATAGAAATGAAAGCATACTTATTGTTTTTAAAGAACATCTTAAACTATTTCAACAGATTCAATGCACTTTTCCAAAGTAGCAGTGTATTAGTGCATAAATTATATGAAGAATCCAAAAAAAAATTGCTTGTAGTTGCTAGAATGATTTTAAAACCGGAAGTTCTTCACGAAATAATGTCTGGCAATATTATAATTTTCGAAAACTTAGTCAATAACCAAACAAAACTAACAGCGGATAAGTTTAATGGTGGCACAGAATTTGCCGAGTACTTAAACACCGAAAAATCGATAAACAATTCTGGTTGTTTTTCTAATGAACAAAAATTTAACGTACGGAATAATTGTGCTAAATTTACAGAAAATGCCTTTACAAGATTATACAGAAATTTCCCCTAAATGAGGAATTTTTTAAAACCGCTGAATTTTTAAATCCAGAAGTGGCTCTAAATATTTTTAATAGAAAATTTTCAAAAACGCTTTCTGGGCGTTTACAAGTTCTGCCAGTTGAGGAGTTTTGGAAAGAAATATCGGGAATAAAAGCCTTAAATGGTGATTGTGTTTTTCCCAATTTATCTAAAGCAGCTAAATTTATATTAACTCTCCCTCATTCAAATGCAGATGCGGACAGAATTTTTTCAATGGTGACTGACATAAAAACTAAAAAACGGAATCATATTGGAGAAGATTGTTTAAATGCGCTATGCGTGTTCAAATCTTCTATGCAAAATAAAAACATAAATGCCGTTTCATTTAACCCTGATGATAAACACTTTTCGTTGATAACATCATCAAACTTATATCAAAATTAAAGTAGATATTTAATTTCGTACGCTCATACCTTATTTATGCCTGAAGTTCCTAATTTGTGATAAATAATAATATTTATGTTACTTTTATTTAAAATAATATTGAATTATTGTAATTTTTATTTTTATTAAATAATTTAAAAAAGAAAATTCAATAAAATATTTGAACTAAATAATAATTTTTATATAAATGGTTACGGGATTTTTCCTGGGAAATGGAACTAATACGAACGGGATAAATCGGGATTTTTTGGTACGATGACGGGAAATTTGATTCAAGAAGCCTGGCAACACTGCCCTCTATAGGTAAGTGCCCCCATTCAAGATGGTGTTGAACATATATAGTTTATATTATATATATTCAAAATGCGTTGCAACCTTCCAACGTCTTGGTAACCTCACCTCAAGCTCGAACTCACCCTATCAGGGTAGGTCCGTACCATCACCCCCCATATTATCTAGAATATCCTTTATTATGATTATTACGCTCTTTGTACAAATTACTAATTTAAGTTTTTGGAATAATAACTAAAGAACGTCCAATTTAAAACGTCAAGTTATTGAACGGAACTAAATACTTATTGATATAACAATTATTGTGTCGATTTAAAGGTAGTAAAATCAATAACTATAAAATTGTTACGGCAATAACTTCGTTTAATGGCCAAAAACAACCTATGTTTTTTATTGATTTTGCATATGAAAATTGTTATTTCAACAACTTTTTTCTCTGAGTGTACGTTCTCTTTAACAATATTTACTCCTTAGTGACTTTCAAGTCGTCTTGTATGGCGGTATTTTAGTATTTTTATGTTTATACAGTATACTTAATTTTAATAGGGAAGAATATCTCGAATATCTATAATGATGAGTTACCAACAATTTTGAAATTATAATTTCCATTTTTAAAGATTCCATTTTTTCGAAACTTAAAGATCCAATACCGTTAAAAAAATAGTCCAATTTAGTTTATATATATTTATATAATATATTGGTCAAACCAAACAATTTTTAGAAAAACGTGTGTATCAACATAAAAATGGCGTAAAGAACGATAACGAACAAATCACGAGTGCTCTTACAACACATCTGAAAAATACAAATCATACAATTAATTTAGATAATGTCAAGATACTTGATAAAGAACGGAATTTTAGAAAGAGGTCAATTTTGGAAATGTTGTATATTAAATCTAGTACAAATTCTATAAATATTAATAATGATTATGCTTATATCGGAAATGTTTATGATTATTTTGTCTAATTTGGTTTTTTTGTCTACCTTATTGTTGTTTAAATTTAAAAATTCTAAATTTTTTTTATATATTTGCATTTTTATTTTATAAATTCAAATCTTATTTTATATAATTTTAAATATACCTTCTATTCAATTTGTATTTATATAAAATTTACTGTATAGGCTCTGTATATTTTGTAACGGAAAAATTTTGTTTAATAAAATTTCATTAGCTTTGATAATGATGTCGAATTGACATCGAAAGCTCAGCAATTAATTATTTTAATTTTATATCTGTGCCATATACTAATAAAAAACCTTATAAGAAGTATTTGAACTCTACAAATTGCTAATATTGTTAACTTTAGCGAAAGTGAAGATGATCAGGAAAGTAGTATTGATAACGATGAAGATTTAAATTTAGATCGAATAAATTGCCGCTTCGTTATAATGTTGCTGTCCCAATAATGTTGCTGAAAAAGTTCAGCAACATTATTTGGACAGCAACATTTTTTGGACAATATAAATTTTCGGGCGATGAAACATTGCCATCGGAATTACTTAAACTACAGACCCCGCTACAAATTTTCAATTATTTGTTTGATTCGAAATTAACGCAACATATTGTTCAAGAATCAAATTATTACGCCACTGATACGCATCCATAATACATTTTGATTGAACGTACGAGATTTGGAAAGATTTATCGGAGTATGTATAGTAACGTTTGTGCACCAGGTAACAAGCTTGCGCCGATAATGGTCCGTCGAAGTGGGAAACAATATTATTCGAGATACCATTTCAATCAACAAATTCGAAAAAATCCAAACATTTCTTCATTTTAATTGCAATAATAACTGTTTAGCACGAACAAGTGCTAAGCATGATCGATTATTTAAAATACGACAAGTGATCAATGCACCCATCGAGAATTTCAAAAAAGTTCCACTAGAACAAAATCTTTCAATAGATGAACAGCTTTGTTCATCTAAATGTAGAAGCTACCTGAAACAATATATGCCGATGAAACCTCACAAATGGGGTTACAAGTTTTTGTTCTAAGTGGTGTTTCCGGATTCACTTACAACTTTGAATTATTTTTTAGGCAAGAAAATGAAAAGCGACTAGCATGTGAACCGAATTTAGGTAACTCCTCAAATGTTGTAATTCGATTATTGCCGGATGTGCCACGATACGTAAATCGCCACGTTTACTTCAATAACTACTATAATAGTTTACCACTTGTTGTAGAACTACATAGAGTTGGGATTCAAACGATTGGCACGGTACGTCGTGACAGACTGTTTATCTGTAAATTACCTACGGAACTTGCTTTAAAAGACAAGAGAATTACTGACCACAAAAGCCAAACGGTAAATTCGTAGCAAAAAACAAACGATTGAAGTGGATTGTCCTACCATTATTACCGAATATAATAAACACATGGGTGGGGTGGACCTACTACACAGCCTACCGATAGCCATAAAATTAAATTGAGATCTAGAAAGTGTTTGTGAGCTGAGAGTTTGTGTAGAGTAAACGAGAACCGGGACTGTTTGAAACGTGGCCGACCGTTATCAAATGCAATTAGTGCGGAAATTGAAAATAAAAAGAAAAAATCTAATGCCAACCACTTACCTCCAAAGGATGTTTGCGTGGACAATATTGGCCATTTTTGCGATTTGATGTCTGACAGATAGAGATGCAAATTGCCTGGTTGCTCAAAATTAACTTTTGTACAATGTACTAAATGTCAAATGTATCTTTGTTTCAACAAAGATCGAAACTGTTTCGGAGCGTTTCACTTGCACAACTGATTTATATATTTTTTTTTATTACGAGTATATTTATTAAATTTTGTTTTATTTTTATTTGTTATCTGACTGTGAATTTTTAATTTTCTGAACATAGGCTGTGAAATAAAACTATGTGCCTTTTTATTAACTATATTTTAATGAAATAAATTTGTATTAAAACAATTTAAAGTTTGGTTATTTTTGTTAGTCTAAATGCATGATGTATCATATATGATACAACCATGAAAATCTATTTTTCAGAAAAACTATTTTAAAAAATGGGATTTGGTTTTCTTTTTCCGAAAAGGTGGCATCAAATATGTTATGAGGATTTTTTTCGTTCAAAATAAAAAAATCATGCATTGTAGGGTTAAACTTCACATTTTTAAATCTCATGGAACACCCTGTCAGACCTCTTCGAAAATCATATATCTTACTAGACAGAAGAAAATACTCAGAATGACTTCGGAATGTACCCAAGGCTCATTACTACATCGAATTTTTAAATATCTTGGAACATCCTGTCAGACCCACAGTGTCACTGAAGTACGAGCTTAATGTTTAGATACTTAGAATGACTTTGGAATGTAACTAAAGTCCATGAAAATTCACATTTAAAATTTCATGGAACAACTAGTCAGACCCATTAGAAAATCATGTAACTTGCTAGGGATACTTCTTTTAGTCTAATTAATCCTAAAATTTTACTGAAGTGTATGCTTAATGCTTAGAAAAACCTCTGTGAAGATAGCCCAAATTTCTATCCCCTAAAATCGAAAAAGTTGCTTATGGCAATACTATACATTTTTATTTATACTATTGCGACATTTAATTATTAATTAAAGCAATAAATCTATATTTGGCAATTATTCCAGAAAATTTTTGAAATGTTTTCATTTTTTTTTTTACTTAGTTTGACACTTGAAGAATTGTATAAATTGTGAAAAAGCGGGGGTTTGGGGGGCCGGCAGCCCCCATCTTCTAAGGTATACAACGTATTAAAATTACATTAAAAAATATTTTGTATATACTGATAGTTGATTTTTTTTAACATTTGTGGCACTATCAGAAGAAGCGATAAGAGCGATAAAAACTCTTTGATCTGTGTCTGCAAGGTTGACGAAGCAATTAATATTATTTAAAATAAAAAAAAATATTGGAAAAATAAAAAAGTTAAAAATTTTCCCCAGAAAAATGTTTGTGTCATGATAATTTTAGCTATCATGACAGTAAATTTTCGGGGCTGACAGTAAAAATGTCGTGATTTTTTGGGCTGAGAGTAAAAAAAATGTCATGATAGAAATAATTAGTGTTGCCATCGCATTTTTCGGGGATGGAATTTGGGCTATCTTCACATACATCTTAGAAAATACTTAGAGTTACTTAATAATGTACCTAATGCACATTAAAAAGTCACAATAAGCCATCGTTTCATAAGAATGCTATCCAACTTAGGCAAAATTTATGAGATCCTAATATATGAAAGAATCAGGGAACATACCGACGATAACAAACTCATACCCGATAAACAGTTCGGTTTCAGATACGAACATTCGACAATCCATGCAATTACTAAGCTCACATTGGATGTATGTAGAAATCTAAACCAAAATAAGCGACAGGAGCAATTCTGATCGGCATGGAGAAGGCCTTTGAATTAGTGTGGCTTGACAACAGAAAATTTCAAACCACAAATGGCAAAGAAATATCGGATAAGATTTTCACAATACTAAACGGACTGCAGCAAGGTTTTACAATGGCCCCGATACTATTTAATTTGTACACCAAGCAATTAGTGGAAAACGAACGATTAAACACTCACGAAGTACAAACAATATCATACGCGGACGACCTTGTAATTTACGACACGCACAATAAAATTAAATAAACAACACAAAACATACAAGAGGCAGTAGAATTTACTATGTACTACTTGCATACATGGCGGATAAAAATCAACCCCACGAAATGTGAGGCCATCCTATTCAGAAAACCTTACCAGCTAGCACACGGAAACACGCAACAGAACTGGAACGAATTCTACAAATCTTTGGTACGACCCATATTTACATACGGTTGTCCTATCTGGTGGAACATTGAACCAAATACCATGGAGAAATTAAGGGTGTTCGAAAGGAAATGTCACCGACACTGTCACGGAGCATTCCGCAAAGCCAGTACGAACTATTGACAATGCATATCCAATCAACAGCAATACAATAAATTCGGAGAAGGCACATTGATCTGTACATATTGGATTTGGTCCGAAACCATATTAGGTGATCGTCGGCAAACACTGAAAACTCTTTAATATTTACCCCATACTTTACTGAAGATGGCATCAACAAGGTGAGCTGCGAACGATATAATAATCCCAGACCGGAGACGTTCACCTATCTCGATAAAATATGATAGATCTAAGAGCCACAAACGAGAGACCCGATGATCTATCATTTGGCACGCAGACAGAAAGAGAAAGGGTTCAATGAAGAAATATACGAAAACTTAGATGAGTATGATCTACCCAATAGATTCAAATTTACAAATACATTAATAGATTCCCAAAGAAGTGCAAACCAATTCAGATATTGGTGGCTAAACGAATCGCCATCCACAACCCTCAAAAATACAAACGGTTAGACAACAAAATGATAAAATAAGCACAACACATCAAAAATTCCCTGATAAAGAGTAATGAGCTGAGAGTGGTGGTGGCGGAGGGTTGCGGACACTGTAGCGAGCAGCCCAAAACCATCCCACCATCACTCTCGGACTGGACTTATTCGTGTAGAAAGCGTCTTGGTTTTTTGCACTTTTTTTGCCGCATTAAACAATTTTGGGCTCCATTCCTTCCAACTAAAATGCGGGCTCTGCTAGATTTAGAAAAAGTTACCAGAACCTATATCAAAAAATGATTTAAAAACAATTGGAAAATTAAAGGTTAATTTTGGGCTAGTTGAATGCCTCATTTAATTTTTTTTATTCTGCTCGATCTAGAAAATGGAAAAGGCTTTATCATTTGAAAGCTAACAGAACCCAAATCGGACCAAAATCGAAATTAGAACGCAAAACAAGATCTATTGACACACAAATAATTTTAGGCCCATAATGAGCACAAAATTTTTTAATGGGTCATTTGATTAGCCCATAATAAGCCTAAAATTATTTGATTAGATCTTGTTTTGCGTTCTAATTTTGGTTTTGGTCCAATTTTCGATTTGGGTTCTGGTAGCTTTGAAATGATAAAGCCTTTTGCATTTTCTAGATACTTAGAGCAGAATAAAAAAATTTAAATAGGGAGTTTAGTCCCAAAAGACTAATGAGGAAAATTGGTCATTTTCAAAAAATCCATGTGCCTTACGTAGATGAGATAAGTACTTGTTACTTACTTGAACCATAGATTGGAATCTCATCTTTACAACGGTGTGATTGGTTTTTATTGGGTACGACTTTGCGCGGACCTATGGGTTGTTGAAGTAGAAACGGCTCAAAATGTTAATGAGGAAAATTGGTCATTTTCAAAAAATCCTTGTGCCTTACGTAGATGAGATAAGTACTTTTTACTTACTTGAACCATAGATTAGAATCTCATCTTTACAGCGGTGTGATTGGTTTTTATTGGGTACGACTTTGCGCGGACTTATGGGTTGTTGAAGTAGAAACTGCTCAAAATGTTAATGAGGAAAATTGGTCATTTTCAAAAAATCCTTGTGCCTTACGTAGATGAGATAAGTACTTGTTACTTACTTGAACCATAGATTGGAGTCTCATCTTTACAACGGTGTGATTGGTTTTTATTGGGTACGACTTTGAGCGGACTTTGAGCGAAAATTGGTCATTTTCAAAAAATCCTTGTGCCTTACGTAGATGAGATAAGTACTTGTTACTTACTTGAACCATAGATTGGAATCTCATCTTTACAACGGTGTGATTGGTTTTTATTGGGTACGACTTTGAGCGGACTTTGAGCGAAAATTGGTCATTTTCAAAAAATCCTTGTGCCTTACGTAGATGAGATAAGTACTTGTTACTTACTTGAACCATAGATTGGAATCTCATCTTTACAACGGTGTGATTGGTTTTTATTGGGTACGACTTTGCGCGGACCTATGGGTTGTTGAAGTAGAAACTGCTCAAAATGTTAATGAGGAAAATTGGTCATTTTCAAAAAATCCTTGTGCCTTACGTAGATGAGATAAGTACTTTTTACTTACTTGAACCATAGATTGGAATCTCATCTTTACAACGGTGTGATTGGTTTTTATTGGGTACGACTTTGAGCGGACTTATGGGTTGTTGAAGTAGAAACTGCTCAAAAGAATAATGAGGAAAATTGGTCATTTTCAAAAAATCCTTGTGCCTTACGTAGATGAGATAAGTACTTGTTACTTACTTGAACCATAGATTGGAATCTCATCTTTACAACGGTGTGATTGGTTTTTATTGGGTACGACTTTGCGCGGACCTATGGGTTGTTGAAGTAGAAACTGCTCAAAATGTTAATGAGGAAAATTGGTCATTTTCAAAAAATCCTTGTGCCTTACGTAGATGAGATAAGTACTTGTTACTTACTTGAACCATAGATTGGAGTCTCATCTTTACAACGGTGTGATTGGTTTTTATTGGGTACGACTTTGAGCGGACTTTGAGCGAAAATTGGTCATTTTCAAAAAATCCTTGTGCCTTACGTAGATGAGATAAGTACTTGTTACTTACTTGAACCATAGATTGGAATCTCATCTTTACAACGGTGTGATTGGTTTTTATTGGGTACGACTTTGAGCGGACTTATGGGTTGTTGAAGTAGAAACTGCTCAAAAGGTTAATGAGGAAAATTGGTCATTTTCAAAAAATCCTTGTGCCTTACGTAGATGAGATAAGTACTTGTTACTTACTTGAACCATAGATTGGAATCTCATCTTTACAACGATGCGATTGGTTTTTATTGGGTACGACTTTGCGCGGACTTATGGGTTGTTGAAGTAGAAACTGCTCAAAATGTTAATGAGGAAAATTGGTCATTTTCAAAAAATCCTTGTGCCTTACGTAGATGAGATAAGTACTTGTTACTTACTTGAACCATAGATTGGAGTCTCATCTTTACAACGGTGTGATTGGTTTTTATTGGGTACGACTTTGCGCGGACCTATGGGTTGTTGAAGTAGAAACTGCTCAAAATGTTAATGAGGAAAATTGGTCATTTTCAAAAAATTCTTGTGCCTTACGTAGATGAGATAAGTACTTGTTACTTACTTGAACCATAGATTGGAGTCTCATCTTTACAACGGTGTGATTGGTTTTTATTGGGTACGACTTTGCGCGGACTTATGGGTTGTTGAAGTAGAAACTGCTCAAAATGTTAATGAGGAATATTGGTCATTTTCAAAAAATTCTTGTGCCTTACGTAGATGAGATAAGTACTTGTTATTTACTTGAACCATAGATTGGAGTCTCATCTTTACAACGGTGTGATTGGTTTTTATTGGGTACGACTTTGAGCGGACTTATGGGTTGTTGAAGTAGAAACTGCTCAAAAGAATAATGAGGAAAATTGGTCATTTTCAAAAAATCCTTGTGCCTTACGTAGATGAGATAAGTACTTGTTACTTACTTGAACCATAGATTGGAATCTCATCTTTACAACGGTGTGATTGGTTTTTATTGGGTACGACTTTGAGCGGACTTATGGGTTGTTGAAGTAGAAACTGCTCAAAAGGTTAATGAGGAAAATTGGTCATTTTCAAAAAATCCTTGTGCCTTACGTAGATGAGATAAGTACTTGTTACTTACTTGAACCATAGATTGGAGTCTCATCTTTACAACGGTGTGATTGGTTTTTATTGGGTACGACTTTGCGCGGACCTATGGGTTGTTGAAGTAGAAACTGCTCAAAATGTTAATGAGGAAAATTGGTCATTTTCAAAAAATCCTTGTGCCTTACGTAGATGAGATAAGTACTTTTTACTTACTTGAACCATAGATTAGAATCTCATCTTTACAGCGGTGTGATTGGTTTTTATTGGGTACGACTTTGCGCGGACTTATGGGTTGTTGAAGTAGAAACTGCTCAAAATGTTAATGAGGAAAATTGGTCATTTTCAAAAAATCCTTGTGCCTTACGTAGATGAGATAAGTACTTGTTACTTACTTGAACCATAGATTGGAGTCTCATCTTTACAACGGTGTGATTGGTTTTTATTGGGTACGACTTTGAGCGGACTTATGGGTTGTTGAAGTAGAAACTGCTCAAAAGAATAATGAGGAAAATTGGTCATTTTCAAAAAATCCTTGTGCCTTACGTAGATGAGATAAGTACTTGTTACTTACTTGAACCATAGATTTGAGTCTCATCTTTACAACGGTGTGATTGGTTTTTATTGGGTACGACTTTGAGCGGACTTTGAGCGAAAATTGGTCATTTTCAAAAAATCCTTGTGCCTTACGTAGATGAGATAAGTACTTGTTACTTACTTGAACCATAGATTGGAATCTCATCTTTACAACGGTGTGATTGGTTTTTATTGGGTACGACTTTGAGCGGACTTATGGGTTGTTGAAGTAGAAACTGCTCAAAAGGTTAATGAGGAAAATTGGTCATTTTCAAAAAATCCTTGTGCCTTACGTAGATGAGATAAGTACTTGTTACTTACTTGAACCATAGATTGGAATCTCATCTTTACAACGGTGTGATTGGTTTTTATTGGGTACGACTTTGAGTGGACTTATGGGTTGTTGAAGTAGAAACTGCTCAAAAGGTTAATGAGGAAAATTGGTCATTTTCAAAAAATCCTTGTGCCTTACGTAGATGAGATAAGTACTTGTTACTTACTTGAACCATAGATTGGAATCTCATCTTTACAACGGTGTGATTGGTTTTTATTGGGTACGACTTTGAGCGGACTTATGGGTTGTTGAAGTAGAAACTGCTCAAAAGGTTAATGAGGAAAATTGGTCATTTTCAAAAAATCCTTGTGCCTTACGTAGATGAGATAAGTACTTGTTACTTACTTGAACCATAGATTGGAGTCTCATCTTTACAACGGTGTGATTGGTTTTTATTGGGTACGACTTTGAGCGGACTTTGAGCGAAAATTGGTCATTTTCAAAAAATCCTTGTGCCTTACGTAGATGAGTACTTGTTACTTACTTGAACCATAGATTGGAATCTCATCTTTACAACGGTGTGATTGGTTTTTATTGGGTACGACTTTGAGCGGACTTTGAGCGAAAATTGGTCATTTTCAAAAAATCCTTGTGCCTTACGTAGATGAGTACTTGTTACTTACTTGAACCATAGATTGGAGTCTCATCTTTACAACGGTGTGATTGGTTTTTATTGGGTACGACTTTGCGCGGACTTATGGGTTGTTGAAGTAGAAACTGCTCAAAATGTTAATGAGGAATATTGGTCATTTTCAAAAAATTCTTGTGCCTTACGTAGATGAGATAAGTACTTGTTATTTACTTGAACCATAGATTGGAGTCTCATCTTTACAACGGTGTGATTGGTTTTTATTGGGTACGACTTTGAGCGGACTTATGGGTTGTTGAAGTAGAAACTGCTCAAAAGGTTAATGAGGAAAATTGGTCATTTTCAAAAAATCCTTGTGCCTTACGTAGATGAGATAAGTACTTGTTACTTACTTGAACCATAGATTGGAATCTCATCTTTACAACGGTGTGATTGGTTTTTATTGGGTACGACTTTGAGCGGACTTATGGGTTGTTGAAGTAGAAACTGCTCAAAAGGTTAATGAGGAAAATTGGTCATTTTCAAAAAATCCTTGTGCCTTACGTAGATGAGATAAGTACTTGTTACTTACTTGAACCATAGATTGGAGTCTCATCTTTACAACGGTGTGATTGGTTTTTATTGGGTACGACTTTGAGCGGACTTTGAGCGAAAATTGGTCATTTTCAAAAAATCCTTGTGCCTTACGTAGATGAGATGAGTACTTGTTACTTACTTGAACCATAGATTGGAATCTCATCTTTACAACGGTGTGATTGGTTTTTATTGGGTACGACTTTGAGCGGACTTTGAGCGAAAATTGGTCATTTTCAAAAAATCCTTGTGCCTTACGTAGATGAGATAAGTACTTGTTACTTACTTGAACCATAGATTGGAATCTCATCTTTACAACGGTGTGATTGGTTTTTATTGGGTACGACTTTGAGCGGACTTATTAGTTGTTGAAGCAGAAACTGCCCAAAAGATTAATGAGGGAAATTGGTCATTTTCAAAAAATCCTTGTGCCTTACGTAGATGAGATAAGTACTTTTTACTTACTTGAACCATAGATTAGAATCTCATCTTTACAGCGGTGTGATTGGTTTTTATTGGGTACGACTTTGAGCGGACTTATGGGTTGTTGAAGTAGAAACTGCTCAAAAGGCTAATGAGGAAAATTGGTCATTTTCAAAAAATCCTTGTGCCTTACGTAGATGAGATAAGTACTTGTTACTTACTTGAACCATAGATTGGAATCTCATCTTTACAACGGTGTGATTGGTTTTTATTGGGTACGACTTTGCGCGGACCTATGGGTTGTTGAAGTAGAAACTGCTCAAAATGTTAATGAGGAAAATTGGTCATTTTCAAAAAATCCTTGTGCCTTACGTAGATGAGATAAGTACTTTTTACTTACTTGAACCATAGATTAGAATCTCATCTTTACAGCGGTGTGATTGGTTTTTATTGGGTACGACTTTGCGCGGACTTATGGGTTGTTGAAGTAGAAACTGCTCAAAATGTTAATGAGGAAAATTGGTCATTTTCAAAAAATCCTTGTGCCTTACGTAGATGAGATAAGTACTTGTTACTTACTTGAACCATAGATTGGAGTCTCATCTTTACAACGGTGTGATTGGTTTTTATTGGGTACGACTTTGAGCGGACTTATGGGTTGTTGAAGTAGAAACTGCTCAAAAGAATAATGAGGAAAATTGGTCATTTTCAAAAAATCCTTGTGCCTTACGTAGATGAGATAAGTACTTGTTACTTACTTGAACCATAGATTTGAGTCTCATCTTTACAACGGTGTGATTGGTTTTTATTGGGTACGACTTTGAGCGGACTTTGAGCGAAAATTGGTCATTTTCAAAAAATCCTTGTGCCTTACGTAGATGAGATAAGTACTTGTTACTTACTTGAACCATAGATTGGAATCTCATCTTTACAACGGTGTGATTGGTTTTTATTGGGTACGACTTTGAGCGGACTTATGGGTTGTTGAAGTAGAAACTGCTCAAAAGGTTAATGAGGAAAATTGGTCATTTTCAAAAAATCCTTGTGCCTTACGTAGATGAGATAAGTACTTGTTACTTACTTGAACCATAGATTGGAATCTCATCTTTACAACGGTGTGATTGGTTTTTATTGGGTACGACTTTGAGTGGACTTATGGGTTGTTGAAGTAGAAACTGCTCAAAAGGTTAATGAGGAAAATTGGTCATTTTCAAAAAATCCTTGTGCCTTACGTAGATGAGATAAGTACTTGTTACTTACTTGAACCATAGATTGGAATCTCATCTTTACAACGGTGTGATTGGTTTTTATTGGGTACGACTTTGAGCGGACTTATGGGTTGTTGAAGTAGAAACTGCTCAAAAGGTTAATGAGGAAAATTGGTCATTTTCAAAAAATCCTTGTGCCTTACGTAGATGAGATAAGTACTTGTTACTTACTTGAACCATAGATTGGAGTCTCATCTTTACAACGGTGTGATTGGTTTTTATTGGGTACGACTTTGAGCGGACTTTGAGCGAAAATTGGTCATTTTCAAAAAATCCTTGTGCCTTACGTAGATGAGTACTTGTTACTTACTTGAACCATAGATTGGAATCTCATCTTTACAACGGTGTGATTGGTTTTTATTGGGTACGACTTTGAGCGGACTTTGAGCGAAAATTGGTCATTTTCAAAAAATCCTTGTGCCTTACGTAGATGAGTACTTGTTACTTACTTGAACCATAGATTGGAATCTCATCTTTACAACGGTGTGATTGGTTTTTATTGAGTACGACTTTGAGCGGACTTTGAGCGAAAATTGGTCATTTTCAAAAAATCCTTGTGCCTTACGTAGATGAGATAAGTACTTTTTACTTACTTGAACCATAGATTAGAATCTCATCTTTACAGCGGTGTGATTGGTTTTTATTGGGTACGACTTTGAGCGGACTTATGGGTTGTTGAAGTAGAAACTGCTCAAAAGGTTAATGAGGAAAATTGGTCATTTTCAAAAAATCCTTGTGCCTTACGTAGATGAGATAAGTACTTGTTACTTACTTGAACCATAGATTGGAATCTCATCTTTACAACGGTGTGATTGGTTTTTATTGGGTACGACTTTGCGCGGACCTATGGGTTGTTGAAGTAGAAACTGCTCAAAATGTTAATGAGGAAAATTGGTCATTTTCAAAAAATCCTTGTGCCTTACGTAGATGAGATAAGTACTTGTTACTTACTTGAACCATAGATTGGAATCTCATCTTTACAACGGTGTGATTGGTTTTTATTGGGTACGACTTTGCGCGGACCTATGGGTTGTTGAAGTAGAAACTGCTCAAAATGTTAATGAGGAAAATTGGTCATTTTCAAAAAATCCTTGTGCCTTACGTAGATGAGATAAGTACTTTTTACTTACTTGAACCATAGATTAGAATCTCATCTTTACAGCGGTGTGATTGGTTTTTATTGGGTACGACTTTGCGCGGACTTATGGGTTGTTGAAGTAGAAACTGCTCAAAATGTTAATGAGGAAAATTGGTCATTTTCAAAAAATCCTTGTGCCTTACGTAGATGAGATAAGTACTTGTTACTTACTTGAACCATAGATTGGAATCTCATCTTTACAACGGTGTGATTGGTTTTTATTGGGTACGACTTTGAGCGGACTTATGGGTTGTTGAAGTAGAAACTGCTCAAAAGAATAATGAGGAAAATTGGTCATTTTCAAAAAATCCTTGTGCCTTACGTAGATGAGATAAGTACTTGTTACTTACTTGAACCATAGATTTGAGTCTCATCTTTACAACGGTGTGATTGGTTTTTATTGGGTACGACTTTGAGCGGACTTTGAGCGAAAATTGGTCATTTTCAAAAAATCCTTGTGCCTTACGTAGATGAGATAAGTACTTGTTACTTACTTGAACCATAGATTGGAATCTCATCTTTACAACGGTGTGATTGGTTTTTATTGGGTACGACTTTGAGCGGACTTTGAGCGAAAATTGGTCATTTTCAAAAAATCCTTGTGCCTTACGTAGATGAGATAAGTACTTGTTACTTACTTGAACCATAGATTGGAATCTCATCTTTACAACGGTGTGATTGGTTTTTATTGGGTACGACTTTGAGCGAACTTATGGGTTGTTGAAGTAGAAACTGCTCAAAAGGTTAATGAGGAAAATTGGTCATTTTCAAAAAATCCTTGTGCCTTACGTAGATGAGATAAGTACTTGTTACTTACTTGAACCATAGATTGGAATCTCATCTTTACAACGGTGTGATTGGTTTTTATTGGGTACGACTTTGCGCGGACCTATGTGTTTAATTCAGCCTCAGCTTGAACTAATTTAACACTTTTAATACACTTTTAATTCCGAGCTTTCCACGGGTGAGGGCTAATACCGGAATATTGTAATAAAAGCATATAGTAGAGTTTGATTAGAACTGAGTTGTTCATTTATTTTTTGTCGTTTATATACAATTTTGATAGTTTCTTGTTGTTGTTTTTTACATTACATATGATCATATATCAATTACAATATTTTAATATTTTATAAACTCCAAAAGTGCAGAATTGCATGTAAAAAAATTAATTATTTTATTTATAGCTAAATTAAAATTAACATTCTGTAAAACTGCATATTGTTGCAGTTAAATGACCCTGTTCATATTGAACATCTTGCGGCGCGGGTTTGGACGGGACTTGGAAGAACGGATGATTGGTTACGGCGGTTTCTTCGTATGTGGCGAATTATGACAGTTATCCCAACCGCAAGTGCTATCCATAGGATAAGATGTATTGCTGTATAATGATGAATATGATGAAAGTGCTCGTTGGTTGTATTCTCTTCTACCTCTTTCATAAGGGAGATTTGTTCTTCTAAACCCCTTGTATCTGGAGTGGTTAATAGCTCATTTTCCTCATAGTTTTGTTTAGATATCTCTATTGTTAAATCTTTTAAGTGCATCCCCTTTAAGTATGGTGCAATTCCGAAATTCTCGATGGTAGTTTCAAATCTATCAGAGGCCAGTATGCTTAAGTGATTGTCTCTAAGGGCGCATCCCGATTCTAGCTTTATTATTCCCGACCCTGATAATTGCTTTTGGTTTGTAACTGATCCACATACAACCGTCACAGTTGTTTCCTTTGTCATTACGAATACCCATTGATTTGGTGCGTATAGTTTTATCCAAAGGTTTGAAGTAACATTTTGGTATTTTATCTCACATATGTCTTGTAAATAGGACCTGTGTTGCAATATTGCGATTTCACAGTTGGTTCCTTCCCTGACACCCGACAGTATTGTTGGTATCTCGCATAATAGATGATCATCATTGATAATGTTGCATTTAGATATATCTCTGGCTGATAGTTGCGTAAAATGTTCATTTTGAATATCAACGGCGATAAATTCAGTTGTTGGCACTATATGTGCACGCCTTTCAGTTACTAATATATTAGGTACAGCTACTACTGAATAAATGTTATAGGACCAAACATATGATAAGGGAATTGAAATTTCGATTATCACATATGCTTTTGTCACTCTAGTCCTGGTTGTCATACTTTTAAATAAGTGGTCTAACTTGCGCAATCCGTGACCCGGAATTGTAATGGAGACTGGTATTTGTTTTCTTATAGATGCTATTTGTTCTTCAAGTTGTGATGGGCTCAATAAAAGTGGGTGTAAAATGTTTAGATGTGCATTGTGAATAACCTCTAGTATTGCCTCCTGCACATCCCGTAAATTTCCCGTGGCAACGACTAGTTCAAGGGATGTCATTAAAATAGTTAATACTTGTTGTTCCGTTACACGTGTGTTATTTATGTTTTTTTCTAAGTGCTGCAACCTCCTCTGAATGTTATTAATAGCCTGTACTGTGGCATTTTGGCTGTGCTTGAATAGTTTTACAGAGTTATCAATCATGGAGGTTTGATTCTTTATTAGCAGTAATAAATGATCTTCATTGGTTTCTATAGTTTGAAAATGTTCTTCATATTGATCTGCTTCTCTCTGCGTTAATATTCCAAACATGTCACCTAACACTAAACCTGTAGTGTCACCAATCCCCCGTTTCGCTCTGGTTACTTCTTTATTGGATGACATCAGTAATTGATTGCCTTCATCTATTCTACTCATTTGAGATCGTAATTGCTGGATTACTAGTTGACAGTTAAACCTCTCCATATCTATTACCGAATGTACTGTTTTACACATAGTTGCAAGTTCATCTATTAAGCGGTATGCTTGAGTTGTTTCTTCCCAATACGTATTTAAATTATACCGCACAACCAAAGTCCATCTCATGGCAACTAGCTCCATCTTACTGATTTCCTCAAGATATATGCCAGTAGAATGTTTGAAGTTCTCAATCTGCATCAGTTCTTTGGCGCTGGTGGTAGAAAAACAAATGCTCATCAGGGCCAATAATGCCAGATGAAGCTTGATTCCCCCTTTCGCCTGTCTTCCTGGTTGGCGTCTAACTGGGTCATTGATGTTAGGTGTTGCTAGTTTTGCATCTGGAGTCTTATTTGCGTTAATTATTTGTTGTGACCATGAATTGTCTTCTTCGCTTGGTAGCTTGCACAACTTAGTGATAGGTCGTTTATAGATATTCTGGTTGCATTTTATGGACGCAATACGAACCAAGCCATCTGAGCCAGTATGCACCTCCTGTACTCTCCCCATTTTCCAACGTGACGGCGGCAGTGATTCTTCCTTCAGTAGAACGACATCCCCTACAACTAAATTGGGCTGACGTTCCCTCCATTTAGTACGTTGTTGTAACTGGTGCAGGTAGTCTCTAGACCATCTTTTCCAAAAGTCATCTACAATCTTTTGTACTAAATGCCAACGTGTTCTTAGCGTGCAAGTAACATCATTACTTTCTGGAACTACCTTTATTGGTCCGCCTATTAGAAAATGCGCAGGTGTTAAAGATTCTAAATTTTCCGGATGGTCATACAAGGTAGTCAATGGTCGAGAGTTTAAGCATGCCTCTATTTGAGTCATTAATGTTGTTGCTTCTTCAAATGTCAATGCGGTCTCACCTATGACTTTCTTCATGTGAGTCTTTACTGACTTTACCCCTGCCTCCCATATGCCACCAAAGTGTGGTGCAGCAGGTGGTATGAAGTGCCAGGTAGTTTCATCTTGTTGAAATACCCTTGCAATTTCTGGTTCTAGAGCTGCAATCTTCGTGCGTTGTTGTTTCAGTACTCGTTCCGCACCAACAAAGTTGGTACCATTATCCGAATAGATTTCTCTACACAACCCCCTGCGAGATGTGAACCTGCGGTAAGCTGCTATAAATGCATCTGTTGTTAATCCGCTGACTACTTCTACATGTAAGGCCTTGGTGGTCAGGCAGACAAATACCGCAATGTATCCTTTGTACGTGGTTTGACCTCTTCCTATCTTGTTCCTCAGTTGAATCGGCCCGGCATAATCAATACCCACCTTGCTGAATGGCCGTGATGGAGTTACTCTGCAGGACGGTAAATCACCCATTAGTTGGTTGAGGGTTACTTGTTTAAATCTTATACATGTAACACATTTCTGTATAATATGACGTGTCAGATTTCTACCATTAATTATCCAAAATTTATTGCGAACATTTGCCAATGTAAGTTGTATGCCCCCATGAAGTGTTGTAGTAGTATGAGCATCTTCAATTATTCGCTTGCTGATTGAGCTTTCCTTCGGTAATATAATTGGTTGCTTTTGATTCATTGGTAGTTGCGAATTTTGTAAACGTCCGTGTAATCGTAATATCCCATCCTTGCTCATGACTGGATTTAACGCAGATAATTTGGATTTTTTATTTAATAAAATCCCACTCATCAATGCCTGAAGTTCTTTACGGAAGTATCGGTGTTGTTCAATCCTAATTATTTGGACTTCCGCGAGTTTCAGTTCTGGTACTGTCACTTCTTTCGACTGTCGCCGTTGTTTATGAACATGCACGTTTATGAACCTTTGGCAGTACACCAATATACGCTTCAACTTATGAATGTTTGAAATTTTATCAATTAATTCATGTAGCGCGTTTGCTTTAGATTCAGCGGTTATTGTAAGACAAGTGATATCCGCTGCGCTGTCCTGGTTGTGATCAGCTTGTATTTGTGGACCCTTGTGCGAAGGTGATGATGGCCATGCATCAGAATTTTCCTGCAAAAATGTTGGTCCCGTCCACCAGATCGAGCCTTGTGAGGTGATGGTAGCCGCTGCCAATCCTCTTGTTGCTAAATCAGCTGGGTTTAGGTTTGTTGGTACGTAATTCCATTGTAGCTGAGGTAAATTATCTTTAATCTGAGATACCCGATTGGCTACAAAGGTTTCTAACTTCGGGATATCAGCTCTTATCCAGCTTAAAACTATGGTGGAATCCGTCCAAGCGAACATCTTTACATCCTGCATGTCCATGGTATTTTTAGCGTATCTTAGAAGCCTAGATAACAGATGCGCTGCGTTTAGTTCCAGCTTCGGAACTGTCAGTTTTGTTTTGATTGGAGCAACTCTGGTTTTTGCTACTAGCAAACTGGTTGTAACTTGCTCGAACGTATTTGTGGTTCTTAAATAGACCACCGCTGCATATGCTTGTTGCGAAGCATCTGCAAATCCATGTAACTCTGATTTTTGCGTTGACGTTGTTTTAACCCATCTTGGTACCTTTATTTTGCTTAATTCATCTAGTTCGTTCTTATACTTTTTCCATTTTGCTTCAATAGCTTCTGGTAGCTTGTCATCCCACTGTGTACCAGCTCTCCAAGTGTCTTGCATTAACAGCTTTGCTGTTATCGTTATTGGTGATAACCAGCCGACAGGATCAAATAATTTTGAAGAGTCGGACAACAGTAGACGTTTCGTTGGTTCTTCTGTTGAAAGATTTAGCCTGGTCAGGTCAAATTCAAATGTATCATCCTCAGGACTATAGAGAATCCCTAGTGTTTTTATTATGTGGTTGATTTTTAAATTAATCATTCCTTTTGCTCGTAGGTGGTCAGGAACATTAGTCATGACTTCAGCTGAATTCGACGCCCATTTGTGCAATGGAAATCCTCCGCTCCGTGCAAGTCTTGTCATCTGTTGTTGAATGGTTACGACCTCCTCAACGCTGTCACCCCCAGTCAGTAGATCATCCACGTAAAAATCTCTTTCCATGATCCTTGCAGCTGTCGGATAGTTGTTCTTTTCATCTTCTGCCAATTGCATTAATGTTCTTACAGCAAGAAACGTCGCTGCCGTTGTTCCATAGGTAACCGTTTTTAGTTTGTATTCTCCTATTGTTTGTGATGGATTTTTTCGCCACAATATGCGTTGTAAGTTCTGGTGACCATGATGCATCCAGATTTGCCGGAACATCTTTTCCGCATCTGCTGTTAGCACGAATTTGTGTGTTCGCCACCTCAAGATGATGTCAATTAGGTCACCTTGAATTTTGGGGCCGTTCATCATTATGTCATTTAACGATAATCCCGAAGTAGTTTTGCTCGATGCATCGAATACTACTCTTAGCTTTGTGGTAGTACTTTCGTGGTTGATCACTCCATGATGTGGTATATAGTATACTGGATTCTCATCTGGATCATCTTTTGCCAATTGCATATGCCCCTGCGCTAGATAGTCTTCCATAAATTCGTGATATAATTTAGCGAATGGTTTATCTTTTAGAAATTTTCTTTCGATTTGCAGTAATCGTGCTACTGCTTTTTTTCTGGATTCTCCTAGCATAGACGGTTCTACTTTGAACGGTAAGTGTACCATGTATTTCCCATCTGGTAGTCGCGTTGTGCTTTCTGCATATAGCTTTTCAGCGATTGCTTCCTCCTGGGTATGTGTTTTTTCTTGCGGAATGGCATCATTTTCAATTAATAAGTCTAGTTGTTGCTTAATTGTTTTGGTTGTGACCATTGACAACATTTTATCTTCTTGCTTATTGCCTGTGCTGCCCATTATGATCCAACCAAGCTCAGTTTCTTGGGCAATTGGATCTTGTGGGTGTCCTCTAATGATGTTACTGTTTACAATTAGAGGATAGTAGTCAACCCCGATTATTACTTCAATGCTATTGGACTTGTTGTATTGTGGATCTGCAAGTTGTAAATGCTGCAAATGTGCCCATTTGTTGGTATCAAAGTCGATGTCTGGAATATTATCCGTTAATTTTTTGAACACCATTGCTTCAAACTTAATTTCAAACGAACTCTGAAGCCTTGAAGATAAAGTTAGTTCGACCTTATGACTGCACACTCCGGCTTCCTTTCCTCCCATTCCTGAGATTTTAGTGTTGACTTGTTTCTGCGTAGCCTTAAGAAGATTTGCTGCCTTTGCGGATATGAATGACGCCTGAGAGCCTGGGTCAATTAATGCTCTAAAGAGCATGCATTTTCCCTCGCTTGTTGTTAATGCGATTAGAGCTGTAGGTAATATCGCAGGACCTAATTGTGTTGTTAAATAACTTTTAGATACTCGTTGCATGTCTGCGTTTGAATCGATGTGCAGTCCTGTGTTATGCTTTCCATTGCATATGTTACATTGGTTTTTCTGCCTGCATACATATGTTTCATGTTCTGCTGATAAACAGTTTCTGCATAATTTATGAAGCATTGCCATTTGCGATCTTTCACTGGAATTTAATTTCCTAAATCCTCCACAATCATTAATTTTATGTCCCCCTCGGCAGTAGACACAGATATTTGTTGTTGTTAAGAAGGTCCTTTTAACTATTTGAGCTTTGTTTTCACGTGAGGCGGTTGTTGGTAGGATTAATGGCTTTTGGTTGCCATTGGCCTCTAATGATTTGAACCTTCCTTCCAAAAATTTTAAAAATTTCGTTGTTGTTTGGAATTCCCTTGGATCTTCTAAGGAGATCTCATAGAGTCGCCTTGACTCATTGTCTAGTTTTTTAGTTAATATGAAGATTATTATTGAGTTCCACGATTCAATGCTTACCCCTGCGTTACGTATTCCGTACAAACATTCAATTGTTGTATCGTGAAGATTTCTCAGTGCCGCTGCAGACTCGATATTTATATTTACTTGACTGAGTAACGTATTTAAATATGTTGAAATCAGTAGTCTCCTGTTGTTATATCTGCTATTCAAAATTTCCCAGGCGGCTTGGTAATTTTCTTCTGTTGGTTGTAGGTGGTTGATTAATTTGGCCGCAGCACCCTCTAACTGACCCTTTAGATAGTTAATTTTATGGGTATCACTGATCTGTCTATTCTCATGGATGAGTTTGGTGAATGTGTCACGAAATCCAGTCCACTTCTGGTAATCTCCAGCAAATATTGGGATTTGAATTCGTGGTAGCCGAATGTCCGTTGTTTGGTTTGTTGGTATAATTTTATCGGTTTCATCTATCCTCGTTGTTATTTGAAGGATTACTGATTGACACTTGCCATCAATGTTCTCAAAGTACTGTTCTGTGAAGTACTTTATACGTTGTTCTTCCTCATCAGTAACGAGCATGCAAATTTCCTCATGGAGTTCAGCTATTTGTTCCATGAGTTTTTGCATCACTCCAAGTGACAGTTTCATTGCCGGTTTTGGCCCAGTCACGACAAGGTCTTCGGCCTCATCAATCTTCCTGTAGAGACTCCTCATCCGAATAGTCTGTCGTTTTATTAATTGCTGCAACTCTGGATTCATTGTTTCCAAACCTGCATCTTTGTTGTTACTGGTGTTCGACTCTGATTGGCTTCTACTGCGATGATCTGGGACCGGTGTAAGTGGTGGGCCGTTGTTTAGTTTTGCACGCATTATAGTAATAAATTCATTATATTTTCCCACTACACTTGTTACCGTTTTAAAGTACGGGTGCTCTAAGTTGACATCTTTCAGCTTCCTTATTTGCTCATCTGTTTCTAGAAACTTTGTATAAAGCTCCTTTAATTGTTGGATTCGGTTGGTGAGGTAAGTTTTTGTTTTCCTCTCTGGGCCATCCTTCTTATAATTAATACATATTTTATCAATCTGAGTCGCAAGCTGTTCTTGATTGAATGCAAGGGTTTCCATTTTTGAATTTAGGCAGTTCTCGTTCGCCAGTTGATTAATTATCGCGTGTTACTTGTTCTAATGTAGAATACGCGTTTGTTTTTGCCTGTTCTTAATGGCTCGAAGGACCACTGTTTAATTCAGCCTCAGCTTGAACTAATTTAACACTTTTAATACACTTTTAATTCCGAGCTTTCCACGGGTGAGGGCTAATACCGGAATATTGTAATAAAAGCATATAGTAGAGTTTGATTAGAACTGAGTTGTTCATTTATTTTTTGTCGTTTATATACAATTTTGATAGTTTCTTGTTGTTGTTTTTTACATTACATATGATCATATATCAATTACAATATTTTAATATTTTATAAACTCCAAAAGTGCAGAATTGCATGTAAAAAAATTAATTATTTTATTTATAGCTAAATTAAAATTAACATTCTGTAAAACTGCATATTGTTGCAGTTAAATGACCCTGTTCATATTGAACATATGGGTTGTTGAAGTAGAAACTGCTCAAAATGTTAATGAGGAAAATTGGTCATTTTCAAAAAATCCTTGTGCCTTACGTAGATGAGATAAGTACTTGTTACTTACTTGAACCATAGATTGGAATCTCATCTTTACAACGGTGTGATTGGTTTTTATTGGGTACGACTTTGCGCGGACCTATGGGTTGTTGAAGTAGAAACTGCTCAAAATGTTAATGAGGAAAATTGGTCATTTTCAAAAAATCCTTGTGCCTTACGTAGATGAGATAAGTACTTTTTACTTACTTGAACCATAGATTAGAATCTCATCTTTACAGCGGTGTGATTGGTTTTTATTGGGTACGACTTTGCGCGGACCTATGGGTTGTTGAAGTAGAAACTGCTCAAAATGTTAATGAGGAAAATTGGTCATTTTCAAAAAATCCTTGTGCCTTACGTAGATGAGATAAGTACTTTTTACTTACTTGAACCATAGATTAGAATCTCATCTTTACAGCGGTGTGATTGGTTTTTATTGGGTACGACTTTGCGCGGACTTATGGGTTGTTGAAGTAGAAACTGCTCAAAATGTTAATGAGGAAAATTGGTCATTTTCAAAAAATCCTTGTGCCTTACGTAGATGAGATAAGTACTTGTTACTTACTTGAACCATAGATTAGAATCTCATCTTTACAGCGGTGTGATTGGTTTTTATTGGGTACGACTTTGCGCGGACCTATGGGTTGTTGAAGTAGAAACTGCTCAAAATGTTAATGAGGAAAATTGGTCATTTTCAAAAAATCCTTGTGCCTTACGTAGATGAGATAAGTACTTGTTACTTACTTGAACCATAGATTGGAATCTCATCTTTACAACGGTGTGATTGGTTTTTATTGGGTACGACTTTGCGCGGACCTATGGGTTGTTGAAGTAGAAACTGCTCAAAATGTTAATGAGGAAAATTGGTCATTTTCAAAAAATCCTTGTGCCTTACGTAGATGAGATAAGTACTTTTTACTTACTTGAACCATAGATTAGAATCTCATCTTTACAGCGGTGTGATTGGTTTTTATTGGGTACGACTTTGCGCGGACCTATGGGTTGTTGAAGTAGAAACTGCTCAAAATGTTAATGAGGAAAATTGGTCATTTTCAAAAAATCCTTGTGCCTTACGTAGATGAGATAAGTACTTTTTACTTACTTGAACCATAGATTAGAATCTCATCTTTACAGCGGTGTGATTGGTTTTTATTGGGTACGACTTTGCGCGGACTTATGGGTTGTTGAAGTAGAAACTGCTCAAAATGTTAATGAGGAAAATTGGTCATTTTCAAAAAATCCTTGTGCCTTACGTAGATGAGATAAGTACTTGTTACTTACTTGAACCATAGATTGGAATCTCATCTTTACAACGGTGTGATTGGTTTTTATTGGGTACGACTTTGAGCGGACTTATGGGTTGTTGAAGTAGAAACTGCTCAAAAGAATAATGAGGAAAATTGGTCATTTTCAAAAAATCCTTGTGCCTTACGTAGATGAGATAAGTACTTGTTACTTACTTGAACCATAGATTGGAATCTCATCTTTACAACGGTGTGATTGGTTTTTATTGGGTACGACTTTGAGCGGACTTATGGGTTGTTGAAGTAGAAACTGCTCAAAAGAATAATGAGGAAAATTGGTCATTTTCAAAAAATCCTTGTGCCTTACGTAGATGAGATAAGTACTTGTTACTTACTTGAACCATAGATTGGAATCTCATCTTTACAACGGTGTGATTGGTTTTTATTGGGTACGACTTTGCGCGGACCTATGGGTTGTTGAAGTAGAAACTGCTCAAAATGTTAATGAGGAAAATTGGTCATTTTCAAAAAATCCTTGTGCCTTACGTAGATGAGATAAGTACTTTTTACTTACTTGAACCATAGATTAGAATCTCATCTTTACAGCGGTGTGATTGGTTTTTATTGGGTACGACTTTGCGCGGACTTATGGGTTGTTGAAGTAGAAACTGCTCAAAATGTTAATGAGGAAAATTGGTCATTTTCAAAAAATCCTTGTGCCTTACGTAGATGAGATAAGTACTTGTTACTTACTTGAACCATAGATTGGAATCTCATCTTTACAACGGTGTGATTGGTTTTTATTGGGTACGACTTTGAGCGGACTTATGGGTTGTTGAAGTAGAAACTGCTCAAAAGGTTAATGAGGAAAATTGGTCATTTTCAAAAAATCCTTGTGCCTTACGTAGATGAGATAAGTACTTGTTACTTACTTGAACCATAGATTGGAATCTCATCTTTACAACGGTGTGATTGGTTTTTATTGGGTACGACTTTGCGCGGACCTATGGGTTGTTGAAGTAGAAACTGCTCAAAATGTTAATGAGGAAAATTGGTCATTTTCAAAAAATCCTTGTGCCTTACGTAGATGAGATAAGTACTTGTTACTTACTTGAACCATAGATTGGAATCTCATCTTTACAACGGTGTGATTGGTTTTTATTGGGTACGACTTTGCGCGGACCTATGGGTTGTTGAAGTAGAAACTGCTCAAAAGAATAATGAGGAAAATTGGTCATTTTCAAAAAATCCTTGTGCCTTACGTAGATGAGATAAGTACTTGTTACTTACTTGAACCATAGATTAGAATCTCATCTTTACAACGGTGTGATTGGTTTTTATTGGGTACGACTTTGCGTGGACTTATGGGTTGTTGAAGTAGAAACTGCTCAAAATGTTAATGAGGAAAATTGGTCATTTTCAAAAAATCCTTGTGCCTTACGTAGATGAGATAAGTACTTTTTACTTACTTGAACCATAGATTGGAATCTCATCTTTACAGCGGTGTGATTGGTTTTTATTGGGTACGACTTTGCGCGGACTTATGGGTTGTTGAAGTAGAAACTGCTCAAAATGTTAATGAGGAAAATTGGTCATTTTCAAAAAATCCTTGTGCCTTACGTAGATGAGATAAGTACTTGTTACTTACTTGAACCATAGATTGGAATCTCATCTTTACAACGGTGTGATTGGTTTTTATTGGGTACGACTTTGCGCGGACCTATGGGTTGTTGAAGTAGAAACTGCTCAAAATGTTAATGAGGAAAATTGGTCATTTTCAAAAAATCCTTGTGCCTTACGTAGATGAGATAAGTACTTTTTACTTACTTGAACCATAGATTAGAATCTCATCTTTACAGCGGTGTGATTGGTTTTTATTGGGTACGACTTTGCGCGGACTTATGGGTTGTTGAAGTAGAAACTGCTCAAAATGTTAATGAGGAAAATTGGTCATTTTCAAAAAATCCTTGTGCCTTACGTAGATGAGATAAGTACTTTTTACTTACTTGAACCATAGATTAGAATCTCATCTTTACAGCGGTGTGATTGGTTTTTATTGGGTACGACTTTGCGCGGACTTATGGGTTGTTGAAGTAGAAACTGCTCAAAAGAATAATGAGGAAAATTGGTCATTTTCAAAAAATCCTTGTGCCTTACGTAGATGAGATAAGTACTTGTTACTTACTTGAACCATAGATTGGAATCTCATCTTTACAACGGTGTGATTGGTTTTTATTGGGTACGACTTTGAGCGGACTTATGGGTTGTTGAAGTAGAAACTGCTCAAAAGAATAATGAGGAAAATTGGTCATTTTCAAAAAATCCTTGTGCCTTACGTAGATGAGATAAGTACTTGTTACTTACTTGAACCATAGATTGGAGTCTCATCTTTACAACGGTGTGATTGGTTTTTATTGGGTACGACTTTGAGCGGACTTTGAGCGAAAATTGGTCATTTTCAAAAAATCCTTGTGCCTTACGTAGATGAGATAAGTACTTGTTACTTACTTGAACCATAGATTAGAATCTCATCTTTACAACGGTGTGATTGGTTTTTATTGGGTACGACTTTGCGTGGACTTATGGGTTGTTGAAGTAGAAACTGCTCAAAATGTTAATGAGGAAAATTGGTCATTTTCAAAAAATCCTTGTGCCTTACGTAGATGAGATAAGTACTTTTTACTTACTTGAACCATAGATTGGAATCTCATCTTTACAGCGGTGTGATTGGTTTTTATTGGGTACGACTTTGCGCGGACTTATGGGTTGTTGAAGTAGAAACTGCTCAAAATGTTAATGAGGAAAATTGGTCATTTTCAAAAAATCCTTGTGCCTTACGTAGATGAGATAAGTACTTGTTACTTACTTGAACCATAGATTGGAATCTCATCTTTACAACGGTGTGATTGGTTTTTATTGGGTACGACTTTGAGCGGACTTATGGGTTGTTGAAGTAGAAACTGCTCAAAAGAATAATGAGGAAAATTGGTCATTTTCAAAAAATCCTTGTGCCTTACGTAGATGAGATAAGTACTTGTTACTTACTTGAACCATAGATTGGAGTCTCATCTTTACAACGGTGTGATTGGTTTTTATTGGGTACGACTTTGAGCGGACTTTGAGCGAAAATTGGTCATTTTCAAAAAATCCTTGTGCCTTACGTAGATGAGATAAGTACTTGTTACTTACTTGAACCATAGATTAGAATCTCATCTTTACAACGGTGTGATTGGTTTTTATTGGGTACGACTTTGCGTGGACTTATGGGTTGTTGAAGTAGAAACTGCTCAAAATGTTAATGAGGAAAATTGGTCATTTTCAAAAAATCCTTGTGCCTTACGTAGATGAGATAAGTACTTTTTACTTACTTGAACCATAGATTGGAATCTCATCTTTACAGCGGTGTGATTGGTTTTTATTGGGTACGACTTTGCGCGGACTTATGGGTTGTTGAAGTAGAAACTGCTCAAAATGTTAATGAGGAAAATTGGTCATTTTCAAAAAATTCTTGTGCCTTACGTAGATGAGATAAGTACTTGTTATTTACTTGAACCATAGATTGGAGTCTCATCTTTACAACGGTGTGATTGGTTTTTATTGGGTACGACTTTGAGCGGACTTTGAGCTAAAATTGGTCATTTTCAAAAAATCCTTGTGCCTTACGTAGATGAGATAAGTACTTGTTACTTACTTGAACCATAGATTGGAATCTCATCTTTACAACGGTGTGATTGGTTTTTATTGGGTACGACTTTGAGCGGACTTTGAGCGAAAATTGGTCATTTTCAAAAAATCCTTGTGCCTTACGTAGATGAGATAAGTACTTGTTACTTACTTGAACCATAGATTGGAATCTCATCTTTACAACGGTGTGATTGGTTTTTATTGGGTACGACTTTGAGCGGACTTTGAGCGAAAATTGGTCATTTTCAAAAAATCCTTGTGCCTTACGTAGATGAGATAAGTACTTGTTACTTACTTGAACCATAGATTGGAATCTCATCTTTACAACGGTGTGATTGGTTTTTATTGGGTACGACTTTGAGCGGACTTTGAGCGAAAATTGGTCATTTTCAAAAAATCCTTGTGCCTTACGTAGATGAGATAAGTACTTGTTACTTACTTGAACCATAGATTGGAATCTCATCTTTACAACGGTGTGATTGGTTTTTATTGGGTACGACTTTGAGCGGACTTATGGGTTGTTGAAGTAGAAACTGCTCAAAAGGTTAATGAGGAAAATTGGTCATTTTCAAAAAATCCTTGTGCCTTACGTAGATGAGATAAGTACTTGTTACTTACTTGAACCATAGATTGGAATCTCATCTTTACAACGGTGTGATTGGTTTTTATTGGGTACGACTTTGAGCGGACTTATGGGTTGTTGAAGTAGAAACTGCTCAAAAGGTTAATGAGGAAAATTGGTCATTTTCAAAAAATCCTTGTGCCTTACGTAGATGAGATAAGTACTTGTTACTTACTTGAACCATAGATTGGAATCTCATCTTTACAACGGTGTGATTGGTTTTTATTGGGTACGACTTTGAGCGGACTTTGAGCGAAAATTGGTCATTTTCAAAAAATCCTTGTGCCTTACGTAGATGAGATAAGTACTTGTTACTTACTTGAACCATAGATTGGAATCTCATCTTTACAACGGTGTGATTGGTTTTTATTGGGTACGACTTTGAGCGGACTTTGAGCGAAAATTGGTCATTTTCAAAAAATCCTTGTGCCTTACGTAGATGAGATAAGTACTTGTTACTTACTTGAACCATAGATTGGAATCTCATCTTTACAACGGTGTGATTGGTTTTTATTGGGTACGACTTTGAGCGGACTTATGGGTTGTTGAAGTAGAAACTGCTCAAAAGGTTAATGAGGAAAATTGGTCATTTTCAAAAAATCCTTGTGCCTTACGTAGATGAGATAAGTACTTGTTACTTACTTGAACCATAGATTGGAATCTCATCTTTACAACGGTGTGATTGGTTTTTATTGGGTACGACTTTGCGCGGACCTATGGGTTGTTGAAGTAGAAACTGCTCAAAATGTTAATGAGGAAAATTGGTCATTTTCAAAAAATCCTTGTGCCTTACGTAGATGAGATAAGTACTTGTTACTTACTTGAACCATAGATTGGAATCTCATCTTTACAACGGTGTGATTGGTTTTTATTGGGTACGACTTTGCGCGGACCTATGGGTTGTTGAAGTAGAAACTGCTCAAAATGTTAATGAGGAAAATTGGTCATTTTCAAAAAATCCTTGTGCCTTACGTAGATGAGATAAGTACTTTTTACTTACTTGAACCATAGATTAGAATCTCATCTTTACAGCGGTGTGATTGGTTTTTATTGGGTACGACTTTGCGCGGACCTATGGGTTGTTGAAGTAGAAACTGCTCAAAAGGTTAATGAGGAAAATTGGTCATTTTCAAAAAATCCTTGTGCCTTACGTAGATGAGATAAGTACTTGTTACTTACTTGAACCATAGATTGGAATCTCATCTTTACAACGGTGTGATTGGTTTTTATTGGGTACGACTTTGAGCGGACTTATGGGTTGTTGAAGTAGAAACTGCTCAAAAGAATAATGAGGAAAATTGGTCATTTTCAAAAAATCCTTGTGCCTTACGTAGATGAGATAAGTACTTGTTACTTACTTGAACCATAGATTGGAATCTCATCTTTACAACGGTGTGATTGGTTTTTATTGGGTACGACTTTGCGCGGACCTATGGGTTGTTGAAGTAGAAACTGCTCAAAAGGTTAATGAGGAAAATTGGTCATTTTCAAAAAATCCTTGTGCCTTACGTAGATGAGATAAGTACTTGTTACTTACTTGAACCATAGATTGGAATCTCATCTTTACAACGATGCGATTGGTTTTTATTGGGTACGACTTTGCGCGGACTTATGGGTTGTTGAAGTAGAAACTGCTCAAAATGTTAATGAGGAAAATTGGTCATTTTCAAAAAATCCTTGTGCCTTACGTAGATGAGATAAGTACTTGTTACTTACTTGAACCATAGATTGGAGTCTCATCTTTACAACGGTGTGATTGGTTTTTATTGGGTACGACTTTGCGCGGACCTATGGGTTGTTGAAGTAGAAACTGCTCAAAATGTTAATGAGGAAAATTGGTCATTTTCAAAAAATTCTTGTGCCTTACGTAGATGAGATAAGTACTTGTTACTTACTTGAACCATAGATTGGAGTCTCATCTTTACAACGGTGTGATTGGTTTTTATTGGGTACGACTTTGAGCGGACTTATGGGTTGTTGAAGTAGAAACTGCTCAAAAGGTTAATGAGGAAAATTGGTCATTTTCAAAAAATCCTTGTGCCTTACGTAGATGAGATAAGTACTTGTTACTTACTTGAACCATAGATTGGAGTCTCATCTTTACAACGGTGTGATTGGTTTTTATTGGGTACGACTTTGAGCGGACTTATGGGTTGTTGAAGTAGAAACTGCTCAAAAGGTTAATGAGGAAAATTGGTCATTTTAAAAAATCCTTGTGCCTTACGTAGATGAGATAAGTACTTGTTACTTACTTGAACCATAGATTGGAGTCTCATCTTTACAACGGTGTGATTGGTTTTTATTAGGTACGACTTTGCGCGGACCTATGGGTTGTTGAAGTAGAAACTGCTCAAAAGGTTAATGAGGAAAATTGGTCATTTTCAAAAAATCCTTGTGCCTTACGTAGATGAGATAAGTACTTGTTATTTACTTGAACCATAGATTGGAGTCTCATCTTTACAACGGTGTGATTGGTTTTTATTGGGTACGACTTTGAGCGGACTTTGAGCTAAAATTGGTCATTTTCAAAAAATCCTTGTGCCTTACGTAGATGAGATAAGTACTTGTTACTTACTTGAACCATAGATTGGAGTCTCATCTTTACAACGGTGTGATTGGTTTTTATTAGGTACGACTTTGCGCGGACCTATGGGTTGTTGAAGTAGAAACTGCTCAAAAGGTTAATGAGGAAAATTGGTCATTTTCAAAAAATCCTTGTGCCTTACGTAGATGAGATAAGTACTTGTTACTTACTTGAACCATAGATTGGAATCTCATCTTTACAACGGTGTGATTGGTTTTTATTGGGTACGACTTTGCGCGGACCTATGGGTTGTTGAAGTAGAAACTGCTCAAAATGTTAATGAGGAAAATTGGTCATTTTCAAAAAATCCTTGTGCCTTACGTAGATGAGATAAGTACTTGTTACTTACTTGAACCATAGATTGGAATCTCATCTTTACAACGGTGTGATTGGTTTTTATTGGGTACGACTTTGCGCGGACCTATGGGTTGTTGAAGTAGAAACTGCTCAAAATGTTAATGAGGAAAATTGGTCATTTTCAAAAAATCCTTGTGCCTTACGTAGATGAGATAAGTACTTGTTACTTACTTGAACCATAGATTGGAATCTCATCTTTACAACGGTGTGATTGGTTTTTATTGGGTACGACTTTGCGCGGACCTATGGGTTGTTGAAGTAGAAACTGCTCAAAATGTTAATGAGGAAAATTGGTCATTTTCAAAAAATCCTTGTGCCTTACGTAGATGAGATAAGTACTTGTTACTTACTTGAACCATAGATTGGAGTCTCATCTTTACAACGGTGTGATTGGTTTTTATTGGGTACGACTTTGCGCGGACCTATGGGTTGTTGAAGTAGAAACTGCTCAAAATGTTAATGAGGAAAATTGGTCATTTTCAAAAAATTCTTGTGCCTTACGTAGATGAGATAAGTACTTGTTACTTACTTGAACCATAGATTGGAGTCTCATCTTTACAACGGTGTGATTGGTTTTTATTGGGTACGACTTTGAGCGGACTTATGGGTTGTTGAAGTAGAAACTGCTCAAAAGGTTAATGAGGAAAATTGGTCATTTTCAAAAAATCCTTGTGCCTTACGTAGATGAGATAAGTACTTGTTACTTACTTGAACCATAGATTGGAGTCTCATCTTTACAACGGTGTGATTGGTTTTTATTGGGTACGACTTTGAGCGGACTTATGGGTTGTTGAAGTAGAAACTGCTCAAAAGGTTAATGAGGAAAATTGGTCATTTTAAAAAATCCTTGTGCCTTACGTAGATGAGATAAGTACTTGTTACTTACTTGAACCATAGATTGGAGTCTCATCTTTACAACGGTGTGATTGGTTTTTATTAGGTACGACTTTGCGCGGACCTATGGGTTGTTGAAGTAGAAACTGCTCAAAAGGTTAATGAGGAAAATTGGTCATTTTCAAAAAATCCTTGTGCCTTACGTAGATGAGATAAGTACTTGTTATTTACTTGAACCATAGATTGGAGTCTCATCTTTACAACGGTGTGATTGGTTTTTATTGGGTACGACTTTGAGCGGACTTTGAGCTAAAATTGGTCATTTTCAAAAAATCCTTGTGCCTTACGTAGATGAGATAAGTACTTGTTACTTACTTGAACCATAGATTGGAGTCTCATCTTTACAACGGTGTGATTGGTTTTTATTAGGTACGACTTTGCGCGGACCTATGGGTTGTTGAAGTAGAAACTGCTCAAAAGGTTAATGAGGAAAATTGGTCATTTTCAAAAAATCCTTGTGCCTTACGTAGATGAGATAAGTACTTGTTATTTACTTGAACCATAGATTGGAATCTCATCTTTACAACGATGCGATTGGTTTTTATTGGGTACGACTTTGCGCGGACTTATGGGTTGTTGAAGTAGAAACTGCTCAAAATGTTAATGAGGAAAATTGGTCATTTTCAAAAAATTCTTGTGCCTGACGTAGATGAGATAAGTACTTGTTATTTACTTGAACCATAGATTGGAGTCTCATCTTTACAACGGTGTGATTGGTTTTTATTGGGTACGAGTTTGAGCGGACTTTGAGCGTAAATTGGTCATTTTCAAAAAATCCTTGTGCCTTACGTAGATGAGATAAGTACTTGTTACTTACTTGAACCATAGATTGGAATCTCATCTTTACAACGGTGTGATTGGTTTTTATTGGGTACGACTTTGCGCGGACTTATGGGTTGTTGAAGTAGAAACTGCTCAAAAGGTTAATGAGGAAAATTGGTCATTTTCAAAAAATCCTTGTGCCTTACGTAGATGAGATACGTACTTGTTACTTACTTGAACCATAGTTTGGAGTCTCATCTTTACAACGGTGTGATTGGTTTTTATTGGGTACGACTTTGAGCGGACTTATGGGTTGTTGAAGCAGAAACTGCCCAAAAGATTAATGAGGGAAATTGGTCATATTCAAAAAATCCTTGTGCCTTACGTAGATGAGATAAGTACTTGTTATTTACTTGAACCATAGATGAACCCTTGTGCCTTACGTAGATGAGATAAGTACTTGTTATTTACTTGAACCATAGATTAGAATCTCATCTTTACAACGGTGTGATTGGTTTTTATTGGGTACGACTTTGAGCGGACTTATGGGTTGTTGAAGTAGAAACTGCTCAAAAGGTTAATGAGGAAAATTGGTCATTTTCAAAAAATCCTTGTGCCTTACGTAGATGAGATACGTACTTGTTACTTACTTGAACCATAGATTGGAATCTCATCTTTACAACGGTGTGATTGGTTTTTATTGGGTACGACTTTGAGCGGACTTTGAGCGAAAATTGGTCATTTTCAAAAAATCCTTGTGCCTTACGTAGATGAGATAAGTACTTGTTACTTACTTGAATCATAGATTGGAATCTCATCTTTACAACGGTGTGATTGGTTTTTATTGGGTACGACTTTGAGCGGACTTATGGGTTGTTGAAGTAGAAACTGCTCAAAAGGTTAATGAGGAAAATTGGTCATTTTCATAAAATCCTTGTGCCTTACGTAGATGAGATAAGTACTTGTTACTTACTTGAACCATAGATTGGAATCTCATCTTAACAACGGTGTGATTGGTTTTTATTGGGTACAACTTTGCGCGGACTTATGGGTTGTTGAAGTAGAAACTGCTCAAAAGGTAAATGAGGAAAATTGGTCATTTTCATAAAATCCTTGTGCCTTACGTAGATGAGATAAGTACTTGTTACTTACTTGAATCATAGATTGGAATCTCATCTTTACAACGGTGTGATTGGTTTTTATTGGATACGACTTTGCGCGGACCTGTGGGTTGTTGAAGTAGAAACTGCTCAAAATGTTAATGAGGAAAATTGGTCATTTTCAAAAAATCCTTGTGCCTTACGTAGATGAGATACGTACTTGTTACTTACTTGAACCATAGATTGGAATCTCATCTTTACAACGGTGTGATTGGTTTTTATTGGGTACGACTTTGAGCGGACTTTGAGCGAAAATTGGTCATTTTCAAAAAATCCTTGTGCCTTACGTAGATGAGATAAGTACTTGTTACTTACTTGAATCATAGATTGGAATCTCATCTTTACAACGGTGTGATTGGTTTTTATTGGGTACGACTTTGAGCGGACTTATGGGTTGTTGAAGTAGAAACTGCTCAAAAGGTTAATGAGGAAAATTGGTCATTTTCAAAAAATCCTTGTGCCTTACGTAGATGAGATACGTACTTGTTACTTACTTGAACCATAGATTGGAATCTCATCTTTACAACGGTGTGATTGGTTTTTATTGGGTACGACTTTGAGCGGACTTTGAGCGAAAATTGGTCATTTTCAAAAAATCCTTGTGCCTTACGTAGATGAGATAAGTACTTGTTACTTACTTGAATCATAGATTGGAATCTCATCTTTACAACGGTGTGATTGGTTTTTATTGGGTACGACTTTGAGCGGACTTATGGGTTGTTGAAGTAGAAACTGCTCAAAAGGTTAATGAGGAAAATTGGTCATTTTCATAAAATCCTTGTGCCTTACGTAGATGAGATAAGTACTTGTTACTTACTTGAACCATAGATTGGAATCTCATCTTAACAACGGTGTGATTGGTTTTTATTGGGTACAACTTTGCGCGGACTTATGGGTTGTTGAAGTAGAAACTGCTCAAAAGGTAAATGAGGAAAATTGGTCATTTTCATAAAATCCTTGTGCCTTACGTAGATGAGATAAGTACTTGTTACTTACTTGAATCATAGATTGGAATCTCATCTTTACAACGGTGTGATTGGTTTTTATTGGGTACGACTTTGAGCGGACTTATGGGTTGTTGAAGTAGAAACTGCTCAAAAGGTTAATGAGGAAAATTGGTCATTTTCATAAAATCCTTGTGCCTTACGTAGATGAGATAAGTACTTGTTACTTACTTGAACCATAGATTGGAGTCTCATCTTTACAACGGTGTGATTGGTTTTTATTGGATACGACTTTGCGCGGACCTATGGGTTGTTGAAGTAGAAACTGCTCAAAATGTTAATGAGGAAAATTGGTCATTTTCAAAAAATCCTTGTGCCTTACGTAGATGAGATACGTACTTGTTACTTACTTGAACCATAGATTGGAATCTCATCTTTACAACGGTGTGATTGGTTTTTATTGGGTACGACTTTGCGCGGACTTATGGGTTGTTGAAGTAGAAACTGCTCAAAATGTTAATGAGGAAAATTGGTCATTTTCATAAAATCCTTGTGCCTTACGTAGATGAGATAAGTACTTGTTACTTACTTGAACCATAGATTGGAATCTCATCTTTACAACGGTGTGATTGGTTTTTATTGGGTACGACTTTGGGCGGACTTATGGGTTGTTGAAGTAGAAACTGCTCAAAAGGTTAATGAGGAAAATTGGTCATTTTCAAAAAATCCTTGTGCCTTACGTAGATGAGATACGTACTTGTTACTTACTTGAATCATAGATTGGAATCTCATCTTTACAACGGTGTGATTGGTTTTTATTGGGTACGACTTTGAGCGGACTTATGGGATGTTGAAGTAGAAACTGCTCAAAAGGTTAATGAGGAAAATTGGTCATTTTCAAAAAATCCTTGTGCCTTACGTAGATGAGATAAGTACTTGTTACTTACTTGAACCATAGATTGGAGTCTCATCTTTACAGCAAGGTGATTGGTTTTTATTGGGTACGACTTTGCGCGGACTTATGGGTTGTTGAAGTAGAAACTGCTCAAAAGGTAAATGAGGAAAATTGGTCATTTTCATAAAATCCTTGTGCCTTACGTAGATGAGATAAGTACTTGTTACTTACTTGAATCATAGATTGGAATCTCATCTTTACAACGGTGTGATTGGTTTTTATTGGGTACGACTTTGAGCGGACTTATGGGTTGTTGAAGTAGAAACTGCTCAAAAGGTTAATGAGGAAAATTGGTCATTTTCATAAAATCCTTGTGCCTTACGTAGATGAGATAAGTACTTGTTACTTACTTGAACCATAGATTGGAGTCTCATCTTTACAACGGTGTGATTGGTTTTTATTGGATACGACTTTGCGCGGACCTATGGGTTGTTGAAGTAGAAACTGCTCAAAATGTTAATGAGGAAAATTGGTCATTTTCAAAAAATCCTTGTGCCTTACGTAGATGAGATACGTACTTGTTACTTACTTGAACCATAGATTGGAATCTCATCTTTACAACGGTGTGATTGGTTTTTATTGGGTACGACTTTGAGCGGACTTTGAGCGAAAATTGGTCATTTTCAAAAAATCCTTGTGCCTTACGTAGATGAGATAAGTACTTGTTACTTACTTGAATCATAGATTGGAATCTCATCTTTACAACGGTGTGATTGGTTTTTATTGGGTACGACTTTGAGCGGACTTATGGGTTGTTGAAGTAGAAACTGCTCAAAAGGTTAATGAGGAAAATTGGTCATTTTCAAAAAATCCTTGTGCCTTACGTAGATGAGATACGTACTTGTTACTTACTTGAATCATAGATTGGAATCTCATCTTTACAACGGTGTGATTGGTTTTTATTGGGTACGACTTTGAGCGGACTTTGAGCGAAAATTGGTCATTTTCAAAAAATCCTTGTGCCTTACGTAGATGAGATAAGTACTTGTTACTTACTTGAATCATAGATTGGAATCTCATCTTTACAACGGTGTGATTGGTTTTTATTGGGTACGACTTTGAGCGGACTTATGGGTTGTTGAAGTAGAAACTGCTCAAAAGGTTAATGAGGAAAATTGGTCATTTTCAAAAAATCCTTGTGCCTTACGTAGATGAGATACGTACTTGTTACTTACTTGAATCATAGATTGGAATCTCATCTTTACAACGGTGTGATTGGTTTTTATTGGGTACGACTTTGAGCGGACTTTGAGCGAAAATTGGTCATTTTCAAAAAATCCTTGTGCCTTACGTAGATGAGATAAGTACTTGTTACTTACTTGAATCATAGATTGGAATCTCATCTTTACAACGGTGTGATTGGTTTTTATTGGGTACGACTTTGAGCGGACTTATGGGTTGTTGAAGTAGAAACTGCTCAAAAGGTTAATGAGGAAAATTGGTCATTTTCATAAAATCCTTGTGCCTTACGTAGATGAGATAAGTACTTGTTACTTACTTGAACCATAGATTGGAATCTCATCTTAACAACGGTGTGATTGGTTTTTATTGGGTACAACTTTGCGCGGACTTATGGGTTGTTGAAGTAGAAACTGCTCAAAAGGTAAATGAGGAAAATTGGTCATTTTCATAAAATCCTTGTGCCTTACGTAGATGAGATAAGTACTTGTTACTTACTTGAATCATAGATTGGAATCTCATCTTTACAACGGTGTGATTGGTTTTTATTGGGTACGACTTTGAGCGGACTTATGGGTTGTTGAAGTAGAAACTGCTCAAAAGGTTAATGAGGAAAATTGGTCATTTTCATAAAATCCTTGTGCCTTACGTAGATGAGATAAGTACTTGTTACTTACTTGAACCATAGATTGGAGTCTCATCTTTACAACGGTGTGATTGGTTTTTATTGGATACGACTTTGCGCGGACCTATGGGTTGTTGAAGTAGAAACTGCTCAAAATGTTAATGAGGAAAATTGGTCATTTTCAAAAAATCCTTGTGCCTTACGTAGATGAGATACGTACTTGTTACTTACTTGAACCATAGATTGGAATCTCATCTTTACAACGGTGTGATTGGTTTTTATTGGGTACGACTTTGCGCGGACTTATGGGTTGTTGAAGTAGAAACTGCTCAAAATGTTAATGAGGAAAATTGGTCATTTTCATAAAATCCTTGTGCCTTACGTAGATGAGATAAGTACTTGTTACTTACTTGAACCATAGATTGGAATCTCATCTTTACAACGGTGTGATTGGTTTTTATTGGGTACGACTTTGGGCGGACTTATGGGTTGTTGAAGTAGAAACTGCTCAAAAGGTTAATGAGGAAAATTGGTCATTTTCAAAAAATCCTTGTGCCTTACGTAGATGAGATACGTACTTGTTACTTACTTGAATCATAGATTGGAATCTCATCTTTACAACGGTGTGATTGGTTTTTATTGGGTACGACTTTGAGCGGACTTATGGGATGTTGAAGTAGAAACTGCTCAAAAGGTTAATGAGGAAAATTGGTCATTTTCAAAAAATCCTTGTGCCTTACGTAGATGAGATAAGTACTTGTTACTTACTTGAACCATAGATTGGAGTCTCATCTTTACAGCAAGGTGATTGGTTTTTATTGGGTACGACTTTGCGCGGACTTATGGGTTGTTGAAGTAGAAACTGCTCAAAAGGTAAATGAGGAAAATTGGTCATTTTCATAAAATCCTTGTGCCTTACGTAGATGAGATAAGTACTTGTTACTTACTTGAATCATAGATTGGAATCTCATCTTTACAACGGTGTGATTGGTTTTTATTGGGTACGACTTTGAGCGGACTTATGGGTTGTTGAAGTAGAAACTGCTCAAAAGGTTAATGAGGAAAATTGGTCATTTTCATAAAATCCTTGTGCCTTACGTAGATGAGATAAGTACTTGTTACTTACTTGAACCATAGATTGGAGTCTCATCTTTACAACGGTGTGATTGGTTTTTATTGGATACGACTTTGCGCGGACCTATGGGTTGTTGAAGTAGAAACTGCTCAAAATGTTAATGAGGAAAATTGGTCATTTTCAAAAAATCCTTGTGCCTTACGTAGATGAGATACGTACTTGTTACTTACTTGAACCATAGATTGGAATCTCATCTTTACAACGGTGTGATTGGTTTTTATTGGGTACGACTTTGAGCGGACTTTGAGCGAAAATTGGTCATTTTCAAAAAATCCTTGTGCCTTACGTAGATGAGATAAGTACTTGTTACTTACTTGAATCATAGATTGGAATCTCATCTTTACAACGGTGTGATTGGTTTTTATTGGGTACGACTTTGAGCGGACTTATGGGTTGTTGAAGTAGAAACTGCTCAAAAGGTTAATGAGGAAAATTGGTCATTTTCAAAAAATCCTTGTGCCTTACGTAGATGAGATACGTACTTGTTACTTACTTGAACCATAGATTGGAATCTCATCTTTACAACGGTGTGATTGGTTTTTATTGGGTACGACTTTGAGCGGACTTTGAGCGAAAATTGGTCATTTTCAAAAAATCCTTGTGCCTTACGTAGATGAGATAAGTACTTGTTACTTACTTGAATCATAGATTGGAATCTCATCTTTACAACGGTGTGATTGGTTTTTATTGGGTACGACTTTGAGCGGACTTATGGGTTGTTGAAGTAGAAACTGCTCAAAAGGTTAATGAGGAAAATTGGTCATTTTCATAAAATCCTTGTGCCTTACGTAGATGAGATAAGTACTTGTTACTTACTTGAACCATAGATTGGAATCTCATCTTAACAACGGTGTGATTGGTTTTTATTGGGTACAACTTTGCGCGGACTTATGGGTTGTTGAAGTAGAAACTGCTCAAAAGGTAAATGAGGAAAATTGGTCATTTTCATAAAATCCTTGTGCCTTACGTAGATGAGATAAGTACTTGTTACTTACTTGAATCATAGATTGGAATCTCATCTTTACAACGGTGTGATTGGTTTTTATTGGGTACGACTTTGAGCGGACTTATGGGTTGTTGAAGTAGAAACTGCTCAAAAGGTTAATGAGGAAAATTGGTCATTTTCATAAAATCCTTGTGCCTTACGTAGATGAGATAAGTACTTGTTACTTACTTGAACCATAGATTGGAGTCTCATCTTTACAACGGTGTGATTGGTTTTTATTGGATACGACTTTGCGCGGACCTATGGGTTGTTGAAGTAGAAACTGCTCAAAATGTTAATGAGGAAAATTGGTCATTTTCAAAAAATCCTTGTGCCTTACGTAGATGAGATACGTACTTGTTACTTACTTGAACCATAGATTGGAATCTCATCTTTACAACGGTGTGATTGGTTTTTATTGGGTACGACTTTGCGCGGACTTATGGGTTGTTGAAGTAGAAACTGCTCAAAATGTTAATGAGGAAAATTGGTCATTTTCATAAAATCCTTGTGCCTTACGTAGATGAGATAAGTACTTGTTACTTACTTGAACCATAGATTGGAATCTCATCTTTACAACGGTGTGATTGGTTTTTATTGGGTACGACTTTGGGCGGACTAATGGGTTGTTGAAGTAGAAACTGCTCAAAAGGTTAATGAGGAAAATTGGTCATTTTCAAAAAATCCTTGTGCCTTACGTAGATGAGATACGTACTTGTTACTTACTTGAATCATAGATTGGAATCTCATCTTTACAACGGTGTGATTGGTTTTTATTGGGTACGACTTTGAGCGGACTTATGGGATGTTGAAGTAGAAACTGCTCAAAAGGTTAATGAGGAAAATTGGTCATTTTCAAAAAATCCTTGTGCCTTACGTAGATGAGATAAGTACTTGTTACTTACTTGAACCATAGATTGGAGTCTCATCTTTACAGCAAGGTGATTGGTTTTTATTGGGTACGACTTTGCGCGGACCTATGGGTTGTTGAAGTAGAAACTGCTCAAAAGGTTAATGAGGAAAATTGGTCATTTTCAAAAAATCCTTGTGCCTTACGTAGATGAGATAAGTACTTGTTACTTACTTGAACCATAGATTGGAGTCTCATCTTTACAACGGTGTGATTGGTTTTTATTGGGTACGACTTTGCGCGGACCTATGGGTTGTTGAAGTAGAAACTGCTCAAAATGTTAATGAGGAAAATTGGTCATTTTTAAAAAATCGTTGTGCCTTACGTAGATGAGATACGTACTTGTTACTTACTTGAACTATAGATTGGAATCTCATCTTTACAACGGTGTGATTGGTTTTTATTGGGTACGACTTTGCGCGGACTTATGGGTTGTTGAAGTAGAAACTGCTCAAAATGTTAATGAGGAAAATTGGTCATTTTCATAAAATCCTTGTGCCTTACGTAGATGAGATAAGTACTTGTTATTTACTTGAACCATAGATTGGAATCTCCTCTCTACAACGGTGTGATTGGTTTTTATTGGGTACGACTTTAAGCGGACTTATGGGTTGTTGAAGTAGAAACTGCCTAAAAGGTTAATGAGGAAAATTTTTTATTTTCAAAAAATCCTTGTGCCTTACGTAGATGAGATAAGTACTTGTTATTTACTTGAACCATAAGATTGGAATCTCATCTTTACAACGGTGTGATTGGTTTTTGATGGGTACGGCTTTGCGCGGACTTATGGGTTGTTGAAGTAGAAACTGCTAAACGTCAACCAAACGGCAATCAAACGGCAACCAAACGGCAACCAAACGGAAACCAAACGGAAGCCAAACGGCAACAAAACGGAAACCAAACGGAAATCAAGCGGCAATCAAACGGCAATCAAGCGGCAATCAAACGGCAATCAAACGAAGCGGAAACGGAAACGAAACAGAAAAGAAACGGAAGCAAAACGAAACGGAAACCAAACGAAACGGAGACCAAATTAAACGGAAACGGAAACGGATACGGAAACGAAAACGGAAACAGAAACGGAAAGCAAACGAAACGGAAACGGAACGGGAACGAAGTAGAAACTGCTCAAAAGGTTAATGAGGAAAATTGGTCATTTTCATAAAATCCTTGTGCCTTACGTAGATGAGATAAGTACTTGTTACTTACTTGAACCATAGATTGGAGTCTCATCTTTACAACGGTGTGATTGGTTTTTATTGGGTACGACTTTGCGCGGACTTATGGGTTGTTGAAGTAGAAACTGCTCGAAATGTTAATGAGGAAAATTGGTCATTTTCAAAAAATCCTTGTGCCTTACGTAGATGAGATAAGTACTTGTTACTTACTTGAACCATAGATTGGAATCTCATCTTTACAACGGTGTGATTGGTTTTTATTGGGTACGACTTTGCGCGGACTTATGGGTTGTTGAAGCAGAAACTGCCCAAAAGATTAATGAGGGAAATTGGTCATATTCAAAAAATCCTTGTGCCTTACGTAGATGAGATAAGTACTTGTTATTTACTTGAACCATAGATTGGAATCTCCTCTCTACAACGGTGTGATTGGTTTTTATTGGGTACGACTTTGAGCGGACTTATGGGTTGTTGAAGTAGAAACTGCTCAAAAGGTTAATGAGGAAAATTGGTCATTTTCAAAAAATCCTTGTGCCTTACGTAGATGAGATACGTACTTGTTACTTACTTGAACTATAGATTGGAATCTCATCTTTACAACGGTGTGATTGGTTTTTATTGGGTACGACTTTGCGCGGACTTATGGGTTGTTGAAGTAGAAACTGCCTAAAAGGTTAATGAGGAAAATTTTTTATTTTCAAAAAATCCTTGTGCCTTACGTAGATGGGATAAGTACTTGTAATTTACACGAGACAGTCCGGTTAAAATCTCATCCTTACAACGATGTGATTGGTTTTTATTGGGTACGACTTTGATCGGATTTATGAGTTGTTGAAATAGAAACTGCTAAACGTCAACCAAACGGAAATCAAGCGGCAATCAAACGGCAATCAAGCGGCAATCAAACGGCAATCAAACGAAGCGGAAACGAAAACGAAACAGAAAAGAAACGGAAGCAAAACGAAACGGAAACCAAACGAAACGGAGACCAAATTAAACGGAAACGGAAACGGATACGGAAACGAAAACGGAAACAGAAACGGAAAGCAAACGAAACGGAAACGGAACGGGAACGAAGTAGAAACTGCTCAAAAGGTTAATGAGGAAAATTGGTCATTTTCATAAAATCCTTGTGCCTTACGTAGATGAGATAAGTACTTGTTACTTACTTGAACCATAGATTGGAATCTCATCTTTACAACGGTGTGATTGGTTTTTATTGGGTACGACTTTGCGCGGACTTATGTTAATGAGGAAAATTGGTCATTTTCAAAAAATCCTTGTGCCTTACGTAAATGAGATAAGTACTTGCTACTTACTTGAACCATAGATTGGAATCTCATCTTTACAACGGTGTGATTGGTTTTTATTGGGTACGACTTTGCGCGGACTTATGTTAATGAGGAAAATTGGTCATTTTCAAAAAATCCTTGTGCCTTACGTAGATGAGATAAGTACTTGTTACTTACTTGAACCATAGATTGGAATCTCATCTTTACAACGGTGTGATTGGTTTTTATTGGGTACGACTTTGAGCGGACTTATGGGTTGTTGAAGTAGAAACTGCTCAAAAGGTTAATGAGGAAAATTGGTCATTTTCAAAAAATCCTTGTGCCTTACGTAGATGGGATAAGTACTTGCAATTTACATGTAGATTAAAATCTCATCTTTACAACGGTGTGATTGGTTTTTGTCGGGTACGACTTTGAGCGGACTTATGGGTTTATTTAGACATACACATTTGTAGATGGTGGATTTAAATTGGAGCAACAAAAAATTGTTGCTGGCCGGAAAATGGATATAACCAAACAACCCTGAATTTTTTGGTCAAGTTTTAAATACAGCAACTAACAATGTTTCAGGATTCCCTCAGAGAGAAAGAGAGAGAGAATATCGAAAGCTCTGGTTTTTGCGGTATAAAGTTAATTCCAGCCTGAGGTGAATGTGGCTGCTGCTGCGGCGTTGCGTCAAGTTGTCTATTATTGGTTCGGTTTTGATTTATCTTTAACGTAATTCGGCATGATACTCAATTGTCCTGCGCCAAAGTGATGCTGTATCGAATGGCCAATGACATGGCATCGCCTCTCTAACCAATTCAAAATTAAACATTGGAACGGGGAACATCGATAGGTTCATTTCAACATTTGTGGTTCTGGTATTATTTCTTGAAGACGATCAAATATAACTTTCTAATAAGACTCGAGTAAAGCAGTCATAATCAAATCTATCGCATTAATCTAGCTATGCACCTGTTGCATTGGTATTATTCTGTAACCCCAAATCATTCATCTCGTCCAAAATACTATTTGCAATCACAGGTTCGGAAATTCATTGACACGCTAATCATTCAACGATTTCGGATGCTGACCGAATAACAAAAAAACCCTTTTTACCGGTGATTTAAAAAATTTCACACAAAAAGGTATTAAACATCTGTAACGTCCAACTAAATTAATTGTATTTAATTTTATGATTTTTAGGCAAATAATGCAGGAGTTCGAGGAACTAAGCTGGTTCTTGAATCAGATGACACCCAAGTTGATAATGCCAACGTATTTCAATATCTCGCGGAAAGAAACGAAGTATTCCAACTTCTATCGAAAAATATAACATAGACGACTCCTGATTCCAATTCCGTCATAAACTGGATAAATTCATCTTCACATTCTAATCAAATTTCTTCTGCGCAGTATGTAGAAATTACTAATTTCCCATTAAGTACGACGATTTCGATGTCAAACGGGCGAATTTCTTCTATAAATTCAGAAAAATCTGAAAACATTGGCACTAAAAATGCTTTAAAACTATTAAACGATAATGTAATTCCATTAAATAAAATGACTTTAGTGGTTTGCTAAACGAACAAAAGCATTTGGGGCGATTCTATTCTAACCAACGAGGAATTAAAGCAAGAAATCAGAACAGTTTTTAAAAATAAAAGTAGTGCCATCCAAAAATTTTTAAATAACAACCCAAGCATCATTGAAGTGCAGCAATGCTTGCCTCTCTTGATATCGCCGGATTTCCTAATTTTTCTTTTCGAGAATTTGATAAATACAGAGGAGGAAACGTTTCTTGACCGATGGGAAAAACTAAAAATAAAAAGTTTTTCGTCACAAAAAAATCGCTACAGAAACCTTATTTATGCGTCGGATGATGACTTCAAAATTACACAACATTTGAAAAATTAGAAATGATGATACGTACATATCCGGTATTTAAGTAAATTATACATAAGTAAATCTACTTAGGCAATGAAATAATTGAATTTTTGTATTGCATTTTAATTTCAGAAAGGAACTATACAAAATGATATTGAAGTATTAACTGTAACTCCTTTCCTTGTAATTATAGGTAAGCATTTCTAATTAACACCAACAAAGCCCATCCAAATTTTTGGAAAAACTACATATATAATTCCCTTTCATTTTTGGATGCTCAAAAATCCAAGGATTTGCAAAATGACCACATTCATGGCCATATACGAAAATGCTGGCACATTTAGGTTAAACAATAAGAACTACCCATATACATTCGGTAATAGAAATTTATAATATAAAAAAAAAATCCTAAGAAATGGGACACTTCACTTCAAACAACACAAAAGCGCAACATTTCGTTGAAATTTATATTTTTGCTTCTGTTTTAAGTGAAATTCTATTTACCAAAATTCGGCAAGGTGTACATCAAAATTTTGGGCTAAAGTTTACTGTACGTATACATCCAGAAAATCAGGTAAGAAGTATAAATTTTTAAATTTTCAAATGCAGGATTGTTTATCGACAGTTTTTAGGAGGAGGAAGCTAGCTTTTTTCGGAAAATTACCCCATTTTTCGCGAAAATTATCACTTAAAAAAATGGCGTATTATTTTATTCAAAAATACGTACAAATGTGTAATTTTTATAAAAATGTTGATATTTGGATTGTATCTTAACAGTTTTTCGACTCTACAATAAGTTTTTACTGGAAAAATTGGCAATTATTCTTGGAAAATTTGGAAATTATTTCCATATTTTTTGTTTTTTTTTTTACTTAGTTTAACACTTAAAGATTTGTATAAATTGTGGAAAATCATAGGGTTAGGGGACGACAGCCTCATACTCTCTAAGGTATACAACGAATTAAAATTACATTCAAAAAAAATTTTATTTACAAAAGTTGGTTCAAAAAAAATATTGAAAAAATAAAATAAGTGAAAATTTTTTCGGAAAATCAAAAAATTTTCCAGAAAAATTTAGCTTCCCCTCTTTAAAACTGATAGTAAGCAATCCAATTGGTGTGTTAAATTATAAATAAATTAAAATGTGTGTTTATAATTTAATTGCTGGTGTTTCAAGTGCTTTTGCGGTTTTATACAGCATAAAAATTCTACGATTTGAATATTTTATTAATGCCAGGTTGCCAATTTTGTGTGAAAACATAAATATATAAATTTGTAAGACTTGCCCCAAACAAAACTTGTAACAACATGAAACGCAAAAAAGAAAATAGGCTTACCTTAATAAGCTGAGTCGTGTCAAAACATTAAGAATTTTCACTACACTTATTGTTGCACTATACACTTTGAAAATTGCCACTACACTAAAACACTACACTTACTACACTTATATATTTTCACTACACTATGAAAACTGACACTGCTCTACAAACACACACACACACAAAATGAAAATTACACATGTCATAAAACTAAAACACGTCACGCGTCCATATTAATTAATTTTCACGTACATAAATAACGCGGATTACTAAACAAATTAAATTTAATTAAAATAATGCGACGCAAACCAACACAACACGACTTTTAAAAATATTAATTTGACTGCGAGCAACAGGTAAATCTATGGCTCGTTATCCTAAACTTGCGAACGTAACTACGTAGTAAAATTAGTAGGTTGCAGCATGAAAGTGAAAACACGAATTTCAATTATTAGTGTCCTGTATAAATTTATTTTAAAGTTATGTTTTACCACATAATATGATAATAATATATTATCATAGAAAAATAAGTTTAACATAGATTTCTCATTTGTATAAAACGAATTAAATTCTAATGGATTGATTGTTTTTGTGACTTTACATTACGCACAATGTAAAATTACAAATACAATCATGACATTGGAATTTCATTTTTATCTCTCGTTTTATACAAATGAGAAATCTATGGTAAACTTATTTTTCTATGATATTATATTAAATAGCTTATACAGGGTGGTCACCATGGGGTTTAAAAATTTAATAACCTTTTCGTTTTTATATTTTTTTTTTTATTTTTTAATTTCTTTTTTTTCAGATTTTATAAATAAACATAAAATAAAATAAAAATTAAAGTCAACGAAGTAAAAGTGAATCAATAGTGAAACTATTTAGAACTGTAGTTCGCGGGCTTGAATTGCCTTGATAAGTATGTTTCGAGTGTGTATGATGTTTACTGTGCTGTATTGAAGAGCCATTATTGTACAGTTGAAGTTGATCAGAAATATCGTGGTATTTGCGAGTTCGCGATAATGGATGAATTATACGTGGAGTCCTGAAAATTAACTGACCAGTTAAGTAGCGTATGTCTTAGTGATACCGGCTTGATTAACGCGATTGGTATAAAGTATCTGGCGTCCTCGCACGCGTAAATTGGCGTCATCGTGTATCGGAATCTTGGCCGTTATATGGTTTTTCTCGGTTGTTAAATCGTTACTTATAGTATTTATTGGACATATCGTTGCATCATTAAACGCATGGATAAATGTTATTGATCAAAGAATTGGGTAAGCCCTATTATATTGGATAGGATAAGCTTGCAGGTGCCAGTATCTAACGTTGGGGTGTTTATATAAAAAAAATATTAACAATCAGGTTTGAACATTTGGAAAACGTAAGAGCGTTAACATTGGAACCAAAACATCGTTGTATTTGCCGCTTTCGCCGCGTGTGGTATTGTTCTGTTTTGGAGAGGACATCGGCTGGCAATACTCGAATCATCAACGAACGGATATATTTTTTTTTTTTTTTTTACGATAAGTTTATTTTTGTTTGGTTTTATAATTTTATAATTTGGGTTAAATTTTTCCTTAAAGTTTTCTTTAAATTTCTTTTCTCAATTTATTAAATTTTCAATTTTGTTTTCATTTCTAGTATTTAAGGTTCTCTAGATGAACCAAATTAATTATTAAGCTATTTTCGCTTCAATGTTATTACCATTTAATTTGGAGGTCGTGTGAAGCGCTTCAATGTCTGTGGATACTGCAAGGTAATTCATAATTTTTTTTTTGGTTTCCATTTGCAAACCATACAATGAATATTTATGTTAATTAACTCAAAGTTTATTCTGTTTGCTATACAGTTTTAATAACATTTATTCGAAATAGATTTGATAATTTATATTATTGGTAATGGTCATTTTCTTTTGGTTTAAGTTAAATAAATACAGTTTCTTTATTGTTTTCATTTGCAAATTTTATAAATGGAGGTTATAATAAATTTGTCTTTGTCAATATGTGGAGCTTTAAATATACTTCTGTTTAATTATAATCATGCGTAGTTGAGAAGATTGGCCAAAAAAGTGATGTGAATCGGGTAAGTCAAGTGAGTGAGCTTAGAGTGGATATGTTGTTGCCAGAGTACAAACCCTCGACAAATGTTACCTCAACCATTGAGCTAGTGGCATATTATGGCGTACTCTCGAACTCTGGTGTCACGCGTGTCTAGAAAAATATTGATCATTATTTCTTTTTGTTAACGTTAGCCGACATCACAGGGTTAGCGTTATAAAACATCTACCAGAAGGTGTTCTGCTTAGCTAGGAATGTCTCGTATGTCACTACGGCGCATTTTAAAAAATGATTTACTGTTATTCCCATATAAAGTGCAAGAATTAAAACCTGGAGATCATCGGTAACGTCTAAATTTTGCAGTTAAATTTCAACAATTGACCAGAAATGAAATCAAATTTATTGAAAATCTCATTATGAGTGATGAAGCTCATTTTCATTTGAATTGATTTGATAATAAGCAGAACTGCAAGTTCTGGGGTTCTGAAAATCCAAAAGCCATTCAGCAACGCCAACTGCACCCCATTAGATGTACAGTATGGTGTGGCATTACATCTGAAAATATCATTGGGCCTTACTTCTTCGAAAATTAAGATGGAAGTGCTGTAACCGTAAATGGAGAACGGTATTTTTTTTTTTTTTTTTTATTAACAGCAGGATGGAGCCACTGCCCACACTGCACGAGATACAATGGCACTTTAAAGGCAAAATTTGGAGAGCAAATAATTTCCAGAAAATCGGAAATTAATTGGCCACCGTGTTCGCCAGATTTGTCAGCATCCGACTTTTTTCTTTGAGGTTATTTGAAGGAGCGAGTATGTGTGATGAAGCCCAAGACAATCCTTGAACTCAAGGCAAACATTGTTGCAGAAATTCAAACGCTACAGCCACAAATTTTAAAAAATGTTATGGAAAATGCTCTAAAACGAGTCCATCATTACGAAGCTGAAACGGGTGTCATTTATACTCTTTAATATTTGGTATTACGATGTACAAAATAATACAAACAATTTACACTGTAAAAATTCAAAAAATTCTATTTTCATTTGTTTTGTGGTAAAATTATTACATTTTTAGAATCTGTTCAACTCATTTCTGAGAGACGTCTACGTAACCTTGGTATCAATTTAAATATCAAAAACTTTCCTACCGGGTTCGTACTTATATAAGAATTTACCAAATATTGACAGATCCCAAATAAGCGTTAAACCCGATTTATTATCAAAATGGAAGAAATGATAAAAAAACAAAAGGGAGGCCCATCAAATTACATTGGAAGCGAATTTCTGGTAAATCCAATTATAAAATTATAAAAATCGAAGATGGCAAGTAGAATACGGGACTAAAACACTACAAAACCTGGAGTTAGTATAGAAACGAATGAGCTAAATGAATTAATACTGTTTTAAACCTTCATTTACATTTATAACTATAAAAAGGCAATTTGTCTCAGATTCCATTAAAGATAGCTTTGTGGTTGGCAAAGTATTCATTGACTACTTCTATTCCGATCACCGTCATTTCCGATGAATTGGATAGAAAAGAAGCAAAACAAAATCTACTTACAGGTGCAGGATAAGATTTGCTGTAAGTTAGTCGTGAACAATTGATCGTACAACAATTTATCGTGGACAAATTTATCATGTAAATAGTTTATTGAAAAGGGTGGGCCATTTAAATTTTTTTTTAAACGCCATAAAATGAGTATACATCTTTATTTTGTGGAAACTTTTTTTTTATTGTGAAGGTTGGAGTTTCTGATTTAAGAATGAAAAACAATTTTGACGTTCTTGTGGCCCTTTGCTGGCCTTACAGTAAGCCATCCTGTGAGTCTAGTTTTTAAAAAAACTTTCGGCCCCTATTTCGCGAATAAATGTCGCAATGTTATATTTTAAAGCGGGATGTGTCTCTGGATTATCCGGATAACATCTATCCTTAACAAAACTTCATAGAAAAAAGTCCAACGGCATCAAATCGCAGTTCCACGCAAGCCAATTTACATCTGGAAAATGGCTGATTATTCGGTTGCCAAATTTGGCGAGCAAGAGAGCAATTGTCGGTTGGTTGGTATGGTATGTAGCGTTATCTTGTTGAAACCTAAGGTTGTTCACATTACATAGCGTTGATTTGAGGCCATACAAATTTGGTCAACTTTTCCCTGAAAGGCAGTGCCAATTATGTCAGTACTTCAAAATCCATACCAAACAGCCACGCTTGGTGGATGCATTGGCTTCACTACGATTACGTGTGGCTGTTCCAAATCCCAAATCTGGTAGTTCTGCTTGTTTACATAGCTTCCGAGATGAAAATACTCTTCGTCTGAAAATATGATTTTTCGACCAAAATTGACGTCATTATGACGCAGGTCTATGGCCCACGCGGAGAACTGATGTCAAAGCGGATTGTCATTTGTTTTCAACTGCTGAGCCATCTTGACTAATGGTCAGTAGCTCCTGGGGCATCTGCAGCTACCAGGGGGTCACAAGGTGGTGGATCGTGAACGGGGTATAGATATATAGGTTAGCGGTGTAAGCCGTTCCCAACCGCAGCAATATTGGGAGTAAAGTCTCAGGGGGAGGATCCTGTCACACCTTCTACTTAAATACTGAGTGCCTATGATACCCAGTATTGAATTACGAGTAAATGGCGCCATAAAACCATAAACCAATGGAGGCCTAGTTTCGGGTCGCAGGCTGGAGGAGGGAATTCGAATGACGGGCTCAGGACTACTTCAGTCATTCAGTGGGATTAAAAATGAACAATTACAATTTAAAATAAAAAATAAATGAGAGTGATGCTTTTCAGACAGCATCAAAAAACACCAGGAAGGTCTGGAACACCGATCTACCACCGGATAGCGATGAACATATGAATGATCCGGCAGAAGGCATGACCTTGCCCAAACAGAATATACATGGCAACAGGACGAGGTTAAATGATCATATAGAAGTAGGCATGGAAGAACGGCAGAAGAATATTTCCATGGGAATTCAAGGAGTATACGTCGGAAAGACGAAAAGGTTCAGAAGCCGAAACACATGGAGCTCAATCAAATTACTACTGGAACAACGATGCAGGGGAATCAAAAGAGAGGCAGAGATCGTGCTTCTGTGGCAGAATCAGAGGGGGAAGTAAGACAGAGACAAAAGTATTGGCCAAACGGCTGTAAAAGGCAGAGGAAGCTGTTTAATGAAGGAGACAGCGGGCTCAATACGAATAATACAGCTCGTACCGCGGAGAAAATTGATCAAAGAACCGGAAACCTGGTATTAAAAGAAGTAGGAGGAGAAGAAGAAAACTCAGCGCGAAGCTGTTATAGTGAAACCGGCCGCAGGCAAAACCTACGCTGAAGTTGAAATAAGGCAGATCCACAAAACCTTGACTGGTGAAGTGTTGCGTGAAGCAATAGGGCAAGATGAAGAAATGTGAAGGCTGGTGCCTCGAATGAAGCTCGAAAAAATGGACTTGGATAGCCTTACAACAGTGCCAAGAAGAATCTGAAGAGATTATACGTCACGCTATTTGACCTTGAAAGGCGAGGACAGAAGAAGGCAGTAGTTGAACCCAATGAGCTGCCTTTGTGCTCTTGGAGCGAGAGAGAATGAAAGTTGGCTAGGTCTTTGGTCGCATTAAAAAGAGGGTGGAGGTTCAGAAATTCTATAGTTATCTAGAATATGGACATACAAGGGGAAGCTGCAAAGGACTTGAGCAGCAATATCGAAACCGGAATACGCAAAACTGGTTTTCGGACCCACGGAATACAGAAGCAATATGGGTAGTTGACCAGAATAGAATCCCAGAGAGAAGTCATGACACGGGTAATGGCTTTCTGTGGATTGTTTTCGGAATATCACGATTTGGACAAACAAAATTGAACAAACTAGAAGATGCAATTTGAGATTGTTCTGGAGAAGTGGTAGTCACAAGTGACTTTAACGCACGTGCCTTGGAGTGGAGTATGCAACAATGGGACTTCAGAGCTAGAGCTATAATGGATAAGGTGTTCATTATTAATAGAGCAACAACAGCGACGTACCAAAGGCCAGGATTTGGAAACTCCATACCAGATATAACCTTGGTAACGAATATCATATCTCGCAGCAGACTGGAGGGTAATGGATAATTACACGGGAAACGATCATAACTATATAACATTCCGAGTACATGGTTCTCGGCAAGTGCAGTAAGTGATAACACCGGAAAAGAGGGAATGAAATATGGATAAGTTCCATGCTACCAAACTGACAGAGTTTCTAGACCGAAATGGAGCGAATGCATCTGTATCTTCACGGGAGCCACCGACAAGACAAACCGTTGATGCTGAGGCTCAGCGGGTAGTGTAATTTCTGCAACGAGCTTGTGACTCGTCCCTGCCACGTAAAAAATCATGCAGTGGAAAGCGACAAGCATATTGGTAGACAGAAGGGATCGCTGAAATAAAGAAAAAACTCTAAGACTTAAAAGAGCGGCACAACGAGCACAAAGCAGGGACGACTCGTTAGTTAAATCCACCGAGCACAAAGCAGCAAAAAAGGAGCTTGGTAGAGCCATCCGGAGGAGTAAAGACCGATGCTGGCGGACAATGTATGACGAGGTGAATACGGATCCATAGGGCAGAGGGTACAAAACCGTTATCCGCAAGCTAGGTCCCCACACACGAGATTAGGCAAAGGGAAAATACCGCGACAGATGGTAAGGATGTTGTCCCATTCAAAGAAGAGGACTTACTAAGTACCGGCCCTGATTTGCCGTCAACATACACACCTCTTTGTATGTTGGACACGATGGGCAAGTTACTGGAGAAACTGCTGAAACCCAGGTTGGAAATCGACCAATCTCACTACTTTCTGTATTCTCTAAAATATTTGAAAAAGCTATAAAAAGTAGAATTGTTTCTTTCCTAGATAAAATTGATTTTCTCTCTCCCGACCAATATGGTTTTAGGAAAAATAAAAATACTGAACAAGCTATTCTATCCTTCCTAGAACAAGTAACTGAACATATTGATAATGGGTTCAAAGTATCTACTCCGTTTATAGATTTAACAAAGGCTTTCGACAGAGTCCAACATAACACATTGTTAAAAAAGATACATTGTTGTGGATTCAGAGGAATAACCCGGGATATCTTGTACTCGTACTTAAATGGGCGAACGCAATTGGTAAGAGTAAATGGACAATTAAGTGAAGAGTTACGGATTGATGTGGGAGTCCCACAGGGTTCTGTCTTAGGACCTTTATTATTTTTAGTGTATGTAAATGGAATCTTCCGACAACAATTACAACAATTAGGGTCTCCAACTGCTTTTGCTGATGATTTCTCGTTTACATATGCTAGTCCAAGTTTTCAAGACAATATCGCGCTCATAGATCATGATTTAAACACTTTATCCATTTGGTTGGAAGCACATAATTTTGTTTTGAGTCATAAAACGAAATTATTGCATTTTAGGGATACTCCATCGTCGTATCGTCAGACAACATATCACACTTTCGAATGTAGCAAAAACTATAACATGCAGTGCCCTTCTAATGATTGCTTCCTAGTGAACACAGTTGATGAATTTCGATATCTAGGTATTATTATTGATCGAGATTTAAATTGGAAAGCGCACACACAAGGGCTAAAGTCTAGACTATTATTGGTCTCTAGGAAAATGTATGTTCTACGACTATTTGCTCCACAATATTTACTTAGAATGATTTACTTTGCATTAACGGACTCAATTCTGCAATATGGCTTATTATGTTGGGGTAGTGCGTGCAATGCCACGCTACATCCTATCTACGTGCGACAAAAGCAGTTAATCAGAATTATGTGCTTCAAACCATTTTTTTCGCCATCGTGGCCATTATTTCAAACTCTCAGTATACTGCCACTACGGCATATATACGTTTTTAAGGTTCTAAGAATATTTTATGTTAAAAGTGGAAATAATTTTGTGACCCATGCAGGTTATAATCTCAGGTCGAATCATACCTTTTTAAAACAAATTTCAAAATTTAGATTAGACCTACGGAAACACTTTTTTAATATCGTTGCACCAATTATTTTCAACAATTTACCTTTGGATATTCGAAAGTGCACTAGCTTTTCTAGCTTTTCAAAACACCTTAAAAAATGGATCCATCAAACTAAAATATTGACCATCTTTTTCAATTATTAGTTTAAAAATTGTTCGCGTTCTCACAATGATAACTCAAATACGGGAAGGATAATGAAAGAAGCAAAAATTATTTAAATGTAGTATTTTAAGAGGCTTTAATATATCCATGTGTAATGAATTTAGAATAATAGTTTTAACTATCTATTATTATCTATTATACATATGCTATTAATTTTAAACGTAAATTATATTGTTTTTATTTCTTATTTTTGTAAACAGAAGTTAAATATTTATTTTTGTTTTGTAATTTAGAATCAGGGGACCAGTCACGTGATCTATTTGATCCAATGGTCCACTTATCTTACCTTCTGAAACTTTTTTAGTTTTAATATTATTGTACATACTAGTTTTTATTTATTATAATAAAGATGGTAATGAAATTAAAGGAAATAAAAATAGCGATACGCGCCGTGGGTGACCTATCTCGAAGACAGCACGGTTTCCGGAAGGGATATCCGACGATTAATTTCATAATGGAGGTGATCAATGTGGTTGAAGGGGCTGTAACAGCCTGCCATCAAACAAGACCAGTCGTTTTTCATGTTACTCTGGATGTCAAAAACGCCTTCAATTCGGCGAACTGGGAGGACATTATTGAGACAATCTTTCGGGATACAAAAGGATCATTTAAATAACCGAAAAATAACCTATAAGACGGTTGATGTTATTAAAAAACGCGAAGTTACAGCCGGAGTAGCGCAAGGCTCGGTGCTTGGGCCGAAATTATAGAATGTGTTATACGATAGTCTGATAAAGCTAGAAATGCCAGATGATGTTTTCCTAGTAGAATATGTAGACGACGTGGCAATCGTAATTACCTCCCGAACTGCGGAATTTGCTCAATATAGGATTTATCAGGCTATGCGAAGAATTAATCACTGGATGAACATCACGGGCTGCAATTAGCTACATCAACGACGGAGACAGTAAGTTCACGGCTAGTGTCATGACAGTTGTTAAATATCGGGGGAGGATGGTATCAAGTCAGCGCTGTGCAGCACTGCGAGTAGCATGTGTTTATCGCACGGTATCTCATGCGGCAGCTCTGGTCGTCGCTGCGATAATCCCTGTAGACTTGTTGACGCTAGAAATCTAAAAAATCTTCGGATTTAGCGCCGACGATGGAAGAAGGGCTGCAAGTACTATAGCATGTACTGGGACACTGGAGGCTTGGCAGCGTAGATGGGAAGAAGAAGTTACAAGGCGATGGAAATCTCGCTTATTAAAGAAACTTAGCCCTTGGATCGAGCGTGGACATGGAAAGATTGATTTTTTCAGGTGCCAATTCCTGACGGGACCTGGTTACTTCGGTACCTACCTCCATACACTGGTCGACTAGCATCACCTAAACGCCGGCATTATCCAGAGGAGTGAGATGATGTTTGGAACAGTTTGTTTAACTGTGAAGGGTTCATAGAGGAATGGAGGCAGCTCACGTTCTCCGTAGGAGACGTTACCCGGATAACATGCAAGAATGCCTGGTTGACCTGTAGACGAGCGAGATGAGAAGCCCCAAAGGACAAGAAGCGCGGCTCAGCCAGAGTAATACGAAAGTAGCCCCGGACTGGTGTCTCCGCGGCGTGTAGGTGATGTTTTTAGTTAGCAAGAAGCTCACACTGTCGAGGTGAGTTAATCACCTACCTGTCGTCGCTCGAATATTATTTTCACCTACACAAAAAAAAAAGTTAGTAGCTGCGATCGGCGTCGAGTTGAGGTTGATGGATTCGCCGTTTTCTCGAACTTTCGTCATAAATATCAATGCAGCGGTTCCACTTGGTTTTTCACGACCCATATTTCTTTTCAAAATTCGTACGGTTTCGACTACACAACACGGGCTTTGAAAATAAGTTTTCAATAATTCGAAACGCTCCTCAAGCGAAAACATGATTGTTTCGTCAGACTTACGAGCCGTCAAAATTTCAAGCAAATCGTTCAAAAAAGTGTTTCCATAGCCTATGATTTAAAAACAAACCAATTGATGACACACCCTGTATAAAAAGACACTAAATCTGATTTGATGTATCTTAAAAAAAAAACATTTTTTGAATTTGAATTTTCACCAAGATGTTGCTGAGAAGAGATTAATTCGGTTATTAATTAATTTTGGAAATGTTCTGAAATAGTCACCTGGGACGGAACTCGGCCATTCCTAAACCGCATGTTGATTGGATGGAATTTGAGAAAACCGAATTCAAATTTTCAACATTTTTTGAATTATGGCCTGTAACATCGTTGAAATGTCCGCCAAGGGTTCTTACGGTGGCACGGAAACTCTGCCGCATAAATCCAGCAGAATTTGAGCGATGGTATTAGTTATGTTGGCTTTAAGAGCTCGGTCGATTGTGGCTTACTGGCATAGACCTGTAACTTGAAGAAACTTCACAAGAAAATCTAGCGGAGTTAAATCGCACGATCTTAGTGGCAGTTTACGAGTTGGCACGTAGCCCCGTCCTGCTAGAAACACATCTCGTCTTCCTTCATATCGTCCAATTTGGGCCAAAAGAAATCGGTTAGTATCTTTCTGTAGTGCTCATTTTCAAAAAAGGACGGACAAATGACGCCAGCTTCTCAAAATCCGCACCAAAGAGTAACTTTTTGTGGATGCATTGCCACTTGCTGAACCTCGTGTGGATTGGCGTCATACGGCAATTTTGCTTGTTAAAATTTTAGAAAAGATTTAGAAAATTTTTCATGACTGTGTCTGTGAGTGGTGCCATGCAAACTAAATGTTGTTGCTCAGCCCAGACGGATCGACTGATAGGAGTGTAACTTCATACTTAAACTGTTTCCGTGAATTGGTACATTCCATAATGACTTTAGAATGAAATCGGTAAAGTTATACAAAGTTATGCAACATTTTAAAAATTCACGAGAAAACATTTAAAACAAAAAACTGTAGATTAAGTTTCAATCAAAATTTGATCCTAATACGACCCCCTCCCCATCTATTTTATAGTTAAGAATTGTTTTCAGAAAAAAATGTCCCACAGGTCGCTCATCTCAATCTATCAGCATGTTATCGTTAAATAATTTGATTTTCATTAATCGGTATCAAGGTAAAAAGCTAGAAAACATCCCAATGTTTTGTTATTTGCAGAAAATTTATGTTAAAACAGATTTCCAATAATAACAGTATACTAATACTAGTTATTATAATAATAATGAAAATTCTGTCATCGACATTTTTTTTTTGTATTGTACTTCATGGAGCTCCAACAAATTGGACGGTAACACAATAACACTTTTTGCACATAACAATACGGCGTGGCAACGACAGGACAACAACGATGATAACAGCAACAAGAACAATAAAAAATTGAATTTTAATTAATTGAAAATATATAAATAAAATGAAAACATTTTATTTTTAATTAAAATATAAATTTGTTGTTTTCAACGAGGACGACAACGCCGACGACGACGACAACGGAAGGTATTCGTATAATTTAAATTTTATTATTTAATCGGATGTGTAATAAAACGTATACAGCTGGATATTACGTCTATTTATAGATATTATGGCGAGGTGTTTAATTTTAATTTGTTTTTCCTGCCATCACATATTCACACATGTCTGCAAATTTAATGTTATGGTGAAGATAAAAAATTCTGTCAAACGTAAACATGTAGGTTCATAAATCGATTGATATACATTGGTTGGATTTAATGAAAATCGACTTTTCCAATTTTTTGTTTGTGTTACAGCTCTCTATTTTATAACATTTTGAATGTATTGGTTAGATAAAAGTCGACATCGGTATTAATTGTAACTGACGTATGTTTCACTACGAATTTTATATGTCCGCCTAATTTATTCAACAAAATTTAAATTTAATTTAATTAAAAATATTTGTTAGTTTTATTGTTATATCGTTTAGGGTTAGTGATTGCAATATGTAAGTCAATTTACTGATAACAAGTTTAGAAAGGAGTCACATGTGGTAATTTTTATAATGAACAATTTTTACATTTATGCTGGGTACATCAACGGTAATCATTGGTAATGTGGCCTCTGAGATTATATTTATAGCACGTCTTGCAGGTCTTAGCACCTATTTTTCATTGTGACATACAAAACTGAGCCAGAAGTGGATATAATAACGAGCGGTTGGGAATATAAATGGCAATGTGATCATGATACCGCCTAATCTTATTTACACTTTAAAAATGTTTACATTTTCTGAGAACGTATATAATATAAAAAATGTCTCCCTAAATTTTTAAAATTATATCAAAAGTTCTCCAGAATTTCCTCTCATTTATTAATGAGATAACAAATTAGTTCAATAATCACCTGATGAGAGAGCCTGAGCACCCAAATATTAAGAAGAATTAAAAAAACTCACTCTCTCGTCAATGTACAATTTGTCTAACCTTGCTAATAAACGTGAATGTTAAGGTGTGGTGACCTGGTAGTGAGACGTGTGAACTAAGGCTTCAGGAGAAAGCTGCGGATCAATGAAAAATACGAAGGCTAAATAGAATAAAATGACTAAATGACCTTCTTTAAAGACGGTTAAGGAAAAGACCTTTTAAAGTAAAGTATGTTTTTGAGATTCGTCCTATTAAAAATAACTGTAGAAGTTAAAAGACTAAGACTAAAATTAAAAAAGACCGTCGTCTGGACATCGATGACAACACTGTCGAACGTCTTTGCTTTGTTGATGGTGATTGCAAAATCTGGGATTATCGAAAATTATCTTCGCTACAAAACAAAAAGCAAAAGTGTATCCGTCGGTCGAAAATTTAATCGCGGAATGAAGACGTTGTCGCCACGATTGAAATCGGTGATGATTTCAGCATTGATAAAATTTTGCTGAAGATTGTTCACCATCAATCGAGTTCCATTCCAGAATCCCTACTTCGGATCCAGATTGCGTAGCCTTATTATGATGATGGCCGGCTTCAACAGCTAAACATGTGCCGACATTGTTCAAGTACTCAACCGAATAATTTTGTGCTTCATTTGTATCTTTGTATCTTCGCAGAAATGATTGAGTCCGCACTACAGTAATTTTTGGCCTGGCCCTTACTAATATCGATTATCTAACGGTTCATTTCAAGCGTCTGTTGATTGTTGAGCAACAATGACTCACTTGGATAGCTCGTCGTGAAAGAATAGATTAGTCTCTCTTCCGAAACCTGATTCGATGAGATTTTCCATCGCAATCGTATTCTGTGTAAATTGAACTCATACCTATGCCAATTTGAAGAAGCCATTCTTTCTGTTACTCCTGGCCTTCGTCGCGCATATTAGTTGTCAAAGTTAACACAGTGATGTGACTCCAATGACTGCTCCGGTTGATGCTGATTTCGAGCACGTCTTTAATTATGCGTGAAGACTTTCGCTGATCTTCTGCTTCTTCAATGCATCATTGACACTGATGTATAATGAATTGGCGTAGGCAATTTAAATCCACTGTAAACTGTTCGGCCACCTTTTAATAATGTTTCAGTAATTTTTGCCGTTGCAAATGGAAGCGAAATTTATCATAGACCTCGCACAAATACCAGCCATGTAAATGAACGCATTGCTTTTCGTTTGGGAGACCAACCAAAGAACATGAAAGTCAATGCTGTTTGAGCACGGATTGTATGTCGTGAAGTGTCAAATTTTTGGCGTCACACCAGTAAAAGGTGTGGGAAATTTCTTTGATCAATGACCGGTTTCCATACATGCCGCATTTCAGTTATCAACTCTGCAAAGACCGTGTGTCATGCAGCGACTGACGGTTTCGTACAGTCGAGGACTCTCGCCCGCGTCTTGAATCTTCAGCTACTTGGATATGACTTAAATTCCATTCCGCCTTTCCACACTTTTATTCTTAAGCCGTGATTCTTTCCTCGTTTTTTCCCCTTCATCTACAAACTGTTGTTGTAAGTGAAGGGGAAGTAAACGAGGAAAGAATCAAAGTGTGGAATGGTGGATTCATGGCAGAAGCGTACATGTGTCAAGTTGTGCTTTATTTCATGCCAACTGTGTTTTGAAATGAGTGTTATGAACAGATAGAAGCTGGATGGGGAATAACTGGAATGAAACTGGATATGGGGCGCAGCTGGAGCTTTTTTGGATCATACAGGATAATCAAAGCAGTATTAATCGGACTCTAAGGAGCTGTGGGGTCTTTTCTTGTGCGTGAGGGTTAACTTTTTGAATTTGAACAGTTTACAGATGCCAAACGTTATTCTATTCATATTGCTTATTTTAATCTGAAAAATTTTGCTTGATTTTTGAGGTTGACAAATAGCTAAGTTTTATTCCACTTTACCAGTTTTCACAATCACACTCCGAACTCATATTATATTGACAAATTTAGAACTCAAATTGAATCATATTCGTCTCTTTTTCTTTGGAAAATCTAAGTTTTATCTAAATCAGCTAAAAGATCGATTCATCTGAAATGAATATCTTAAAATCCGGAATTTGAAATCTGGGATTTAGAAATCAAGGATTTTGGTGATTTTTTTTTTTTTTTTTTATTGGTAACTATGCGATCTGTTTTGGGGCTCAAGGCTCACCCTGCGGTTATGCTTTTTACGTCCTTACTTTACGCCTTCCGGCCAACTCGAGTACGTACGGCTATAGGACCGATTTAAGAACATCTGCACATTGCAAGCTCCTTGCCAGCCTATACCGGCATAGAAGATGGGTCGGCCCATGGGTTTTGCACACCGAAAGGGGGTCATAGATGTGTTACATTTCACCACAGGTCGAAATCTGTTGATGAAATTTCACTTTGCATCCTGCCCTTATCGGGATTCGAACCCGGTACCTCCCGATCCAAACGCCAAAGCTTTAACCACTGTGCCATTTGGTCGGTTTTTGGTGATTTTGATTTTCTAAATTTTAAGGCATCCGAAATTTTTATTTCCAAAATTTTGAGACCGGAATTTTTGTTAGAGATGTTAATAATCAAGGATTATGTGACATATATCTCGTAATGTATCTATCGCGTTGGGCCGTACTTATAACTATAAGCGTTGGAAAGGGTTATTCATGTACTAAAAAATTATTTTCAGTTGTGAGCTACAGCGTGTCAAGAATGGAGGTCAGGAAAGAGAAAATTCGCTACATTTTACAGTAATTTTGCTTCGATAAAGGCGTCAGGCGTCTGAAATTGTGACTCGTGTCTATGGTCCTTATACTGTGACAGCCAATCATTTTCAATTTCAGGTTCGTCCATTCCGTTGTAGTAATTTCGATATTAACGATCCACCAAGCACTGGCAGGAGTATCGTCAAAAATATCGATAAAATCCATCGCCCACAACCTGAAGATCGACCACAAAATAGTTTTAAACAATTTGCCTAAAGCGGGCTTCAAAAAGAACCTCGATGTTTGGGTGCCGTACGAGTTGATACAAAATAACTTGATGGACCATGTGCCATCAAGTTATTTTGCATCAACCCATCTGCGAATCCTTAGCGAAACAGACCGAAATCAACCCATTTCAGAAGCGGAAGACGACTGGCGATCATGGTCTAAGGCCGAGAAAGCGGCCCAAACGGTGCCCAAACCTGGATTGGCGGTCAGGAAGGTTATGCTTTGGGATTAGAAGGGAATCATCTACTACGAGCTGCTGCCCAATGCCCAAACACTAAATTCATACCTCTACTGCTAGCAATTGGACCGAATGAAGGCAGCAATCGACCGAACGCTGCCAGAATTATAGCCAATAGGAGAGGCATGAAGACCCACCAGAAGCTACGGGAGCTTGGTTGTGAGGTTATTATGCATCCATCTTATAGTCCAAACCTAGCACAAAGCGATTATCATCTCTTTTTGTCTATGGCAAATGCTCTTGTTAATGTAAAAATGACCTCAAGAGAGGCTTGTGAAAACTGGCTATCTCAGGTTGCTATAATAGGGATACGGCGTTTTAGAAAAGCGGCATAGTAAAATTGCCTTCTAATTGGTAACGATTTATCGAAAAAATTGATGCATTTTTGAGCCAAAACCAATGATTTCAGTCATGTTAAATAAAGACCTTTCATTCTATACTCCAACCATGTATTATTGAACAGGACAGAGCGCTGCTTGATTGGTGAAAAAAGTCAACATATGGACCTTAGTTTTTCTTGCCTAGCTGAGCATTTAGGAAGTTTGAAAAATTGGAGTAAAATTATGTAAAACGTCATTTGCGTCTCATTGTGGGTAAATCCGAACTCAAATTCGAAGAATTAACGATGCTGCTGTGTCAAGTAGAATCAGGTTTGAAATGATCTTTCCATTCTTCATTTGTGACACCTATCGGTGGTCCATATAATACAGGTCCATGTAACCTCAACCCAATACAACATAGAGTAACGTCATGGTTTACTTGTCAAAATAACCATTGTAATAGACTCTCGGGCATGATAGAGAGATACGTAAAATGTCAACACTAGCAGAATAATTTTCTCTACCACAATAGTAATCAATTCATTTGCTCTCCGATGTCGGTCATAGGTTCTATTGATTTACTCTTTGCCACTAAAACAACAACTTTGATCGGTGCAACCCTGAAATGGTTGGTTTCTTATCAATCAAAAATTTGTTTTCGAACCGGGTATTATCTGGATCTGCTACCTTAAATTTCAAATATCTTCAACATCTCATTTGAACAACATTTGGACCCAAAGGAAATGAATTTAAAACAAGTCACAGACTTTGCCTACGTCCACCTCGAAAGTGTTTAAGCGAACTAGTTGCTCTGCTATATGCTCTGGTGGTCATTCGTTTATTTCTCAACCCTATTACCCGGACCCACTTCAAAGATAGCATATCAAATATTTAGGGCAACAATGTTATGCTGTATTGTCTACGTTGCTTAGTTAATTAATATTCTATACATGGATAAACAATGAACGCTGATAATTTAAAAGAAATGGCGTCGACTATCGTCGATTTATAACCGACATTAGTGATTTTTTATTCGTACTAGAAAATAATTCTAGCAGGCAAAGAATATGAATAATAATAAATAAATAAATAATAATAATAATTCAGAATTAACTATTTCAGATCAGAGGATCTGTTTAAAGATCCACAAAATAGAACAAAACACAAACGAAAAAAGACGAAAGAAAAAAATGAAATTGTTCACGCTATATTACAGCTGCCTGCACTCTCTTTTCAAGTCACTTTTTGACATTTAGTGATATTCTATGATGTAATGATGATGTATGATAAACAAACGAAATTATTTATCTAATTACCAGGCTGTTTTAAAAATCCTGTGTCTGAGTAATAAAATACTATCTTTTTTAAAATACAATTCCTCAAAATAGGCATTTAGTTATGGCAAAAACATTTTAATTTGAGTAAAATCTTTGGCCAGCTAGCCACCTATTCAAGCTTGGAAACATATTATAATCGCATGGTTACAAATTTGGAGAATACGAGGGATGGGGAAGCAATTTATAGCTCAATTGGTTGGATAAGCCAGGATTTTTTCTTTTCTAAATGTTGTCTTTAAAAGTTATTTGTAATATTGCGCAGAGATTCTCTTTCCATGCTCCAGATAGTCAATATGAGTTACAAGCACATCTTAAAAGCAGTCGCCACGTCTCTGGTGCGTTCGAATGTATCCATGTTGCTTGTTATCCATTATGCTTCAACATGTGTAAAGTTTGTTGAAAACATCTACTCTCCTTAACTTTTGCTAGTAGGTGAGTACGCGTTGCACGCTTCGAGCACGTAGCTTTCGCATTACAAATAATTATGTAAAATGTAACAGTTATTTACCATCTTAGCAATCTCACATATCTTTAATTTACGGCCATTAGTCACCAAACTTAGAACTTTTTTTTACCTTTTCTGGCATAGTAACGTCAGGAAGTCTTCTTGAATGATGTTCGTCATTTGTAGTAGTACAACTAAGCTAAAATTCTCACGTCCATCATTTGATTATACTTGTACTCAAAGAAGCAGATGTGCCATAATACATAAAAAGCATTTCATTTGGTTCTTTAGACGATTTGCTCCTCAAATGATAATGTTTAATGAGAATACGATAAAATCAATTACTTGAATAATCTTATAAAACTCGAGATTTAAAGGTTTTTAACGTTGGCACTCCCCAAAAATGATAAGGATTTAAGTTTAGTGGCGATATCTATTAATCAAGCACGGGACAACATATATAATTTTGTTGAATAAAACTCTTCTCTAGACGTTTCGAACAATATGTATGTTCATCATTAGGAAATAATGTATAGGTACTAAAAATACGTTAAGATAAAACAGAAAACTTACAATAATATAAAATAATTAATTAAATTAATTAAAAAATTTTAAAGAAATACAAAAAATAATTTTATAACACAAACACTGTCACTCAATAGAAAAGTATTAGCCCAAAACTGAGTTTAGATGAATTTTTGGATAGAAATTGCCAAAATAAAATGTAATTTGTCATGATAAACTATTACAAAAATCAAAAATACAATAAAATATTAATTGTTATAAAAAATTGTTATAACAATCACTCTGTTTATTAAGACTTGTTGGATTATTTACTTGTTGCTTAACAAATTGGCCAATCAAAAAAAGCTGCTTGAATGAATGTTCTTATTAATCAGTACCAACGAGATTCAATGACAATGTTGAATGCCAGCAACTCAAGTAGATTGGTCGGTGTGTGAAATTTTCCTTTTATCCAAACTTCAATCAGCTGTTTTTTGACTTGAAAGAGTCAAGTGCTTGATTAAGTGCTGAGAATGGCAAGCTTAAACGAATATAATCGGTTTCTTTATGAAACAAACGCCTTTTTATTTGCCATGGTACATTTAATAGTTCTAACTTGTATAAACCACTTACTTAAATGTATTTTTACAAGTTGGAAAATCAACCTAGTTTTAATGCGGACTTGTTAATACAAAATCTTTTAACCGTATGGTTAAAAGTCATATAAAACAAATCTACCACCCTCTTAACTAGAATTTAGCCCCATCTAAATAAGTATGGTCATTTTAAATTATATGAAAAGTAGGCTATATCTCGACAATTTATGATGAATTTGGTTTCTTTGACCGAATAAAGTGTTTAAAATGATTTAAGGAGGACGTTCTACAAATGGCCTCCTGAACTTACCCAATTGGCTTTGATTTGATTTTAAAATTTAATAATTAATATTACAATCTTTATTTCAAATAAAATAAATACAAAATTAAGCAACTTTTTATAAATATACAATTAAGGGTGTAATTTTAAGTCTATTTTTAGAATAAGGCCATTGTAAGAAAGCCATTTCTAAATAAATAGATTTGTTCAGTGTGTTCCGTTTGTACTCCATGGGATACACATTTCAGACAATCATGAATAAGGTGTTATGGTTAAAATTCGGTTATTAGCGTTGAAATATACTTTTTTGTTTAGGATATATGATTTAAAAAACTTTAATTTAACAAAACAAATCAACATTTTAAAATAAACATAATTTTTTATAGGAATCTAATATCTAATCTGAAATTAAAACAACTAATGGAATCAAAATTATTTGTGAGCTTCTTCTTAAACTTTCTGCAGTTTAACTCCAAATTAGTAAAATTAAAATTCAATAAAATTCAAACCAAACACCCTGTCGTATCATCAAGGGTGGGGTAATGAATAAGCAGAGGCTCTCGCTATAAACTCCTAAAATTATTAAATACCAACGACAAAAAGACCTAATAAGAGATAATATTGGCTCATTATTCTCACTAATCATTGAGCCAATTTTTTAGCAATCATATTTCGGGATTCATTTCAAAATACGATTGCTTTGGGTAATGATATCCCTGTCACGAGAATTAAGATGCAATAAGAAGCAGTCGCCTACATGAAATAAACCCATTTCGTTATCAAAGAGGAAACTTAATATTCTATAACCGAGGTGCTACAATATGGAGGTCCTACAATATAAGAGACCTATTCTCGTTTCGACCAATATAATAAGCTTTTTGCGATTTTTAATTTTTTGCAGAACGATCAGATAAAAGATTTTTTGATTTATAATTGAACACTTGTATATTGCGATTTTATCTGTATTCATTTCAGATTTTAAAGAACAAATTTCATAAAAATTTTTGTTTTGGATGATGGTTTTTTGATATCCATGGAGCGACCATATCCATGTAACAAAAAAACACACAAATAGGAAACACTCGCAGGATCATAGGAACAGTTCTCAAGTACTGTTTAATTTTACTTGGAAAGTATACATCTAAAGAAAAACAGTTTATTGGGATTGGCTTGTCACCTTTGTTAAATACCAGTGGGGTAAAAGTTTTTATTAAATGTTTTATAAAACCAAAATTTTAAATTATATTTTATGTCACACAATTATTATTATTCTGACATTCAGGCGAATAATTTATATTAAACTAGCCGCTGCTCAAACATGGACGGTTGAATATTGTTGTGTTGTTGGTTACTATTAAAAGAGATTTCTATTATGTTGTTTATAGCGTTTTGTGTCCTAATTAATCCCAATTTCTGCTAATTAGTGCTAACGATAAAATTAAAACGGAACTTTAATACTTTTTAAAATCTCGCGAAAAACGTGAATTTTTAAAACATTAGAAATCTTTTATCCACATTTTTATTAAGAAATAGCCGAGATTTCTTGACCGATCATTGTCAAATTTAGAATATGTGATTCCATGTGATTTGCATTTTAACATGAATTGTTTAAGAATTTTTGAAATTATGTCATACTCAATTGAACTTAGCCATTCCTCAACCAATAATAGTCAAATTTGATATGCAGAATTGGATTGCGATCGAATCCTAATTGCTGTTATTCTATTTCTACTTGAATTTTAAAAGAAGTTTTAGAAGGGAACGCTTCTCTATTCCTAAGAAAAATCCCAAATGATTTAAATTCCAAAACCACACATCACCCAAAAATAAAAATTCCATTTAACAAATTATCATTACATATAAATCAAAATTCAACATTCCAACAGCGTAAATCCCAAAAGTTACTTATTTCCGAAGAAATTCTAATTTACAAAATTCCATTCCGAATCGTTCCCATACAAACATACCTATATATAGTATTTAAAAAGCTGGTGACATTTTATTTTGTTGATTTCAATTAAATCCCCATTTCTCAAGGCCGAACTTTAGAATTTTATCCGAAATTAACATCGGAATGCATTAGCATCCCGATAGGGGCAGGATGCAAAGGAAATTTGTATGAACAGATTATGATCTGTTATGAAATGGAACACATCTATGACCCCCTAACGAAGTGCAAAACACATGGGCCGACTCATCTTCCATGCCAGTATAGGCTGCCATGAAGGTATTCAATGTGCAGATGGTGATAAAATCGGACCTATAGCCATACGTCCCCGAATTAACTAGTGACGGCGTAAAGTAAGGACGGGAAAAGCGACCCACGAAAGAGTTAGAAAAGCCTTGGCCCAAGAATAGATTGCAGGGATTGAAGTTGTTGGTCAGAGAACATTTGAAATGTTTGTCTTCGACGTGTATTAAATAGCATAACATATACAATATTTTGGCACACCAACAGACAAGTTGAAACAGTAACTACAACAACATACAAACGAAAGAATTTCATTACGTACTGGCAGCTCTTGAAATAAATAATTTCAACTTGCTTCGTACACGTCTATATACGAAAATTTTTGTGCTTATCACAAATGAAAATTACAAAAATTCTGTGCCAGTTTTATAATATACAGTGATACACTCAGAGACGACACTAGTATACATAGACAAGATATGTGAGATGTTTGTCTACGTACGAAGACTAAGAAGAGTGATAAAATTTATGTTGTGCTTAAAGCTCTACTCGTATATGTGCACAAAACCGAAAAAATATGTTAACCTAGATTCGCAAGCAAATTTACACAGAGAAGCGTTTAAAATGTTTTATCAGATAATCATCTGATTTTTATTCTGTATTTATCTCTGCTTATGTACAAAAAGCTGTACAGTCGAGAGTATGGAATATGGTACATGTTGCCTATGTACGTCTGTTGTATTTGTTTCATATGGTTACATGAATTTTTCATGAAAATTGTGATAATGCAATAAAAAAAGCATTTCTTGATTTTTTATTATATTTTATTTAATCTGTATCCTATCATCAAAACATAAAATAAAAAAGCTCCGTGTTTCTTCAAAAGCTCACACATACATATAAGGAAAAAAAATCGTGTATGCAAAGTATTTTCATTTTATTTTCACGCGGCGCTCGAAAGATTGAATTCCAAATGAAAATAAAGCATGCATAATTTATTTTTATTTGTTAAGATTGCGAAATACAATAAAATGGAAAATTTCAGATACATATACGAAAATCGATAAGCACTAAAACTGAAATACACACACACATGCAAACAAAACATAACATGAGGAAATGGAAATGAAATCGCGAAATATTTCCCAGATCATGAATTTTTATTTATTGCAGAAATTTTAAATTCGTGTCTTGTGTAACATAAGCACGACAATGTCTATTGTCATCTGCCTTTTTGTTATGTTGTAACGCCATAAAGGAGGAAAATTTTGATGTGTGCGAAATGTGTTTTAAGCAACGCATTGTTTTCCATAAACATGTTAAGAGCTTTGTGAGTTAGTCATGTATATGTAGAATGCTGTCACGCGTTGTTCCAAATTCGTTTAATGTCAATCTTGTGTTTTAAGAATAAATTTAGTACAAAGTAAGGAAGACTCGTATTCAGTACTAAGTAAACTAAGACTGTCAATAATTTTCAAATTTTTATATTCTTGGATTAGGCAATTTAAAGGTTGATTTGTTATGTTAGTCCTTCGAAATACATATAATAAATATAACGATAGATTATCAAACACCAAATATTTGGAAGCACAGAAGCATAATAGAATAAACTTTGTGCATTATCGTAATTGTTGGCATAATCAAAAAAAAAGACGATAGCAATCACTTTCATTTGTTGCCAGCCATTACAGATTAATAAACCATGAAACAGCACCACATAGTCGCCATTTTGACTACAAAGATGCGCCACCTCGTGTTTATTAGATTTATCTATTGTATTTCAATAAAGACATTTATGTGCATTCATTCACTTTTCCGTGGTGCTAATTGCGAACCTTATCCACTGCTTTGAATATCCATCTCGTTCCTCCAGATAAACTACAAAACAAGCGTAATATGCTTTTCTCTTTTCATTTAAAAACTATTTGTGATTTCATAACTCTCCGTCTGTTGAAAACTTTAACGCGTTGATAAACTGATGGAGAAGTTTCCAGAGATTGAAATGCGCATTACCACCGCCGACCCCCAGGAGGATTACTACGCTTAACAAATGAAATCGCTCATAAGAATCTCCATCAAGGTGTGATAAATTTGGATACCACCCCACAATGAAACCTAAGTAGCAGGAGAGCATGCAAGTGAAGATAAGATAAGAGCAAATCCTTGTGAGCTAAATATTCAGCAGAAAGGATCAATCCCGAATTCGACGACTTCAACAAATCCTTAAGTTGGTGAATCGATATCCTCGAATCATTAAGTTTGAACGCTAATTCGAAAAAAACGGAAGGAAAGGATCATGACGTGTTCAATGCAATATGTCAGGTAATAAATCATTCGATCTTCCAGCGAACCAAGTTCCAAACATTGAACGGAAATGAACGGAAAGTATTTGTCACAGGTTTCAATCGGTGTTTTAATTGTTTGAGCAGCAACCATCTCATCTTCAAATGTCCTTCAAGACGTTGGGCTTAGAAATGCAGAAACAAGCATAATACGTTGTTGAACGTCGAAGAAAATTTCTAAAACTCTCAATGCCTGCTAGAATTCCAACGGCGGTGCAGAGCAGTGTTAGACTACGGAAGGCCAGCTCACGATTGCCAAAACGAAACGCATGCTTTTCAATTAGTGGTTTGGCACAGTCCAGCTCAGGAGTATCTAAGGGTATTGTGATCTTATAGGAGTATCAAGTTAGCCAAAAAATATTAACCTATAAATTGAAGCTGATCAATTCTTTGCCTTGATTCAGAATGGGAGTACAATGTTTTGGTGGCTTATCTCAGGAGTCAGGACTCCTCCTGCTTTTACACAACGATGATAACCATGTAGAGTCAACATAGATCGAACCCTGAGTAATTTCTGGGAGTAGGAATCCGTCATTTGCAAAGAGAATATTCATTCCCCGGAGGAATCATTTTGCGAACATTCACGAAGAATGTACAATGAGATGTATGAAACATCGTAAAAGCTTCCCTTTAAGGAACCTCAGGAACCTCCAAGCAACCTGAGGGAATCACTATCAACAGCACTTTAAAGACGAAGAATCATGGAACGTAGGTTCGTTCACAATTCAATTTTTGCAAAGTTGTACTGTCTGAATACTTAAGCCTAAAACACATGAAATCTCGCCACCAGAGCCATCGAAAACCCAGTTCCACCTACCTCATAATATGGTATGCTTAAAACGTCCAGTAGTACTATAGCAAAATGAGTTGTATTCGATGGGTCCGCCAGTTTATTCTACATCATTCTCTGATTTAGAGAGTACAAGTTCGAATTTTCTGTTGACATAGAAAATATGTACCGTTAAATAGGCATTTTTTCAGAGTCCTTAAAATTCCAGCAAATAGTATGGAGACGCGATCCATTTGAGCCTATTCGCCACTTTGACATGGTGATGTTTACTTACGGTTTATTAGCCTCAGCATCATTTTAGCCACTCGCAGCACCAACCAAAATTTGCATGAAAATTAACATTCCGTACCACATGCCTCCGATGTAATAGCTAGGAATATTTACGTGGATGATCTCATGGCTTGAGCAAAAAACAAACACGAAACTCGTCAACTGAAGAAGCAAGTCACAAGCATGTTGCAGAAGTACGGTTTCCATATTAAAGACCCAGGAATTATGCAAAGGAGGAAACCCTACAAAATTACCAAACGGTTAGTTAATTCGAAAGCTAGCAGGTTGGTACGATTCATTGCCACCCAAGAAGCAAGTTATATGGGAGAAGTTAAAAAAGCAGATGCAGACTATAAACGGAATTTCCATTCCTAGATTTAAACACTCTTCAATGGTCAACTTGTGATACCAGCCAATCTGCTTACGCGGCAGTAATCTATTTCAAAACTACTTCTCCTGATGGCAAAATTTCTTTGAAACTAATTTTCTCACAAAACAAGGCTCATCAGAATAGTTAAAGGAAAGTTAAATTGTCCCTGACTGGGCAATCGCCCTGCTGAGGTTGTCACCAATATAAAGAGAGAACAATGGAGACACGACCCCTCCGCCAACAATCCTGCTGATTGTGCCTGCAGAGGCTTGCCCCCTCTAACCTGAAATCACATTTGTTGTGGTGAAACGGCCTAAACTGGTTACTACAAACTTCGAACTCATGGTCGTTATAGAAAAACAATTACGGATATCGGGAAGAAAAATTAAAAACGGACACATTTATCACTATCACTTGTGCAAGACCAACTTACTGGATGGAAGACTTAACCTCACATTATACATCGGCAACTTAATGAAACTCAAAGTGCTTTGCCAACATGCGAGTAACAACAATTTTCCGAAGAGAACATACAGGCATTACAAACCTCCGAAGAAGTCAATAAAGCCTCATATTTCATCAAGCATCTGATAAACCTCTCGCCAAAATCAAGAATCAGATTTCATTTAGATCTTCATTTAGAAAACAAGCCTTCTTCTATATGACAACAACAATAATGGATACCGAGAGACAAAATAAAAATTAAAGAAGTTATACGAAAATACGATAGGCAGTCAACCAAAATCACGCGTTGAGTTAAATAGACCCTTCATCAAAACGGTAGTAGGTTATGCTGGTCCCATTTTCATCCATTTAACTACGGACTAATTTGTTTGGTACCGACAGCAATCTACACACAGTATTTAGCAAACTAATAAAAGGATCTAATTTTATTTCTAATTATCTCTAGACTCGCTTACACCATCGCACTTCCTCAATCTTCGCATTCATCTTAAAACAACCCATTTAAATAGATGGTAGCTTGTCCAACAAGTCAGCCAACATTTCTGGACTCAATGGCAAGCCGAAAACCTTACTTCTGAAAACTCCCATCCAGATGAATGATATTGCCTTGATTAAAGACATGAATTCTCCACCAAACCAATGGTCCCTTGCACGAGTCATAGCACTTCACACGGTTCTGACAAACTTGTTAGAGCAGCAAACTAATCTTAATCCAAATATTTAATAAACTAAATTTGGAAGCGAGAAGTAAGCTCATCAGGGTCAACGACACATGTTAAGAAAACAACATACAGAATTGTTGAAGTTGAAATATTTTAAGAGACCCGACGCCAATGCAGTAAAGATTAATTTTTACATCTTTGTATAGTATTTTGTACATTTCATCTAAACTGTTTAGACAGTAGAAATTTTATGTATAAATTAGCCCTTTCATATACAAATAAAGCAAAATTAAAAATAATTTACAAAAGTATAGTTCTCTGATTATTTGCACCTCACCAGTGGTAATCCAAATAATCATACAATAAAATCTGAGGAGCGGCCTGATTTTCCATTGGTCCTGTTGGTGGTTAATATCAATGAAAAATCAGATCTCTGATAGAAGAATGAATACTGATACATGCATTTGGCCAAAATCTTGTATTCCATGCGAAAAGTCCAAAGTTCACCGCCACACAAAATCAGGGCTTGGTAATCTCGAGCTACGAAGTAGCAGGTTTGAACAAATTCACATGAACCTGGTTCCATTGCCCCAATCGAATGCGGCTATTATTATAATTTAACGATATTCGACCGCAAAAAACGCAAGTAAGAGTGTCCCACTCTTCATCACGACAGATAAAGAACACAATTGGAATCTACGTTGTTCACAAATGCATAAAACCCGAAAGAATGGACATCGAATGTAATACATCCCATTGTAGTTCAGAACTTCCAACGATCCTATTGGGTATTCGAACCTTTGTCAAGGAAGACCTCAACTGCACACCAGCAGAGCTCATGTATTGTCAAAATATCAAGGTCTTCAGTGAATTCTTTCTTAACGATCAAAATTTAAACCCAAACACAGATACTTCGGTTTTCGTGAAGCAGCTTCGTACTACCATGAGAGCTTTAGTTTCGATATTCACAGGATATCCAAACAAACAGGCAACGTACATTCCCCCAAAAATCAGGAAACCTGTTCACGCACGTATTAGTACGTGTGGATAGAGTCAGAGATCCATTGAGTACACCCTATTCTGGACCGTATCCAGTGACCCGCAAATTACGCAAATCTTTTGTTGTGGTTGTAGAAGGAAAATCAACAACAATTGGCATCGACATGCTTAAGCCAGCATACGGAATATACTTGTAGTAAACCCAGTCGAAAAACGTAGTGTTCGAAAAACTATTTGCATTTAATTTAAAACACTACGATTTTCGATATCTATCAGCTGCATTTTGGAAGTGCACAAGACACGGTCTCACAATAAAACAGAAAAGTGATGTGCCGCGAACAATCGTTCACGCTTAACAAGTTTTGTAAGAATAAATAGTTTATTAAAATAAAATATAGTAGGTTATGATAGATGCAACCTCTATGTTATATGTTTTATGCCAGAAAACTCAACGTCTGTTCTCTTGTTTCAGATATAAAAAAAAATTTAAATTGAAGATCGACGAAAGGTAGTACGAGACAACCAGTTATGTGTCAACTTGAACAATGATTGTTGAAATAAGAAACACTGCGTTTACTATGCAAACAGAACATCACTCAATGGGCGCTTTCAGGCCAACCAACAGTTGGCAACATGTTGAGTAAAATTCAATTCAACCATAATTGATATCCATTATAATGAATTGGCGGATACACAAGATTGCGTTCACGGCGGATATCAAATAGATGTATCGGCAGATTAAGGTAAACCCTAATGATACGGACTATCAGAGAATCGTTTGGCGATTCAACCCTGATGAACCAATCACTGATTATCGTCTGAACACAGCGACGTGATGCACCTGGAGTGCATCTTACCTGCCCATTAAGACTTTATTGCAGCTAGCGTTCGACGAAAGACACAATTTCTCATTAACAGTGGAAAGGGTTCAATATGAAATGTACGTTGATTACTTAATAAGCGGTGCTGATTCCATTGAAGCAGCATTAAAGCAGATGGATTTGAATTACACAAATGGTCGTCAAATCATGCTGATATTCTGCGAGCTGTACGACGGTTTATTTAAAACGCAGGGTATATTTTGGAATCCAACCTCGATAAAGAAGTAATATAACAAATTTGGTTATAATATTTCTTTATCGAGTGAACCAAATATTACCAAATGCAGTATCGCGTCTCTTTCACCATTTCGGTTGGGTTTCTCCGTGCATCATCATTTCTAAAATCAAGCTGCAAAATCTCTGGCTGGCTCACATAAACTGGGACGATCCCGTACATGATTCTATTCAATGATCGTGGCTTACTTACCGAAGCGAGCTGTCATCATTATCACGGATAAAAATCCCGAGATGGCTAAACACTAATTCCAACAAACATTGCGAGCTGCATGGTTTCTGCGATGCGCCTAATTTCTCGAAATATGCAGCCGCTATCTATTATTTTACTGATGACATATACCATATTGGACTAATAGTAGCAAAGGCAAGCGTCTATTACGCACGTGTCAATCCCGCGGCTTGAGCTATGTGGAGCTGTTTTGCCGGCGAAATTATTCAGGAAGATTACATCGATAAAACTACACTGAGAAAACTCATGTTCAGAAACGACATAGTTTATACATGTTTCGAATATAAAATAAATTTGAAAAGACGACAACAACAATTTATATCCCAATTTGAAATGTTTTGTTTAGTCTGTTTTAAGTCCATTTAACAAATAATTAATAATTGCGGTGAAAATATTAAATATCAAAACTAACATTAAAAATTTTGTATGTAGCTATAAAATAAAGCGGCTCCTAAAAAAATTTTTCGGAATTAATAAAATTTTATACGCAGGGTGCATAACTAATATGTAAAATTTCCAAATATTTTATGCCTAGATTGTAAATAAAATATTTATAATTTAAATTGTTAGAATAAATGAATTGACTATAACAATTTCTAAATAAGGAGACTTTTATGTCAGATTAACCCATCTGATCAGATTGTATCATGGGGTTTCATTTTGACTTATTTTTAAAAGCACTTCCACATACAAAAAAAATAAGAAGCTGCTCCTTCTGGATGATATCCACATACCAAGTGGCTTGGTTCAAATGAACAAGACTATGAGGAATCTAATATTTTAAAAAATTCATTTATCTCGTCACACTGCTCATTGCAGTGGTCACAACCTACAAACTAAAAATGAATACTCCAGGTACCTATATGAAGCAAATACAAGTTGACTTAGCGAATTATATTACACTACTAATAAAACTTGAACATTTTTTTATTTCGGCTTAGTGTAATGTACTTAATTTAGTATAGAAATATATTATGCTATAAAACGATAAACAATAATTATGATTTGGTGACAAAAATATCTCTTAAAACTATTTCTATGTGTTAAACATTATATTTCTAAATTTCATATAATGTAAAATTGGAAATAAAATAAATTAATAGGAATAAAGATATTAACTTAATGAAAATTCCTATTGGTCAATTTAGACATATTTTTGTCTGAATCATGTATGCTTTATACAATATGCAGGTATAATTTGATTGACATTGTTTATGCCCGATTTTCATATGTGGATTTTTTTCAGTGTACATCAACAATTTACAATGTATGCCAGGACTAACTTCATGCTCGTACTATGTTGGTTACAAGGACATCCCGATGAAAACCGTTCATCGCGAATAGAGTATCGGAAATCCATAATGTGAACATTAGTCATTGGAGACATGTACCGATAGAAAGCAACCCAGCCGATTGCGCGTCTAGGGGAATATCGGCTACTTTATTACAAACTCATACACTCCGGGGGAATGGTCCCTCCTGGTTGAGACAACATTCTTCTCAATGGCCAAATCAACAACCCATATGAAACGAAAATATCGTTGGAAGTTGTCTACAGAATAACTGCTTGACATAAGAAGCCAAACATCCAATCATATTGCCTCGTAATAGTCCGATCATCTTGATGATAATTGACGAAGCATATAACAACACTCTACACATTGGGATTACGCAGACACTTGGATACAAGGTATTCCCATATACACCTGGAAATTGTATGTGACCTGACAACTATTGCTTTCATTTCAACATTCAAAAGATTGACCTCTCGCCGTGGAAAAATCTCGAATTGATATGGTGATAATGGCACGGAGTGTCAAATGATGGAGTTTCTTAGCATTTTATTCCACCTTCGTCACCTCACTTAGGTGGCCTGTGGGAGGCGAAACCAAATTAACGTACGAGGAAATGAGTACTGTTCACATATAAATCGAAGGTGCCTTAAATTCACGTCCGCAAACGATCCCGACGACCTTACAATACTTAAACCGAGTCATTTTTGATAGGCGATGCTATGAATTCTGTTCCTGAACCAACTATGCTCAATTTTAAGGGAAACTACTGCTCTCGATGGCAATTCATCACGCAAAGAATTTTCTAGCATTGTTGGCAACGATGGTGAACATATTATCTAACTAGATGCAACAGCCAAAATAGATGCAACAGAAAACTGAAATACACATTGGTCATCTCGTTTTGATAGAGGAAGACAATTTACTACCATCCAAATGGCTCTTGGCATGAATTACGAAAAAAGATCCAGGATCCGATGGTATAACTCGAGTCGTCACACTGAATGACAGCTGCAATATTTATTTAGAGTTAAATAAATTAATTACATGGAAAAATAGCGCGCTAAATATAAGTTTTGACATTGAAAATTGGGTGCTCCGGATAAATCTATCGGGCGCTAATAAAAAAACACGGCTAATATCTATTTCAACCCCTTGCTTAGTTGTGTGTGACCTTGCCAGATTGTAAATTTTGAGGCATTTATCCATCGAGACTAACATCCACATGAGCTATTTAGTCTATTTCAAAGCTAATTCGCCAAATTCTCCTTAAAAATTGTTACTGCATACCGACATTTCACTGAAACGATAAACTCAAAAAGTATTACCGTTCAAGTACTTCAACGAATTCCAAGAATTCTTGTGGTGAAATTGAGAAAGGGAAAATAAATTTTATGTTGATGTAACATAATATTACATGGTACACCCCTAACAGCAAAATTCATGTTTCTCATCTGATGAGAAGTAAACAAGCACATAGACGATATTTAGCCGCGGTGTCTTGTTTCACTGTATATACATCTTTAACATCATCATCAACTTGTACAATTTTCCTGTTCTAAAGACACAATTGGCTGGCATTGGGGAAAATCAATAAAGGAACAAAAAATGTCCTCTATAAACTTTTAATTAAAAACTGAATGAGTACAGAACGATGCCCACTTATAAATGTTTTTGTTGAGTAAATATCCAGACATAAACGAGAACATCGTTTCGACAAATCCTATAACTACAAGAAATATATTTTTTCGTTTCAGGGTTTTGTGAAATTGTTATCCTTATGTTCTCTATATTTGTACTTAAGTATGATGTACATACAAAGTAATAATTGTTGGTGTTTAACTTGGAGTTCCCTTGTTGTACCACATTTTTCATACGCAAGCACAAAAAAATATAACACAGTTTTTTTTTTGTCGACGTCACATTGTATTTGTCTCAAAGGAGAATGCTTATCCTCTTTCAATTTAATTTCAATGTATTAACTTAAACGACGAACAATTCGGTTTTATATGCTTTACTCAGTTTATGTGATGCTGTTTATGTACTGAGTGTATATAAAACATAAAGTACAAAACTTTATTTTTCTAAATTTTATTTTGTCGTTGTTCCGGACGGGAAAGCAACAACCTTGCGGTACGTACTATATGTGCACTAAACAGGTCCAAAACTTAATCAACGGTTATTTCATTTTATTTCAAAAGCGGAGACATATTTACTGGTCCACCAGTGGAATGACTTTCAGCTTTTTTGCTCGAAGGCTAGGTTCATTGATAATTTAACTCAAAAACTCGATTTTATCCTGGCGATTGCTGGCATTACAGAGGCACCTTATTCTTGCATTCGTCCTAACCACAGTGTTGTTGAGAGTACTCGTACCTCTTGTCCCTAAGATAAAGTCATTGCTCCAATTTCATCTTTCAAATGTAAAATAAATTCTTCAAAAATGCAATTAGCAATGTTGATGCCCGAGAGGTTAGAGCTTTTAATTACAATAAATAAAACACGTATACATGATAAAATATTTAAAATAAAATGGAGGAGTGATCATGTTGCCAACACCCGAATTTCATTTATCACGAATATACTCAGCTCGAATACACCACACTTGGTTTCTAAAGCGAAAAACTAATCCTACTTAATTTTTCATAAAAACTGTCTTGTATAATCAAAAATCAATCGTTTTCTACGTCATTGCAAATATTGATAAAACTCCTACGGACCCTGCCATTTCCGGTGGAAAAAGCTTATGAAGTTTCATTCATATCAAGGTTCATACCGAATAGTTTGTCTGCCTGGACTGTAGAGACGACAAAATTTTGGTGACAATAAGTTTATTTTATCAAAACTCGTCATTTCCGGCAAAATTTAAAAAAAAGATGTGGATTCTTTTTAATTTTTTAAATTTATTTCCAATGTTTTTGTTTGTTAATAGTTGTTTTATAAATGTTATAAACTTTTCAAAAACAAAAACAAAAAAGTTCTTATGAAAGGAAGCTGATACTTCCGATGAACCGAGTTTAGCCAAAAATCACTTGGATCTCCCAATTTATTTTAAGTTTTACACCGATCAATCAATCCGTCTGGGCTGTAAAAATGCCGATTTTTTGTTGAAAACCATAGAATCTTTTAATTTATAGTAGCTTCTCTCGTAAATAATATACTTTTCAAAATATTTGGAAGAATCTAAAAAGCTGGCTCTGTGACCTAGCTAAGATTTGATGGACCAATCATTTATTAATATGAAACTAAAAACTGATTATGTAACCTTAAGGCGGGCAAACCCCACAATATGGAGGTAGCAAATGCATAATAAAAAATAAACGCAGAAGAACAGCCAGCTGCGAGTATCATCCCAAATGCAATGGATTCATGAATAGATGACAACGCTCACACAAAAAAGCATTATGTATTACCAAGACTAAGCAATGAACACATCGTATTGTTCTGTCAGTAGAACTCAATTTCGAAGAACGTACTCAGAATTCGGACAACCTGCTTTAAGAAATAAACGTAAACACAAACCAGTCAGAATTCGCACATTAACTTAAAATTATTTTGAATTCCTGCAACCAGCTCCACCATTTTAAACATAGACAAGACAAAAAATGCGACCCTAAAGATTTTAGAGATTTTAGAATTTTAAAATTTTAAAATACTAAAATGTAATTTTTTTTTAATCTTTAAGTTTTATAATTTTATAGTTTTAGACTTTTAAAATTTTAGAATTTTAGAATTTAAGAGTTAAAGAGTTTTAGCTTTTAAGATTTTAAGAATAAATTTTTGAATTTTAAAATTTTAAAATCATAGAATTTAGAATTTTAGATTTTTAGAATTATAAAATTTTAGAATTTTAGAATATTAAAATTCTAGAATTTTAGAATGTTAGTATTTTAAAATTTTAGAATTTATGGAGTTTTTGAATTTTATAATTTTAGAACTTTATAATTCAACAATTTTAGAATTCTAGAATTTTAGAATTTTGAATTTTAGAATCGTAGAAATTAATAAAATTAGAATTATAGAATTTTGGGATTTTGGAATTTTAGAAATTTAGATTTTTCGAATATTAGAATTTCAGAATTTTAGAAATTTATAAATTAAGAAATTTAGAAATTTAGAAATTAAGAAATTAAGAATTTAAAAATTTTTGAAAATTTGAAATTTCTAATTTTTTAGAATTCATAAATTTCAAAATTTTAGAATATTGGAATTTTAAAAGTAGTACTAAGGAATTTTAAAAATTTTATTATTTTAAAATTTTAGAGTTATAAAAATATTGAATTTTGTAATTTTAGATTTTTGAAATTTTAGAAATTTAGAATTTATAAGTTAAGATAAATTTCATAAATTCATAAATTTTAGAATTTTGGAATTTAAGAAGTATTTAATACTTGAGAAGAGAATTTTAAAATAAAAGAGTTTTGAAATTTTACAAATTTTAGAATTTTAGAGTTAAGAATTTTAGAACTTAAGAATTTTAGAAATTTAAATTTTTAAAAAAAAGAATTTTAAAGTTTTAGAATTTTACAATTTTAGAATTTTAGAATTTTGGAATTTTAGAATTTAAGAATTTTCAATTTTAGAACATTAGAATTTTAGAATAATAGAGTTTTTGAATTTTAAAATTTTAGAAATTCAAGATCTAAGAATAATTTTAATATTTAAGAATTTTACAAATTTAGAATTATAAAAATTGAGAATTTAAGAGTTTTAGAATTTCAGAACTTTGGAATATAAAAATTCTGAAATTTTAGAATTACATATTTTGGAATTTTAGAGTTTCAGAATTTCAAGAATTTTAGAATTTAAGAAATTTAGAACTTCATTATTTAACAATCCTAATATTCTAGAATTTTGGAATTTTTAGAATTTTAAAGTTTGAGTTTTGGAATTTTGGAATTTAAGAATTTAAAAATTTGGAATTTTAGAATTCATAAATTTAAGAATTTTAGAATTTTGGAGTTTTGGAATTTTAGAAGTAGTACTTAAGAATTTTAGAATTTTAACAGTTTAGAATTTTAGAATTTAAGAATTTTATAATTTTAGAGTTCTAGAATTTTAGAACTTAAGAAATTTAGAACTTAATAATTTAACAATTTTTGAATTCTAGAATTATAAAATTTTAGAATTTTAAATTTAATGTTCTAATTAGAATTTTAGAATAATAGTTTTGGAATTTTCTAATTTTAGATATTTAAGATTTAAGAATGATTTTTATTATTTAAGAATTTTAGAAATTTAGAATTGTAAAAATTGAGAATTTTAGAGTTTCAGAATTTTGGAATATAAGAATTCTGAAATTTTAGAATTTTGAATTTTAAAATTCATAAAGTTCAGAATTTTAGAATTATGGATTTTTATATTTTAGAAGTACTACTTAAGAATTTTAAAACTTGAGAGTTAGAGAAATTTGCAAATTTTAGAATTTTGTAGTTTTATAATTTTAGAAATTTAGAATTTCACAAAAAATTTAGAAATTTCTGTTTTAGAATTTTGGAATTTTAAAAGTATGTTGTACCTAAGAATTTTAGAACTACAAAATTTAAAATTTTAGAATTTTAAAATTATAGAGTTTTAAAATTTTAGAATTTTAGAATTTTTGAACTTTTTAATTTAACAATTTTAGACTTCTAGAATTCTAGAATTATAGAATTTTACAATTTTAGAATTATAAAGTTTTGGAATTTTAGAATTTTTGAATTTTAGAAATTTAGAAATTGAGAATAATTTTTAGAAATTTAGTCATTTAGGATTTTAAAATTTTAAAATTTAAGAATTCTAGAGTTCTAGAGTTTTAAGAATTTTGAAATTTTAGAATTTTGGAATTTTGGAAATAGTACTTTAGAATTTTAAAATTGTAGAATTGTAGTTTTCAAATTTTGGAAATTTAGAATTTTAAAAATTTTAAAATTTTAGAATAATTTTAAAAAATTTAAAATTTTAGAATAATTTTTAAAAACTATTTTTTCGGTAAATTCATTTATTTTTCAAAAACTTTATCGCACAGCTATCGAAAAATCTGTTCTAAATCCGATTTCTACCATAGTAAACGATTTACCCAACTATTGACCTGCAGCCTTTATATGAAATTTCTCTCTTCGGTAAATTGATGAGTTTTGTTCGGTTTATTACTAATTTTAAAACTTTATCAGCCGTTTACGAATATCTTAATTGGTTTTTAAGATCCCTTTTTCCATAATAACGGTGAAACGTTAGTTATTCTTATCTTTATGTTTATTTCGTTCTTTCAATTTATCATATCTTAAAATTACTGATTTTCACTCATTTAATCAGCTCTAGCTGATAATCAGAGATTTCGCTGCTGTGTTGTAACCCATAGTTTTGCAACGCACAAACAAAATGTTTTATTTTATTTTGGCGAAATAAATTTCCTTGCATTTTGCAGTCAGATAAGAATACCGATGTACAGCCATCACTGCCATAATTGCCAGTAGAATTTACATCAGTTGCAAAAAACCCATAAGTTTGATAAAGTTGAGCTGTCAATTAAAACCAGCTAGCTCTTCAATGGACATCAATCCACCCTTAATTCAAACACACTAGAGATAAGTGACAAATACATATAATGTATCAATCTGAATTGTAATATTCAAATCACATTGTATAATACGTACATTCGACTTAAATTCAAATCTTATCAATCACAAAATAATTTATTTATCTGCCATAAAGAACAGAAAACTGTGTTCCAGTAATTTATTCCCTTAATATTACTCCTGTGTGTGGGGAATGTGTGCACCGCCATCTTATTAGTTCCGCATAATAGACTCATCCAACAAAACATTTCTAATGTTCGGAAAAAAATTGCTACCGGTTTTTGCTGAGTTGATGATTTATGATTATTTTTTGATTAATATTTATGTCAAAATGATAGAGAGAAATCACCATATGTGGCAAATAGTCATATAGTAGAGATGTGGACAGCAAAAAAAAACCATGTATGTCTTTATGTACAACATAAGTCATTTTGTATTTACGCTAGCAAAGCACATAATAACCTTTTATCTCGTTAATACACAAAAAAAGAATTAATTATTAAATTATGGTACAAGGTTAAGTTTAATGCATTTTGAAAGATAAGCTCTAAATAGATTTGTTTTGTCTTAAATCGGTTTTTCAATTTCCCAGATTGTGAAATGAAAATTCATTAATCTTTTTGTCGGATGAAAGACGTGTGTGTATACATACATAAAACATATATCTTCTTATATGTTCGGATTATCTCTGGTGAAACACACAAACAAGAGTCATCATCAAATCACATGGATTTTCCTTTTTATTGTCTTATACAGATATTTTTTAAAGAATCATCATAATCTGAATTTATGATATACTCGTATGGATTTGTGTACCGCATATACCGTACCGCTAAGACGAGAGCATTCGAAAAATCGTTTTCATGAAGCATGAAAAAATGTTTGTCAATAATCGGAAAATATATTTGTATCCGGTTTATATGATCTTAAAATGGCACATAATAAATAATAAATTTTAAATCACACCATGTATACCGATACGTACCATTTCATATTCTAATCCATTAACGACATTAGAAATTTTCTGAAAATCACTACATGTTTGGATTTACTCTTACAATGCACGGCATGAAAACACTTTAAACTTTAAGCCATATGTGTATGTACAAGAACACCATATATAGAAAATGTTTAAAAATAAGAAAAATGAAGAAAACCTTAAGATTAAGAAGTTTTATTTGTAACACTAATCATCGTTAATTCCATTTTAAATTTTCTTGAATGAAGAAAAGCAAACAAACGTATTTACAGACGTATTGTATGAACGTGTATTTAGGCAAAAAAAAGCACATTACTATTTTGCTCTTACAAAAAAAACAGAAAATATTAAACCCTTTGATTGGCATGTACCACGCTAACAGTAGAAGCATCTTTATGCCAGGCAGTCATAAACAGTTTTTAGTTCATAAACATTGAAAATTTCTAGTAAGTAAATTGGTTGCAAAATACCTCAGAAAAACAACATGCATTCTATTCGACCACATAGAGGAAAACTTTTCTAAGAATATTTTCTTTTACGAATTATTGCCCTTGCACAAACCCGGAAATTTCATGAAAAATTAAGAAAAATCAAGAGTTTCCAGAAAAACCAGCAGGTTATTTATTCTTATAAAAATTTGGCTTTTAACTTCCGGGATATTCCGCATTTCCTCGAGGTTTGTCAGGGTTAATATAAAAGAAAAATATTCTTAGAATGTTTTATTCATCTAAATAAACAAATTTTAATTTACCTTTGTCAATACACTTTTACAAACATATGGACGTGCAAGGAATATTTATACCAAAGCGATAAGTTGATAAGTGCTGCTAACAAAATTATTCTTCAAACAATGAACAACATAACTATAGCGGAATAGAAAAACTAGAACCTCCGTCCAGCACAAAGCCGTAGTTTTGAGTAAAAACACACTTCAGCTAAATTTGTAACAATCTCCAAGACCTTTCTTATCAATGGTATGTGAAACTTATAAATTAAACTTATATCTTGCTCGCGAATCAAATAAAAAATTCGATAGTAAAGTTGGAAGCATAGGGGACCGTCGGAAATTACTGAATTAGCTGATTAATTACTGAATTATTTACTATTACTATAGTAAATTAAAGAGTCACCCGTAATCGGTGGATTATTTCTCGTTTCATTTAAAAAAACTTGAGCATCGGTTTCAGCGACTCTCACTCTGTCGCAATGATCTGCAGAATTTTTTCCAAAAATTGCATCATTTCTTGAAAGAGTTCTCTCGTGACTTGTAGAAGCCAAGTCCACATATATTTCGAACGTAAATGTAATATAGAAGGACTTTAGCTTAGTGAGTTTGGTTTGTGCGGCTCCGATTCCTCACCCTCATTTCAATCCTCAAAATACATGCGTAAGTCATATGACTGTGGATGATCAATACATTTTATTTAAACTCGTGTAAACGCCAGACAGCCTGAGGAGGACTCACACATCGACAGTTAAAAAAATTTTAAATCTCCTCGAATTTGAGCTGCAGGTTTCCATTGAAAATTATTGCAGAATTAACGCAGTTAAATCCTTTATAGATGTTGTCAAAGATGCATGTCTATGTTGATGTCTATGTTGTCAAAGACGTGCATATTTATACGCCCACATTTAAGATTGTATTCTCGTTGAATTTTTTTGGGAAATTTATTTTTTGCATTAAAATGGTCCATACATGCGTTAAGATTGTTGACACTGTATGGTCTGTGCTTGTATCCTCTGCTTTGAGTGTGATCGGAATGGTCACATGAGGGAAGCTACGTTTCTGTAACTCTATCATGTATTCATATGCTGTGTACCATTGCTAAAGAACCAATGTTTCAGGACATCGACAAGTAAAGAATCAAGATTAATATTTTTAGGCTACCCAGGCAACCAAGTATGGCTTATCCGATGGAATTTAGCCAGGTGATAGGTTTTGCCCTGAATGTTATAAATAAATTGGATGATCCATGTTTAGCGAAAATTGTCATGGCATCATAGCATTGCCCTCGGATGCTTCACGGTGATCCGCTGACGGATGATGGGGGCGTCACAGACACCCCCACCCCCAATTCCCCCTCAGCTTCAACATGTTGATTGGCAGTTACATTTTCCAAGTAATCCATCAATCCCGGATACAGTTCGCTACGGAGTCTGGATTGAACTCACAGCTTCATGGAAAATAACACACCAGTTTCTGTATGAGATGAACATTTTATAATAATAAGACGCATTTGTATTTTGAAGTGAACCAAGATACGTTAAAATTTAAAATATTTAACAATTTGGTGCACATGTCACTTTGGTGCTTGTCGTAACAATGCAATGAAGTTTAAAATTTTAATAAGAAAGCTATAACCATTTATTGTATGAGTTCTCCGGCACTTCGGGACTCCAGTGTATAGTTTTATCGATGCAATCATTGAACAATGTCATTCGTTTCAGGGTGACAGAATATACATAGATCTCCAAGAATACGCCATAGTTGATTACTATAGTTCAACTTACCGGATTATAAGTAAAAACTGTCTTGTATAATTAAAAATAATTATTCCTACTTAAATTTCTGAAAACCAACCAAGTCAACCCGTGTTAAAAAAATTTAATCATCAGTGCAAAAACATTTCGCGTGTATCTCCCAATTTATGGAAAAGCTTTAGTACATAGTTTTAATCCGAATAGTCAACCAGCCTAGTCGGTAGAATTTAAGTAAAAAATTTTAAAAAATTTACAGTAAAATTTAAAATAGGGTCTGAACTAATTTTTTTTGTTAAAAAAGGGATGTTCCAAGGAAAGGAAGTTTCATCCAGATTAGTCAACCCGTCTAAACTGTAGAAACGACACAGACAATAAGTCAAAAAATTCGAGGTCAAAAATTTTCATGTTTAATATTCCAAATTTTTCATAAAAAACTACCTATCCGCTTAAATTTTTTGGAAATTTTTCTGAACCGGTATTATTGCAATTTTAATTTAGAATCGCTTATTGCACAGTTGGTTTCCTCATAATTGAGATACTTTCAAAATATTTAAAAAAACGAAAAAGCTCCTATGGAACTGGTATCTTCCTGTGGACCGGTTTTGGCCAAATATCACTGGGATCACCAGTGACTAACAAATGCGAAAAAAAAATTATTTTTTTTGAGCCGAATTTTTGCAGATATCTTCTAAAATTCCGGTGGACCAATTTCGGCGAAATGTTACTGGCACCTCTTAATTTGTGGAAATAGCTTAAAATGTTCATAACGATCATCGAATCCCAGACGCTGTTGAGACTAGCTTCTTCAAAAATTTAAAAAAACTGATCTTGATCAATATTGTTGCAAATTTAATTTGGAATGTTTTAATCACAAGTGTTTTTCTCGTAAATGCTATACTTTTCAAAACATTTACAAAAAAATTGGAAAACCTTCATTAGAAGCTACCATTTCCGGAGAACCGATTTAGGCCCCCGTTCAGCTGGACAAACCGTCTGTGCAATAGAGAGGATATAGATCTTCAGTCTTCACGGAACCACGTACACACACAAAAATCTTTTTAGAAACAACTTTTTTGTATACATATATAGCGAAAGATAAATCAGCAAAAAATCTTTTATCTAGCAATCATTTATCTTTTCCAAGTTTTAGACATTTAAAAATTGAACATACCCCATTCAGTAAAAGTCCATCTTGGATTTTCTGCAATATAGCCACTACCACCATCGAATAGTAGATACTCGAACATATACAGAGTCGCTCATACACACCGAAATAAAAATTTCTTCTAAATCGGTCTGAAGCACTAGAAGCGCTTAGGCCATCAAAAGTCAAGCGGTCAGCAAATCAACGAGGTCGTCTAAAGCGTATGATGTTAGATGTAAGCTGCTATTCTTCCGATCATTCAGTAGCAAGCTGTGAGAAATTCAGGCATTAAATCTGTCGTTTTAACGGTATCCGTTGTTTTAACGGGCTAAAACTCAACCACCTCATATTTAGATGTCTGTCGAGAACTAGATGTTAAGAATGTGGGAAGAAACATCATTCGCTTTTGCCCTCAAATAAAAGCAACAATTCAGATCAGACACCGCGATTACAACGGCACGTGCTAGTGTTTTAACTAAATACATTTTACCAACCGCATTGGTCACTATAGCCTATCAGCATAGTATAGACCATGAATGTCGAATACTACTGGATTCAAGCTCCATGTCTGAATTAATTTCAGAGAGAATATGCAATAAACTTAAATTACGTAGATAGTCCACTCATACTGTAGTGTCTGATATTAGCGGATTAGGTACTCAAATAACCAAAGGAAAAGTAATGGTTATTCTCAAATCACACATTGGTTTTCAGACTCAAATTTAAATAAAAGCTTTAATAACGGCTAAATTATATTCGAAACCACCTACTCGTTCGTTTAGTTCTAATCTAACTCATTTAAAGTTATTATTAGCAGATCCTAATGTTAATTTGGCTCAAGATTGATATAATCCTCGGTGTATATTGGGTGATATGAGGAGTAGTTAAAACTGAGACCCAAGAGAATGACCCAATTCTGTATTACAAGCTGACAGCTTATGGCACTGCAACAGCTCCGTATCTTGCAACCAGAGTGTCTGAATTCTATAGCGACAGCCGCAGTGAAAAAATTTACATACGCTGATTATGGCCGGTGAAGATAACGTAGACCAAGCAACGGAGTTAAAGAATCATCTGGTTAAGATACTAGCAGATGCTGGAATGAGACTGAGGAAATGAGTTTCAAACTCAGAACCTCTTCTGCAAGCCATGCTCATATCGACGATATAACTGAATCGCTTGGTATTAGGGCTGCAGTGCTTATCTGGTTAGAATGAACATTCCGGTATTGACAAAGAGAAAATTCTTATTCGAATGCAGTAAAATTCTCGGTCCATGGCTATGGTAGTTATAAAAATAAAAGTATTATTTGTAAGACTATAGCTGATTTCAGTTGACTGGGATGAAAAATTACCACAAAATGTGGAGCAGAGTTGGCTTATAATCAGAGAACAGTCACATTATCTAGAGCAGATCTATAATTCCCAGATGGTTGAAAACATCTTTCCAAAGCATCGAACTTCATATGGTTTCTGTGACACCCGCAAACGAGGGTATGCAACAGTCATTTACGTGAGGCAACAGACCGATACGAATAAATATCAACGTAGCTTAATGGTAGCTAAATGAAAGGTAGCTCCAGTGGAAAAGATATCGGTGGCTCGATTTTAATTATGCGCAGCGCATCTATTAACAAAATTAATTAAATCAATAAAGGAAATATTATAAATATGTATCAGAAACAATTTATTGGACCGACCCAACCATAGTGTTGGACCGGTCACAGAAATTTAAACGCGAAACGCACCTGGGTATATACGTAACACAAACATACACTGTGACCTCAATATCGAAACAGAAGAAGATACAATACGGAAATCTAACAACATCCCACCCCATTTAAAGAAAAGATCCTTTAGATCTAGCTAAAAACTATCCAACACACGCTCACCTATTTATTTATTTCTAAAAATTTTGTTACCATCGAATAATTAGGGCATTTTGATGATGGCATTGCCATCTGTTCTCGAGCATTTAACACTGAGGTTTTTTGTGATTGTGAATTGGCCTTTATTATTATTATTATTATTGGCCTATTTTACGTTTTGCTCACCTTTGCAGTATCGCATTAACGTCGAGGAAATTTGAGAGCATGAGGAACAGCACCTACGGGTGGCCAGTTGAGGCCCAATATTATACGGTTTTTGGCCAGACGACACCCAACATTATACGGTTAAAGGCGAGAAGACGCCCAACAATTACGATTATGGGTGGACAACCACGTGGCCAACTTGTATTGTTTTGGATTAATGGAGAGGAGACGCTGCAACCAATTTTGACGGGACCTTGTCTAAAGGGGGGTCAAGAAAAAAAAAGGTAAAATTTTTCTTTTAATTTTCTAATTTTTTATTAAAGTAAATTCAATAATTTTTTTTCGACCTCTTTTACCTTGATTTATTTTCTTTCGCTCCAGAATTTTTCACGATTATCCCTCCTTCCGCCTCTGATTTTTTGCCCGTTGGACAAAAATTGTTTTTATTTGAATAAAAAACAACACTGCGTATGAATCCCTTCGGCATTCTGTTTTATTTTTTCCACCCATCTTTCTAAATTTATTTTGGTTCATTGGTTATGCTGGTTATTTTACATATTTTTGATTTCTGTTTCCTGAATAATAAAAATTTTTCGGGTTGGTATGGTGGGAAGGGTGTTACGGATGGCTAATAGCCAACCCGCAATTGTCAACTAATCATGCAGAGGCTTCACGCACGGTTAATTTGGTGGTCAATACTCAGGGTATTGAATCGTGGGGATTTGGAGGCATACACCGTGTAACTCTGGCCTACACCGTGTTAACAGAAAATTTAAAAAAAAACGTAAATTAAAATGAATAACACTTAAGGAACGGAATAAAATAGTTAAAACTGGGTCTGTTCGTCGAACAGCGATCGGATCCCTCAGAAAGACAAGTGCCATTTTGCTAAAGAGACCCCCGAATGACCCATCGACCCCGAAACGCCGATGCTCAACCGCAACGAAGCAGCATTAGAGGGAAGGGACGTCTTCTCAACAGGCCATGCCTCTCTTCATCCAGAGATACTTCCAGCGAACATTCCACAATTCACACTTCGAAAGCTCGATACCGCCAACAAAGAAAATTTTAAAATTAATAAAAAAATAGTCGACCTTGGGTCTTCCCGCTTTACCTTGGGTTGGGCATTTTATCGCATTGAAAAATACTTGCTGGGCGCGATCTAAAATCAGTAAATACTCTAGTTGGGCGACCTTTTTGCCGTTAGCGTTGATAATGCACGCACGTTGGGCGTTATCTCTTCTTGAGCGGGCTCGCCAACCCCCCACCACCTCACACCCCCTGGAAATACTGCAGTTGGGCGATCATTCTGCCTGTACCATAAACTTCGATTGGGCGTCCTTTGCCAAGACCGTAGAACCAAAAAAGTGGCCTCAACTGCTCACCCACAAAACTCGTTGTCAAAACCCGTTTGGCGCGGGCTCGCAAAAAGCCGTAAACCATAAAATTAAGTGGCCTCACCTGGCTACCCATTAAATAAAGGCGGTAAACGCTTATTTAGGTGCGCTCCCGCTAGGATACAGCAGCACCCGTTGAAAACACGGTACCGTGGATAAGGCGTTCCCGTTAATAAATGTTGACACAAAAAATTACAAATTCAAACTTTTCCACCGTGCTCATAAAAGTGCACATAAAAACACACACATGAACTATTTATTTTCTGTTTAATTTATAAATTTTTCTTTTCGTTTTGATTATTCACCTTTTTTTTGTATACAAGAATCTCTTAATTATTCTATTTTATATACGGTAATTACAATATTATACAGCGTGACTACTTAATTATATCATATCAGTTAAATTTAATATTCCATTTCTTTATATTCTAGAAAGATACAACACCCTTCAAAAACTACACGCTTTAATACTTCAATCCAACAAACTAGACTTAATTTTTTTTTTAAATTCCAATCAAGGCTAAAAACAAAAATTCTCGAACCACACAAGAATACAGTGCTGACATGTTCTACCATCACAATTTTCGATACTTTATCGAAGCTTATTTCTCATATTCCTAAACTAAAATAGACAACTGTTTCATTTAAGAATTATTTCTTTTCTATTGTTATCACAACCTACTAGTACAAATGCAAACAAATTGTCTTTCTCTAATTTCGTTCAAGTATCGAAAATAAATTATTTCGTGATAGAAATGGAGTAGAATATCACAATTAAACAATCTAGCAACCTGTTCAATGATATAAAATGAGAAATAGTATCACATTTTATTCTAAAGAAGTGAGACCTAAACTTCGATAAAGTATCGAAAATGTGATGGAAAAACTTGTCAGCACTTAAAAGAAATTAAAAATTAAAAAAAAAATTAGGTTATGTTAGGACCCTCAAAGTGTCGTAACAAGAGGATTCTTATTTCGTGCCGGTTCCATAATTGGAGGGGGTCGGAGGGTCGGAATGACAAGTCAAGCATATGTGTCGTCCCTTCGGGGACGTGTAACAATGGTCTCCCCGTGGCAGTTCGGCAATCTCAAGCTATTGGAGTGTGAATTGTGGGAGATCTTCTAGAGGTCTCTCCGGGTGAAGAGAGGATTTGTATGTTGTAGAAACGTCGCTACCCTATTATGCTGCTTCGTTGAGGCTAGGCATCGGCCTCTAAGGGTCGATGGGTCATTCGGAGGGTTTCTTCAAAAGACATTGTAGTTGATGCTTGTGGAGAGGTGCGGTCGTTCCTGGGTGGGCACAGGAGGTTATTATTATATTTATGCACTTTCCTCAAATTTCGGTCGACACAATTTCGGTGTAATTTAATCTCAGTTTTTTTTAGTTTGCTTTTATTTTTATTCTGTGACACGGTTCTAGGCCAGGAACATGCAAGCCTTAACTACACCACGACCCAAAACTCTGAGATCTAGTAGGTAAAATCACCGTGAGAGAGGCCTCTGCATGTTTAGATAAAATCTGCGTTATGGCCTCATGCCAATACGTAACAAATATTACAACTAACATTAGTTAAATCTTATGAAATTGTGTTGAGGTAGCTTGTAAGATTTGAAAACATTTTATGAGTTTTCCAAGATGAAAAAGATTCACAAATAAAGCCAAAGGCAGATTAAAAAAGAAAAAAACGGCCACTACCAGCACCCAAATTTTCACCAAGTTTCATTACGAATATGTAATCTGCGGACTGTATGTGGAGATGCCGAATTTGGGTTGAAATAAAGGTTTTTGAAATTTAATTTCTTCATTGCGAATGGAGAACCATTTAAATAGCTTTGAATAAATGCAACAATCATTGTACTTGAAGAATTTCGGAACCCTGAAGAGGAATTTATTAAAAATGTTATTAAAAATTGTAAATTAAACCATCACGCAAAAAATAATTTCAGAAAAGTGATTAGATCATAATGTTCATGAGAGGGTTAATAAACGTTACACTATAAAATTATATAGAACACAATTAGAAAATGTTTGCTCATTATTTCAACTCAAGAATTTTTAATCGTATTTTAATCTTGGTAGATATTTTCAATTTTCTTAAAAGTATTTTTAACATTTACGCTTTTTTACTTAGCTGAAGTTTTGCTTTATCCCACTCGCTTTATTTACACGCTCTATATAAACAATTCGTATATATGTAAATTTGAGTACACACACACAAAGACGAGTATGTTATACACTTGCTTAATTGATTATAGTGACGCATGTATAAACACGACAGTGTTTCAAAACCTTTCGTAATATTAGAGGCATCCTTCGAAATCATTTTAATCCGAAAAGACAAAAAGTGAGAAAATTCTGCATTTCTAAGGTTTGAAGCTTTTCATAGATTATGAATCACTGATTTCAAGTATGTTGATTTATTGATATTATGTTTTTCTATTTTTCAACAATTTTTACAGTAGCAAAAAACATAAATTTGTTCAGTCTTCTCGTGTTTTAACTTGTTCTGTAATTGATTGGAAAAATGTATACATTTTTTTAAGTTCTTGAACACTTTCATGAATCATCGTGATGTTAACTTTTTATTTTTATTATGTTCGTTGAGCTTTCATTGGTTTTTTGTGTTTTTTGATATTTGCGTGCCAATTTTAAAATATTTTTTTAATTCTCTCTATCATTCAAATGGAATGTGATATGTTTAGTAATTGATTAAATGTTCTTGACGGATGAGTGCTGTACGAGTCTTGAGCTATGCATGCTATTGTACGATATGATCGTAAATACATAGCATATAATAAGTCATTGTCAACAAGGCTCTTTATTTAACTCTGATATTCAGCCCTGGGCACCCTGTGCCCTAATCTTCCTGCTCGCTCGCTGCTTAAAATAAAATATAACAAAAATAAAAAAAATTTGATCCAGAGATTTTGGCAGATTCATCATTCGCTAATCGTGAAGGATATTAGGATTTGTTCCATCGTGTACCATCAAATCTCACAAAGTACAACGCTTGTGTTGCAAAATTTGCGAAATGCTTTTGGGGATCCCACCAAGTTGCTGATATTATCTGGGTTAATATCACAATCGCTGATTTATTTGTTTTCTGATTTATTTTCAGCACCTTCTAAGGTATCCCCCCATAAACAAAGCAGTTAGGAAAATTATCGTACCCAAAGCGATTAACATCTGATAGAACGCATTCATAGCTTGATAAAAGCTATACAAGGTAAAAACCGATATTCCTATGTTTGCGGGTTTATTTCTGGAATAAGTCGCCTAGTCCAGTAATCCTTCATTCCGATGGAATCAAAATTAGGAACTATTATTAACTGGCGTCGAATATTGTTCACAATGAGGTTAACGAATTGTAAACGAAAATGTAAATATTTAACGAAATGGAGCATTAATGAAATCAAATTGAATATTTAGAAACTTTTGAAAGCCATTAGACGTTTATAAAGTAAATTGAATATTCTAAAATATTTTAAAATAAACAAACATTATTTAATTGAATGTGAATCAACACTTAAGTGCAATGTACAGTATGTGCAACAAGAGCGTGTACGATAAAAAAAACTAAGTAAAAATAAATCTACAACTTTTTTATACATACAAAATACATAGTAAAGTCACCATTACTGTTAATAATTGCCTGGCTCCTTCTGTCTGTGGCGTCCTTCACACCTTGCTCAACCAAATCATGTAATAAATTATAAATAAATTTCCTAAATTGTCAAGCACCGTAAATGGTTAGTTGGGTACAGAAAAACCTTTTAAGAGGTTTTTTTTGTATGTACGTAAAATAGAGCAAGCCAATAAAAAAAAACAATATTATTAAGATTTTGAATGGTGAAAAAAAAAAGATTAAAATAAAAAGCTCTAAAGCATGAATAAAAAATAAAATAAATAAAGAGTGTAAAATTAATATAAAATAAAGTGATTACATTTATTAATCAAGTGAATCGCAAAGAAAACACAAAATACTTTACCACGACACTAAAACTGGTAACCATCCGACGTGATCGTGGCCACATAGTCTATAGCCACTTATACAGTCAGCTGCAAGTGCGTCACCTTTCACCACATCTGGGAATCTGTTTCAACGGTTTCAGCGGTTTGCACAGTTTCGGCGGTTTCGGCAGTTTTCAACAGTTTTCAACGGTTTCAACAATTTCGGCGGTTTTCAACAGTTTTCAACAGTTTTCAACGGTTTCAACAGTTTCGGCGGTTTTCAACGGTTTCAGCATTTTTCAACAACCAACAAAGTTTCGGTTGGGTATATGGTTACGGCAGCCAGGTTTCAACCCCATTACTGATACCAAGAGACCGAGGTGACTCCAATTTGAACGTGTCTCTTCATCGAGGGATTTTAAACAATACGATTAAAACTGTAAGTACCCAATAAATTATTTGTGGTGCTTGATTAAATAAATTTTATTTTAAATTCAAATTTCGTTTTTTTATTCATAAAACTTTTTAAAATGTGTTTTGTTTCGGTGTTTTTTATTTTTTCGGTCCTTTTTCTTTTGTGTTCGTTTCTTTTTCGGCGCGTTGTCCAAGGTGTGAATGATCCACCGGTGGCCGTTTTATCTGCGGAATCAACTGATGAAGTGGCAGCATCGGGCAGCGGTTCTAAGGAACCAACATTTTCGTTGACAGCCTCGCAGCTAACCGGTCTTATCAACGATGCTGTCGCTAAAGCCGTCGCGCAGGTAGGGCGGAATAGTACAATTCCTCTACCAGAGACATCTCAATCTCACGTTTCGTTTCCTTCTTACACCGGAACGGTTGCTCGAGTGGCATTCAAACCTCCACAACCATTACATTCACAAAACCCAGAGGTTTGGTTCGAAATACTCGAGCAACAGTTCACGGTGGCGGACATAAGAACTGAGGCAACGCGGTATGCTCATGCGGTTGCAGCTTTGGATTCACGACTCCACGACACTTTCGCATGTCTGATCACCAGCCCAAAAGGTAATGAACCTTATACGGTATTTAAGGCTGAAGTGATCCGGGTTCTCGGCGAATCGGAAAAGGCGAAGCTGAACAACCTGATGCATGGCTTAGCACTTGGAGACAGAAAGCCATCACAGTTGTTGAGCGCCATGAAATTGAACGCTGGGAACAACTTTAATGAAGCAACGCTTCGCCAATTCTGGCCCCAGTCCGTTCAAATGGTGCTCACACCGTTTGAAAATGATGTCTCTCTGCCAGTCCTGGCAGAACGGGCTGACAACGTCTTCGAGACTATGACACAGTCTCAAGTGAATAGTCTAGAGACATCTGCACCTTGTTCGGTTTTTCCAAATTCTTTGTCGTCTTTAGATCAACAACTTTCGAATTTTAAAACAACATTGTTATCGGAAGTATCGGAAATTATTAATCAAAATTTTAGATCTCGTTCAAAATCAAATTCAGGAAGTCGCAGGCGTTCACGGTCAAATTCTAAATTCAATAGATCGCGACAAAAATTCACCAAATTTTGGAACAAAGTATGATCCAAATTATGGTGAACCTTCGATCGAAAATAATTTTATCTGCTTTTATCATTATTATTTCGGAACTAAGGCTTACAAATGTAAGCCACTTTGCAGATATGTATCAAATAATACTTCCGGTAACAATGTTACAAAAAACTAAGTGGTCATTCACAATTGGCGGGGTGTAATGACGTAACAAAAACCAGCCGCCATTTAATTTTTGAACTATTTAATCAAACGCATTTCCTAATTGATACAGGTGCAGACGTCTCAGTCTTACCCGCTCGTTTTATCAGGAACCCAAAGGTTGACCCATCATTTAGGTTGTTTGCGGCTAACGGTTCCTTGGTAAACGCGTACGGTACAAAAATTTTAAAAATAGACATTGGACTGCGCCGCGAATTCTCCTGGGAGTTTATTGTTGCTGACGTGTCGATGCCTATAATCGGCGCAGATTTTTTAAATAAAACTGGTTTACTGGTAGATATACAGGGACAGAGGCTCATTGACCCGTTAACCTCCCTGTATTCGAAAGGTAAACCTTCTACCTACAATGGTTCTACAGTATCTAGGATCGACAAGTCAGCAATGGACCCAGAAGTTTTTAAGGTAATATCAAAATTCAGTACGGTAATTCACGGAAATATTAATATCGACGATACTAAACATAATGTAACTCACAAAATTGAGACGAACGGACCACCGATTGCATGCAAACCACGACGACTAGCACCGGACAAACTCATCATCGCGAGGACAGAATTCGAAAATATGATGAAACTCGGGATTTGCAGGCCTAGTAGCAGTCCTTGGTCCAGCCCGTTACATTTAGTCCCTAAAAAGAATGGAGCGTGGAGACCATGTGGAGACTTTCGGGCCCTAAACAGAGTCACAATTCCAGACAGGTACCCAATCCCACATCTCCAGGATTTTACACAACGACTCGAGGGCTGCACTATTTTCACAACAATAGACCTTGTCCAGGCCTACCATCAAATTCCTATTGAACCGACCGACATTCCAAAGACAGCAATTTCGACACCTTTCGGACTATTTGAATTTTGTAGAATGACTTTCGGCCTTAGGAATGCAGCACAATCGTTCCAACGTCTTATGCATTCAGTACTACGTGGACTTGACTTCTGCTTTGTATATTTGGACGATGTGCTCATTGCCTCTCGAAATTACGACGAACATCTTGAACATATTAAAATCATTTTTTCTAAATTAGACGAACACGGACTAGTTGTAAATGTGGACAAATGCGTTTTCTCAAAGACCGAAATTATTTTTTTAGGCCATTTGGTAACTGGACAAGGTATATTACCGTCGCATGAACGGGTTCAAGTCATCAAAAATTTCGAACGACCACAGACTGTTAAACAACTGAAACGCTTTTTAGGTATGATAAACTTTTATCGACGCTTCATTCCAGGTGCCGCTGCTGACCAGGAATTGTTGAACGATTACCTAAAAGGCTATACCAAAAACAGTCGAGTTCCAATTCAATGGTCAACGGCGGCTATCGAAGCGTTCGATAACTGCAAAATTAAACTTACGAACGCGACTTTACTTATTCATCCATCATCATCAGCACCTCTGGCCATCATGGTTGACGCTTCCGATACTGCTCTCGGAGCGGTAGTTCAGCAGTTTGTATCCAATTCTTGGCAACCACTCGGTTTCTTTTCAGTACGTCTCAATGAAACGCAAAAAAGATACAGTGCTTATGATCGTGAACTTCTCGCGGCATATTCGGGAATAAAACACTTTCGATATCTTCTCGAAGGTCGTACTTTTACGCTTTATACCGATCATAAGCCACTTGTCTACGCTTTTAATCAGAATCCGGAAAAAGCATCTCCTCGTCAATTTCGACACTTAGATTTCATCGGTCAATTCACAACCGATATCCAGCACATCTCTGGACTGGATAACGTTGTTGCAGATACTCTTTCACGCATTAATCAAATTTCTATTCCCGAAAGTATTGATTATGCTATCATCGTAGATGCTCAGACCAATGATGAAGAACTTCAAGAAATTTTAAGGAGTAACTCTGTTCTCAAATTTGAGAAATTTCCTGTTTCTTTCAATTCAAAAAAATTAATTTATCGCGATATTTCTACTACTACACCTAGGCCATTCATTCCCTTTAATTTCCGAAAACAAGTTTTCGATGCTTTTCATAACCTTTCACATCCTGGCGTCAAAGCTTCCATCAAACTTTTGACTCAGAATGTCATCTGGTCATCAATTAAAAAAGACGTTCAGAAAATGGCTCAAAATTGTGTAGCTTGCCAAAAGGCTAAAATCTCACGACATACAAAATCTCCGATTGGTAACTATAAATTAACTTCTCAACGCTTTTCGATTATTCATCTCGACATCATCGGTCCTTTGCCAGTTTCTGATAATCAGCGGTATTGCGTAACATTGATTGATAGATACACTCGCTGGTCTGAGGCGGTTCCAGTTCCGGATATAACTGCTGCAACCGTCGCTTTCGCTGTCTACTCACAGTGGATAGCTCGCTTTGGTGTGCCAGAGTCCATTGTCACGGACCAAGGCATGCAATTCGAATCACAACTTTTTCACGAACTGGCTAACTTACTTGGTTTTGAGCGCAGGAGAACAACTAGCTACAATCCCAAATGTAATGGCATGATCGAGAGATGGTATCGAGTCATCAAATCTGCTATTATGTGCTATAATCGTGCTGATTGGACTAGTGTTCTTCCTGCAATCTTACTTGGACTACGAACGACTTACAGAGACGAACTAAAAGCTACTCCAGCTGAACTGGTTTACGGATGTACAACTCGAGTTCCTGGAACATTTTTAGATGCGACGAACGAACAAATTTCACAATCAGACTTCATTACTAATTTAAGACGACACTTTGACGAAATTCGACCTGTACCGGCTTCTCGACATACTACGGACAAAATTTTTATTAGTAAAGATTTGCTGACTTGCTCGCACGTTTTCTTACGAACTGACGCAGTACACAAATCACTGCAACCACCGTATACTGGACCGTATTTGGTTATCGACCGTACAGACAAATTTTACACTTTGGATCTAAACGGACGACACGCCAAAATTTCCATCGACCGACTCAAACCATGTTACTCGGACAATCAACAACAAACTACGGACGCACCAACTTTGCAAACTGGATTACTTGTATCGACTGACCGACCAGAACCTATTATTTCGGCTGACGGACCTAAATCATCTACCGTGGAACCGAAAGTTCGCAAACAGGTTCGTTTTGATCTCTCGTCGAGGCCTGTTTTGATTACAAGTTCGGGTCGTGAGTCCAGGACTCCAACCAGATATAGAGATTGAAGCGATAGATCTGCGATCTCTCTGGGAGGGGAGTATTGTGGCGTCCTTCACACCTTGCTCAACCAAATCATGTAATAAATTATAAATAAATTTCCTAAATTGTCAAGCACCGTAAATGGTTAGTTGGGTACAGAAAAACCTTTTAAGAGGTTTTTTTTGTATGTACGTAAAATAGAGCAAGCCAAAAAAAAAACAATATTATTAAGATTTTGAATGGTGAAAAAAAAAGATTAAAATAAAAAGCTCTAAAGCATGAATAAAAAATAAAATAAATAAAGAGTGTAAAATTAATATAAATTAAAGTGATTACATTTATTAATCAAGTGAATTGCAAAGAAAACACAAAATACTTTACCACGACACTAAATGTCCATTATCCACCAATTTTTCTGCATACTGTGGTGATAAATTTTTCCATATCTTCCGGACAACTCGCGCTAGAGCACTCTAATTTTTTATGTGGTATATTTTCAACTTAATCTTCATAAGTGCCCATAAATTTCGATGGAATTGGAATTAGGTGACTGAGATGGCCAATCCAATGTTGTGATGCTCTTTTTGAGTTTATATTCCGCACAGAGTATGCTATGGTGTTTTGGACTATTGTCTTCTTGCAAGATCCAATTAGAGTTCCCCGCACTTAACCATTTAAGGACAAATGGTAACAACCCGCGTGAATCAATTTTATTCATGAAAAGTGCGTTTAGGCTCCGTGTGGAGCTAGGAGAGGTAAATGGGACTATGGGCGAGTGAAGCTAGGGCGGGTGCTTTACAGTTCGGACAATCAATTTTTTTTTTGATTAGTTGACCAAATACGCCTTTTAACAATAAAACTTCAAAAGAATGACTGTATTTTTATGTTACCAGTGGTTTTTTTTTATTCAATAATTTACATGTAAAGCATAGCCTTTTTAGAATTTTCCTTATAGCTAAGGACAATTTTCTTATGTAAAAATGATAATACAAAAAGAACTATAAATATAAATTTGTATATCGATTTCGCCGTCGGATATACACCGTTTTCGAACCACTAATCGAAGGACCATGTGTACGACGCCGCCACAGTACACAACAATTCGTTTAATTATTCTCGTTCACAAGAATTGGTTTAACTTATTTCTGCTGCCGTAAAATACGCAATTACCAAATTAGACGACAGGAAAGTATTCTGCTGCCGTAAGATATGCACGCACAAAAAATCGACGACAGGAAAGTCTTGCTCCAGTACCAAAAAACTATTGTTTGAATTTTAAGTACCGATCGTTATTGTAATTTGTTATTTGATGTTCACTTATCGGCTGGTGGTACAAGAAGGAACAAAAATAATTTTTGACACAAAAAATAATATCAATAATTCGTTACAATGTTACCAACATGCTAATAATGAAAACAATATAAATTGAGCTAACATAGAACGGATTCACAAATTAAATTGAGCTAACATGTTTTGGGTTTACATTACACATACATTGAAAGTTTTTAGCCACTGTCATTCATAACAAATATAATTTTCGTGTATGCAATTTTGTTACAAAATCTAACAATTTGCTGTTAGATTTTGTAAATTTGGATTTAAAACAAGATAAGTACATTAATTTATATTATTATATCGTAATTAATAGTGGTATATTTTGTGATTAATATTAAGTTTTCTGTTACTTTCAGGTTCTGCGAACATTCTCCCCGCATTAAGATTAAAAATAGAAATTTAATCTTAATCATCCAATAGTTTTACGATTTTTGATAGTGGACGTTTGAATACTGACATGGGCATTTTAACAGTCACAACTCTGATGTGACCATCCGTACCAGGATGTGTGTTGATGATTCTTCCTAGCGGCCAATTACATGGGGGGTAATTTTCGTCTTTCAAAATTACCATATCACCGATTTTTATGTTTTCAGCTGGATTAATCCATTTTTGGCGTTGTTCAAGCGTATGTAGATATTCTCGATTGAATTTTTTCCAAAACCGTAACGCTCGAAGTTGTATCTCATCCCATATACTGTTTACCCTCATGCCTTCTAATGTAAATGGTTCTGGTATACTTGTCATTGGGCTGCCAATCAGGAAATGGCCAGGTGTAATGGCCTCGTATGATGTGTCGTTATCGAACTGGGGTACTAACGGACGTGAATTGAGCACCGCCTCTATTTGACACAACAAAGTCGCCATCTCTTCGAATGTTAAATTAATGGCCCCGACAGCTTTCTTTAAGTGGGTCTTGACGAACTTGACACCCGACTCCCATAAACCCCCAAAATGTGGAGCTAGAGGAGGAATAAAATGCCATGTAATTGAATTAGTTGCTGCATATTTACCAATTTCCGTATATTGAATTCATCTGAGGTAGTGGCCAGTAATATCTCACGCATTCCCCGTCATGTATTGTTGCCAGTCTCTTTAGTTTCTCCTGTGCCCCCTTAAAATTCTTTGCGTTGTCACTATATATATTGTCCGGAACACCCCTTCTACTCACAAATCGTTTTAAGCATGATATAAATGCATTCGTTGTTAATTCTGTCACCATCTCGAGATGAATAGCCTTCGTTGCCGTGCAAGCAATCACTGCAATATACCCCTTTGAAAAGTTGGCACCCCTGCCTCTTTTGCTTGCGATGGAAATAGGTCCGGCATAATCAATTCCGGTATTTACAAAGGCTCGAAACCCAACTACCCTCGATTTTGGCAATTGGCCCATGATTTGATACGGGGTATCAGCCTTATACCGACGACAAATGACACACTGTCGTATAACTTGGTTAGCAATGCTGCGTCCATGAACAACCCAATATTTTTGACGCGACATATGGAACGCTAATGCTGTGCCTGTATGTAAATTCTTTACATGAATATATCTCATCAATAATCTGCTAAAATTGCTTGATTTTGGCAACAATATTTGGTGTTTTGAATCGTATTCCAGAGCTGCATGTTTTAAGCGTCCGCCTACCCTCAGAATGCCTTCAATGTCTAGAAAAGGTGACAATCGTTTTATTGATGACCTCGTAGATATCTCCTGATTTGGTTGCATTGCCTTGATTTCACCTCCGAAACACACGCTTTGTACGTGTTTTATGATTGTCATCTCAGCATGGTTGAGCTCGCTTGTAGTTAAATATGGCATATTGTTTTTACTGCCTTTACCACCTCTGCATCTAGAAATAAATCGGAGAATTGTAGCTACCACACGAATCAACTGACTAAATGATGATTTTGAGTCTAATATTTTTTGCAGGACACTATTATCGTCGTTGTTCACTACCAGATTTACTGATAGTCGTAACTCTTGATTTATATGCTCGACTATGTTGACGTCAGGAGCATCCGTGTTATTGTTGACTATATTGTTAGATTTGAGCCACTCTGGTCCATGCCACCATAGATCAGTTGCTATTAATTTCGCTGGATACTCTCCCCTGGAACATAAATCAGCAGGATTTTCCTTTGACTTGACGTGTCCCCAAATATTCCTTGGACATATATTGATGATTTCCCTTACCCTATTAGCGATAAAAGGCTTCCTTTTAGACGGATGTGTGCTGAGATATGCCAGGACAACTGATGAATCAGTCCATGCCTTCATCGTTTTTATAGGAATATTTATTGACGAAGAAACGGATTTTAATAATTTCGCCAATAAAAGTGCGCCACATAACTCCAGCCTAGGTATTGTTATAGTTTTTTTTTAAACTCTTGAAATTCAGATTGTTGTTTTCTCCATTTGTTCCGAATTTCAACTGGTAATACGTCATCCAAATCCAAGTTTTTTATCCATAATTCTTGGAAAATTACCTTTGAGATGATCAGACTCGGAGCGAGCCATCCAAGTGGATCAAATACCTTTGATGCTTCTGATAAAAATCTTCGTTTTGTTAGCTCGCCATCGTCAAATTCCTCCACCTCGAATGTAAACGCGTCTAAGCTTGGAACCCATTTGACACCCAATAACTTCAAAGGGCTATCCCGATCGAATTCTTTAAAGTTTTCTGTATTTGGTTGATTCGGCATATCACAATTGTATACCCATTTTCGCAGTTCAAACCCAACTGAAGTCAAAATTTTACTAACTTGGAACTTCAATAATTTCTATTTTTCGATTGTATCCGCACCTGACAGGAAATCATCCACATAAAAATCGCTTATAATGGCCCTTGCTGCCTCAGGATATCGCTTTAAATTCTCCAACCCTAACTCCTTCAAGCATCTAGTAGCTAGAAAAGGAGCGGACGTAGTTCCGTAAGTTACTGTATTTAGACAGTAACAGTTGATTTCTTGATCAGGATGTTCTCGCCATATAATCTGTTGGTATTGTCTATCTGGTATTGTCTGTTCCGCTATCTGTATCTGGCGATACATTTTTTCAATGTCTGCCGCCATCACGTACTTAAATTTTTTGAATCGTAACAGTATGTCCCAAAGACTGGATTGCACGACTGGACCACATATTAAAATATCGTTGAGTGACAGTCCCGGACTCGTTTTGGATGCTCCATCGAAAACTACGCGAACTTTGGTTGTCAAGCTGCTCAGTTTGACCACCGCATGATGTGGCAAAAAGTAGGAATGATCGTTTACTGTTTCACCAGGCAACAGTCTTGACATATGATTTAGATCTTCGTACTCTTTCATGAATCTCACGTACTCCGTATTTAACTCTGGATTATGCGTTAGTCTGCGCTAGCCTAGCGAATAGCCTAATTTTCCTCCATTAGGTTTAAATGGAAGCTGTACAATAAATCTGCCACTGGAACTTCTCGTCGTAGTTTCTTTGAAGAAAACTTCTGCCAGCTCGTTTTCCTCGCTTGTTTCTAGGCTGAGATCCACCTCTTCTAATTCCCAGAATTTTCTGAGAGTTTCGTCTACATCGGCCGATACGTTCAGACTGCTTGCGTGATTTGTCACATTGGTACTTCCGGATATAATGTAGCCGAAAATTGTTTATACTGCAAACATGTTGTTGCCTAAGTCCTTGTGTCCATCTCTGACTGAACTTATAAATGCACTAGCACCAACCAATAAATTTAGTTTTGAAGTTCGACTGAAGCTAGGATCCGCCAGTTCAAGGTGCTTAATTTTCTCCAGCTGTTGGATCGGTACCTTGATATCTGGTAACTGTACTGGTACCTTTGGAGGTATGAGCACATCAGTGCTTATTGGTTCATTGTTTGAAAATCTGGAGCTAATTTGAACAGTAGCCTTGCCTCTGCTATACACATTGCTAGTACTGACACCTGATATTTTAACGTTGCAACTGGTTCTTGTTAATTGCAGTTTATTCGCTAACTCCTCATCGATGATAGTGACTTGTGACCCACTGTCTAATAGAGCACGACAAAACACTGAACACCCGCCACTACCTTGAATTTTTACTACCGCAGTTGGTAAAATTGATTGAATCGCCGAAGTATTCAACTGCGCAATTATTTAATTAGATGCAGGTTCGATTCCAGGATTTTCGGTTTCCAATTTGAACGGATCCTACAACTTGCAGCTTGATGACCTTTCCTCAAACAACTAAAACATAACTGTTTTTCAGCTATTAAACTTCTTCTGTCAGTACTACTTAATTTTGAGAAGTCCTCACAGTTATAAAGAACATGCTCCTTTGAACAATACGGACATTGATTTTTAGCGAAGACAGATGAAAGAACAACAGCCTTCTTGTGCGATGGTTTTTTATGATCAGATAACTCAACTGTTTCCAATGAATTGACCCGGTTAGTTATAAATTCCAGAAATTCCTTTATGTTGGATAGTCTTTTTCGTTTGCCCATGCTCGTTTGGTTTCAGTATCACATTTCTTCACCAATAAATAAATCCGTTACATCCACTAAATCCCGTAGTTTTGAAGTAACTCCACTATTGGTTGGTTGATTCATGAATTGTTTAATTAGGGTTGTAACAATCTGTTGTTTATTGTCGTATCGGCTAACTAACTTCTTCCAACAGTGATGTTTCAACAGTGATGCAGCATCATCACTGAGATATCCCTTGAGGTATTTGAATTTATGTATTTTTGACATCGATGTATTGTGAATTGTCACTTCAAATAAGATTTTGAATGATGGAAAATCTGATATTTTTCCCGAAAATTTAGGTATCGAAATAGGCGGTAATCGAACATCCTCTTTGTGTAAAAAACTTCGATCATGAAGGGCTTCCATTAACTCCCGTTGTTGTTCCGTAAATTTTGAAAATGACTCGTTAAAGTTAGTAAATACAATTTTTCAAACCGGTGAATATCCTAATCAATTAAAAATTGCCAAAGTTGTCCCAGTTTTCAAAACTGGTGAGAAAAATCTAATTTCTAACTATAGACCTATTTGTACTCTATCTGTATTTGATAAAATTATTGAAAAAGTTATAAATTCGCGATTCAGGAGTTTCTTAAATGAATCGAACTTTTTCTACGCATATCAGTATGGGTTTAGAGAAGGTGCGGGCACTGATGTGGCTCTTGTTGAAATGACTAACATGATTTACAATGCTTTGGATCGAAAGGAGTATGTTGCAGCCCTCTTTCTAGATCTAAAAAAAGCTTTTGATACTATTGATCACAAGCTGCTTCTCGATAAACTATATGGTTATGGATTTCGTGGTGTAGCCTATAAATTGATTAATAGTTACTTAACTAATCGCCAGCAATATGTTATGATTAATGGAATTAGCAGTAATATTTTAACTGTTAAATGTGGGGTTCCTCAAGGCAGTGTGTTGGGACCATTACTGTTCCTGATATTTATCAATGACATCTCGAATTTACCCTTGATTGGCAAAATTCAAATTTTTGCAGACGATACTGCAATATTTTATGAAACTAAAGTCCCTTCTACAATACAGAATAGCATGGAGCATGATATGATCATCTTACTGGAATACTTCAAATCGAATATAATCTCATTGAATTTAAATAAAACAAAATTTATGATCTTTCATTCACCACAAAAAACTCCAATTGGTTTGCGACATCTTAATATAAATGACGTTGTAGTTGATAGAGTTGAATATTTCAAGTACTTAGGAGTGACTTTTGATACGCACATGTCTTGGGGTGAACACATTAAATCCGTTTGTACTAAAATGGCTCCTTTAATGGAAACTCTCGTATTTTGTGCCTAGTTATGTATTGAGACTGATGTACTTTGCATTTATTCATCCCAGAATTCTTTATGGAATTGTTGTTTATGGAACGGCAAGTCGGAGCAGGTTAAAACCTCTTCAAATCATGCAAAACAAAAGTGTGAAAGCTTTCTTGAAGCTCCCTTTTCGAGTATCATCTTTGTATTTATATGAAATTGAATCCAAAGGAATTTTGCCGTTGGGTGCGCTGTATGATTACCAAGTTTCACTGTATATGTACAGGACATTAAATGTTTCTTCTACCTTATCTAATTTAGAATTTAGTAATAGTAATCATAAATATGGAACCAGATTTGCTAATAACATATCATGCGGATCTATTACAAACGAATTTGGACGCAGATCAATCCGATTTTCCGGTCCCCAAATTTACAACAAATTGCCTGAGTCATTGAAAACCGTAATGAATATTCATCAATTCAAGAAACAATTAAAGATCTATTATAGAGAATTGTTAAATAATTACATTTTGTAAATTGTATAACTTGGAAATGCATATATGTATCTGACACATGTATGAGAAATATGTTTATTATAATGTTAATTTCCCTTTAAAGGACAGTAAATCCATTGGGGAATTGACATTATAATTTTATTGTAATATTATTTTATTGTAAATAAAGTTAATTAAATAAAAAATAAAAAAAAAAAAAAAAAAAAAATAAATTCTTTATTCTGTAAAGTCTCCTTTGGCATCCTAGCTTTTATTTGTTCATATAATTTTGTCTTCACGGTTACGAATCTATTTTCTATTTCCAACATTTTTGAGTCTTGGTCCAATAATACTAACGCCGAATCTGCGTCGGCAAAATTAATGAATGCTTTATCTAAAAGATCCATTCGCACCGTCAAAATATCCAATTGAGTATCCTTTTTGATACTGGATGCAAACGTTTCTGCCCGTGTAATAAAACCTTTTGCTTGACCACGTTTTCTATTAAGTTCCGGAATTTGCGCCATCTTGATGATTTGATTTAATGTCACTTTAACACACAATTCACTTTCGTTCACAAAAAATTGATATATTTTGATACAATACAATTGACAACCGTATCCAAAATTGTTAAGATGGCCGATATATCGTCAACTTGCACGTGGTTATTCACCTTGATTGATCCGTAAATTTCTCGATCGACTGTATTTTCAAATTCTGATAGACGTATTGTATCGTAAATAGTTTTAATTATAATTTAATCGCAATATATTGGTGTTGCGAAACTAATATTTGTATAATTTATTCTACAAACCATAATCGAATGTCACTGACACATCCGGCCGAAGGACCAGAATGTATATCGATTTCGCCGTATATCCGACCGTTTTCGAACCACTAATCGAAGGACCATGTGTACGACGCCGCCACAGTACACAACAATTCGTTTAATTATTCTCGTTCACAAGAATTGGTTTAACTTATTTCTGCTGCCGTAAAATACGCAATTACCAAATTAGACGACAGGAAAGTATTCTGCTGCCGTAAGATATGCACGCACAAAAAATCGACGACAGGAAAGTCTTGCTCCAGTACCAAAAAACTATTGTTTGAATTTTAAGTACCGATCGTTATTGTAATTTGTTATTTGATGTACACTTATCGGCTGGTGGTACAAGAAGGAACAAAAATAATTTTTGACACAAAAAATAATATCAATAATTCGTTACAATGTTACCAATATGCTAATAATGAAAACAATATAAATTGAGCTAACATAGAACGGACTCACAAATTAAATTGAGCTAACATGGTTTGGTTTTACATTACACATACATTGAAAGTTTTTAGCTACTGTCATTCATAACAAATATAATTTTCGTGTATGATATTTTGTTACAAAATCTAACAATTTGCTGTTAGATTTTGTAAATTTGGATTTAAAACAAGATAAGTACATTAATTTATATTATTATATCGTAATTAATAGTGGTATATTTTGTGATTAATATTAAGTTTTCTGTTACTTTCACGTTCTGCGAACAAAATTTAAACTGAGTTTTTTTTCTTCTCTTTCTTAAACTTAATTTTTTCTTGTTTTAATGCAGAATTAACAATTACTTCTAATAAAATGAACAAAATATGGAATACAACACAATTTATCAATTTAGCGACGAGAAATGTGCAAAACATTCCTGCTTGAATTGATTCAATCTGACAATGGTCAGATTTAACGTCCCTTAAGCTAGCAGAACCCATATAACAGAACATTACAAGATAGTACGGATAATTATAGGCTAATTATAGGCTAATTAAATGCCGCATTAAAAAATTTTGGGCTCCACCCCTTCCAACTAAAACGTGGGTTCTGCTAGCTTAAGAAAAAGTTAGCAGAACCCATATCAAAAACTGATTTAAAAATAATTGGAAAATTAACGGTTATATCTAGGCTAATTAAATGCCCTATTTAAATTTTTTTATTCTGCTCGATCTAGAAAATGTAAAAGGCTTTATCATATCAAAGCAAAACCCAAATCGAAAATCGGACCAAAACTGAAATTAGAATGCAAAACAAGATCTATTGATAAGCAAATAATTTTAGGCTCACTATGGGCTATTCAAATGTCCCATTAAAAAATTTTGGGCTCCACCTGTTTTTGACCAGACTTCAGGTCGTTTAATCTAAAGCCAGCAGAACCCAAATCGAAAATCGAACCAAAACTGAAATTAGAATGCAAAACAAGATCTATTGATAAGCAAATAATTTTAGGCTCACTATGGGCTATTCAAATGCCCCATTAAAAATTTTGGGCTCCACCCGTTTTGACCAGACTTCAGGTCATTTAATCTATGGCCAGCAGAACCCAAATCGAAAATCGGACCAAAACTGAAATTAGAATGCAAAACAAGATCTATTGATAAGCTAATAATTTTAGGCTCACTATGAGCTATTTAAATGCTCCATTAAAATTTTTTGGGCTCCACCCGTTTTTGACCAGACTTCAGGTCATTTAATCTAAAGCCAGCAGAACCCAAATCAAAAATCGGACCAAAAACGAAATTAGAATGCAAAACAAGATCTATTGATAAGCAAATAATTTTAGGCTCACCATGGGCTATTCAAATGCCCCATTAAAAAATTTTGGGCTCCACCCGTTTTTGACCAGACTTCAGGTCGTTTAATCTAAAGCCAGCAGAACCCAAATCGAAAATCGGACCAAAACCGAAATTAGAATGCAAAACAAGATCTATTGATAAGCAAATAATTTTAGGCTCACTATAGGCTATTCAAATACCCCATTAAAAAATTTGGGCTCCACCCGTTTTTGACCAGACTTCAGGTCATTTAATCTAAAGCCAGCAGAACCCAAATCGAAAATCGGACCAAAACTGAAATTAGAATGCAAAACAAGATCTATTGATAAGCAAATAATTTTAGGCTCACCATGGGCTATTCAAATGTCCCATTAAAAAATTTTGGGCTCCACCCGTTTTTGACCAGACTTCAGGTCGTTTAATCTAAAGCCAGCAGAACCCAAATCGAAAATCGGACCAAAACCGAAATTAGAATGCAAAACAAGATCTATTGATAAGCAAATAATTTTAGGCTCACTATAGGCTATTCAAATACCTCATTAAAAAATTTGGGCTCCACCCGTTTTTGACCAGACTTCAGGTCATTTAATCTAAAGCCAGCAGAACCCAAATCGAAAATCGGACCAAAACCGAAATTAGAATGCAAAACAAGATCTATTAATAAGCAAATAATTTTAGGCTCACTATGGGCTATTTAAATGCCCCATTAAAAAATTTTGGGCTCCACCCGTTTTTGACCAGACTTCAGGTCATTTAATCTAAAGCCAGCAGAACCCAAATCGAAAATCGGACCAAAACTGAAATTAGAATGCAAAACAAGATCTATTGATAAGCAAATAATTTTAGGCTCACTATGGGCTATTCAAATGCCCCATTAAAAAATTTTGGGCTCCACCCATTTTTGACCAGACTTCAGGTCGTTTAATCTATGGCCAGCAGAACCCAAATCGAAAATCGGACCAAAACCGAAATTAGAATGCAAAACAAGATCTATTAATAAGCAAATAATTTTAGGCTCACTATGGGCTATTTAAATGCCCCATTAAAAAATTTTGGGCTCCACCCGTTTTTGACCAGACTTCAGGTCATTTAATCTAAAGCCAGCAGAACCCAAATCGAAAATCGGCCCAAAACTGAAATTAGAATGCAAAACAAGATCTGTTGATAAGCAAATACCCGTTTTTGACCAGACTTCAGGCCATTTAATCTAAAGCCAGCAGAACCCAAATCGAAAATCGGACCAAAACTGAAATTAGAATGCAATACAAGATCTATTGATAAGCTAATAATTTTAGGCTCACTATGAGCTATTTAAATGCCCCATTAAAATTTTTTGGCCTCGACCCGTTTTTGACCAGACTTCAAGTCATTTTATTTAAAGCCAGCAGAACCCAAATCGAAAATCGGACCAAAACTGAAATTAGAATGCAAAACAAGATCAATTTGGTTTCGTAAACGCCGCATATCTGTCAAGATTTCCAAGAGTGTTCAATACCGCGATAATCAAAGAAAACATTCAACAATTTAACTGACTTTTGTCCGACTTGGACGTGCTTTTTTCAGTTTTGGCTCAGTCGGAAGGCACCATTTCGAAGCTGTTGACTGGTTTGCATGTCAAACTCGTAAGCCCATGTCTCATCACTTGTTATAATGAGTTTTGTGAATGTGGGTGGGAATTGACTCGTTCTAGCATGTCTTCAGCGACCTTTGCGCGATTGAGTTTTTGAAGAAAATTCGGGTCTTTCGGAATTAGTCGGACGGCAACGCGTGCCATGCGTAAACAATCGTGTACAAGATGCGAATTGTTTCGAGAGTCACAGAAAGTGAAGCGACTATCTCTCTCAAACTATCTAATGATGATTTTCTGTTAATATTTTCTTCATTTTATTATTGTTAACTTCAGTTGAGGCCGAGCAGGGCTAGGCAAATCTTGCACCTCATCTCGACCGCTTTTGAATGCATAGTACCACTCAAATGCACGAGTTTTTGATTAAGTCGATGCGCCATAAGCCTTCAGTAATATTTTCGGCGATTCTGCACACGAAATTCCATTTGAAATACTAAATTTGAGACCAATTCTTTGTTTGATATTCTTCGAAATCGTAAAACACACTTGAGATGTACAGACAAAATAGAGGACTGTATACAAATTAAATAACAGATTGCAGTCAAAGTTCACGTAAAGATAGAGGACAGTTGTGCTAACTTAGCGACAGAAATATTTTTACAATCTCGTTAAACGGACTTTTTATATGATCATTTGTCGTCACTTTTTTGACAGAAAGTAGAAGAAAAAATTTTAGAATTTTAAAAATTATTAATTTTATTTAATTAATATAATAAATTTCATTTAAAATTGTTTAATTTTCTTTTTTGTAAATTAGCATTGAGAAATACATTTTTGAACTTCCATGTAATTTTTTTATTGCCTTACTAAAATCATCGTACTCGATGAAATGTTCCTCTTCTGGGCATATTGCTGTGTAGTGTCCAGTTGCACTATCATCAATTGTGTTTAATGGTTTCTTGTATTTCGCAATACCTATTAATATATATTACTGTTGTTGGAATTTGACGGTAGGTGGTATATCATTCAGTGAAATCAGTTCCATTTCTGGCAAGTCTCTGGTTACGACATCAATGAAGCAACCTATAAATTAATAAATCTATTTTTTTTAGTATAAATTGAATAAATCTTTTTAGAACCAAATTTAATATTTGAAACGGTGTCAAATATTGGAAATGCTAAGTCGGGGTTTTATTAAATGTTCTATTATTAAATCCAATTACTTGACCACTTAAAGTAGAATAAATAGTAAACTTTTATTATTTAGTAACCTAGTATATTTTTGTAACTTAATTTGTTTATTTGTATAATGTTTAAAATTTTCATAAATTTGTAACTGAGAACTGGTCTCTCTATTTCTCTTGGATCATTAATTTTTAAGTGAAAGATATTTCGCGAAATTTTGTTCGACTGATCGTTACCAAAAATACACAATGGGTTCATTTGGACGAGTTTCTTTCAATACATTACTTGTAGTTGATTCGAAATTTTTTTGTCACATGCTAGAAGCCACAACACCCACGAGAAATGTGGTGAAAAAAACTCGACTAAAATAGTTGTGTTGGAGATTTGGACTACGGCAACTTCGGGTTACTGATCGGTATTACGTTACCTGTAGATTCAATTGTGGTGATTGCTCTGCCTTTACAATTTGGTGCATTGGTACAGTTTTGTTCGTCGATTTTGGTTACTTGCTGAAGCGCCTTTTCAAAATTGCTATTATTAATATCGGTTGATTGCATAGTGATATTGACAATAACTTTATTGCGAGTGTTGCACCCCGAACTGCAAATAGTTTTTTCAATATAACTGGGATAATCTTTCATCATCAAAAACGTTAAATAAGAAATATCGGTGTTGCAATCAAAAAGAATGCAGTTTTTCTCTTCACTTATTCGGTATAACTCAGTTTTTTGTTGAAACAAATTTAGATATAGATACATCCTTAATCTATAAGTGTGTGACCGAACTCCATTTGATAAGATGTCATCCAAGATTTGAAAAAACTAATTATTTGATATATTAAAAGTCAGCTGAGTTTTAGAAAAAGCAACTACCATTATTTGAATGATTGTGTCCAAAGAACAAGTTGAATGAGCTGTATAGTTTTTTGACCCAATTTTTACAGATCCGATACCTGGGAATGAACCATTTTTCAGGATAGGGATTTTTTGGTGTTTTGGAAATTGAAATGCACGCGATTTTGTTTATTTTGACCTTTGCCTCTCCAATTTTCAAATTCGTTACAAGCTATTAAATTAGCACCATCCCTTGTGTTTTTGCAACAAAGGCAAAGTAGTTTTTTACCGTGCCCTTCATCTCGATCTTGCTTATCAATAGATCTTGTTTTGCATTCTAATTTCAGTTTTGGTCTGATTTTCGATTTGGGTTCTGCTGGCTTTAGATTAAATGACCTGAAATCTGGTCAAAAACGGGTGGAGCCCAAAATTTTTTAATGGAGCATTTGAATAGCCCATAGTGAGCCTAAAATTATTTGTTTATTAATAGATCTTGTTTTGCATTCTAATTTCAGTTTTGGTCCGATTTTCAATTTGGGTTCTGCTGGCTTTAGATTAAATGACCTGAAGTCTGGTCAAAAACGGGTGGAGCCCAAAAATTTTTAATGGGGCATTTGAATAGCCCATAGTGAGCCTAAAATTATTTGCTTATCAATAGATCTTGTTTTGCATTCTAATTTCAGTTTTGGTCCGATTTTCGATTTGGGTTCTGCTGGCTTTAGATTAAATGAAGTGAAGTCTGGTCAAAAACGGGTGGAGCCCAAAAATTTTTAATGGGGCATTTGAATAGCCCATAGTGAGCCTAAAATTATTTGCTTATCAATAGATCTTGTTTTGCATTCTAATTTCAGTTTTGCTGGCTTTAGATTAAATGACCTGAAGTCTGGTCAAAAATGGGTGGAGCCCAAAATTTTTTAATGGAGCATTTGAATAGCTCATAGTGAGCCTAAAATTATTTGCTTATCAATAGATCTTGTTTTGCATTCTAATTTCGGTTTTGGTCCGATTTTCTATTTGGATTCTGCTGGCTTTAGATTAAACAGGTCAGTCTGGTCAAAAACGGGTGGAGCCCAAAATTTTTTAATGGAGCATTTGAATAGCCCATAGTGAGCCTAAAATTATTTGCTTATCAATAGATCTTGTTTTACATTCTAATTTCAGTTTTGGTCCGATTTTCGATTTGGGTTCTGCTGGCTTTAGATTAAATGACCTGAAGTCTGGTCAAAAACGGGTGGAGCCCAAAATTTTTTAATGAGGCATTTGAATAGCCCATAGTGAGCCTAAAATTATTTGCTTATCAATAGATCTTGTTTTGCATTCTAATTTCAGTTTTGATCCGATTTTCGATTTAGGTTCAGCTGGCCTTAGATTAAACGACCTGAAGTCTGGTCAAAAACGGGTGGAGCCCAAAATTTTTTAATGGGGCATTTGAATAGCCCATAGTGAGCCTAAAATTATTTGCTTATCAATAGATCTTGTTTTGCATTCTAATTTCAGTTTTGCTGGCTTTAAATTAAATGACCTGAAGTCTGGTCAAAAACAGGTGGAGCCCAAAATTTTTTAATGGAGCATTTGAATAGCTCATAGTGAGCCTAAAATTATTTGCTTATCAATAGATCTTGTTTTACATTCTAATTTCGGTTTTGGTCCGATTTTCGATATGGGTTTTGCTAGCTTTGATATGATAAAGCCTTTTACATTTTCTAGATCGAGCAGAATAAAAAAATTTAAATATGACATTTAATTAGCCTAAAATTAACCGTTAATTTTTCAATTATTTTTAAATCAGTTTTTGATATGGGTTCTGCTAACTTTTTCTTAAGCTAGCAGAACCCACGTTTTAGTTGGAAGGGGTGGAGCCCAAAATTTTTTAATGCGGCATTTAATTAGCCTATAATTAGAATATAATTATCCGTACTATCTTGTAATGTTCTGCTCTATGGATTCTGCTAGCTTAAGGGACGTCAGATTAAAAGTTTTACAGCATACACGAAAAATGAACCCTGGCGCGCTTTAGACTTACAATTAGAAGGCAAATAGATATTGAACAGACAGGAAGATCTGAAAAACTTTATCATATCAACAAGATTTACAATAAATGATTATTTTATACAAAAAATAAGACTGTAGTAAAGTTCAGATAATCAGATAAATCACAGTTAAGGACCGACTGCGAATACATGAGGATGGAAACATATTTCCTCTTATTGAATATATAGTATACCGAGCGCATGAATTAAAAGCAATCCTTAAACGATCAAAACAAGTTTTCGAGCAACCCGAGTAGATAGGCGCACAATAAACTATGTGAGGAATAACTAGCAATCGAATTAATTCAAGTTTAGCATCACGAGGAGTGTAACTTTCATGAGACCACAGGTTCCTAAGCGTAGCATAAATTTTATGCACATATGATTGACATGATCGTCTCAATTTAGCTGCCTATTCACAATTAAACCAAGGTCCCAAACTTTGTCCACTATATTTCAATTATGTTGCCATCTACTATTATGGCAGAAGACATGAGACTCTGTAGCAATCGTTTATTGCAAGTTATGAACAAGGCTTTAGATTCCCTGGATTAATGTTAATTAGGTTGTTCCTACTCCAAGCTACGATCTTCGCAAGAGTTTCATTGATATTTAACACGCAAGCCTCCACATTTCGCTGCGCAGCTGAATGATAAATTTGTACATCATCTGCAAATAGGTGAAATTTTACGGAGGTGAGAGAATTTGCAATATCATTAATAAACATACTAAATAATATAGGACCTAAGATAGAGCCTTGTGGAACGCAAGATAATAGGCGGGATGGCTCGGAGAGTTTCTCATTTAATTTGACAATTTGGTATCGATCTGTAAGATAAGATGCCACCAGCCGGAGTGAGGGGCTGGAAAAATTATAGGTTTTGCACTTCAAATTCACGATTTTGCAATTTTTTTTATTTCAATCTCAACTTTTTACAAGTCAACATCAATTTTTTACAATTCAATCTCAATTTTTTATACTGCATTGTCAATTTTTTGCAAAGCAAATTCGTGTTTTTACAAACCAATTTCAATTAAATGCAGAGCAAATTCAAGTTTTAATATTTCAAATTCGTAAATTTTTTGCAACTTTTTGCAAAACAAATTAAGTGCTCCCAATTCTTAACCGATTATGTTGGGATTGGGTATGCTGGATGGAAATGGGATTCTTAACTGATTTTTGGAAGAAATTCTGGAATATGGCCACCTGGGACGGAACTCGCTTATTTTTTAACGGATTTTGATGGGATTAGGTATGTTGGATGGAAATGGGATTCTTAACTGATTTATGAAAGAAATTCTGGAATATGGCCACCTGGGACAGAACTCGCTTATTTTTTAACGGATTTTGATGGGATTAGGTATGTTGGATGGAAATGGGATTCTTAAAAAAAAATTAGGAGGAAATTCTGGAATATGGCCACCCGGGACGGAATCCGATCAATTCTTAGCGGATTTTGATGGGATTGGGTATGTTGGATGGAAATGGGATTCTTAACTGATTTTTGGAAGAAATTCTGGAATATGGCCTCCTGGGACGGAACTCGCTTATTTTTTAGCGAATTTTGATGGGATTGGGTATGTTGGATGGAAATGGGAATATTAACTGATTTATGAAAGAAATTCTGGAATATGGCCACCTGGCACGGAACTCAATAAATTTTTAACCGAATATGATGGGATTGGGTATGCTGGATGGAAATGGGATTCTTAACTGATTTTTGGAAGAAGTTCTGGAATATGACCACCTAGGACAGAACTCTGACATTTCATAACCGATTATGATGAAATTGTACATTGTGGATGAAACTGATTAATGATTATTAAATAATTTTAAGAAAAGTTCTAGAATTTGGTCATCTGTGGCTGAATTCGGTCCATTTTAACCGTTTATGATGGAATTGGATATGTTGGATTGAAATGGGATCGAAAATGTTATGGGAAGAAGTTTTGGGAGAGGCCACCTCGAACTCGGTCATTTTTAACCAATTGTAATGTATGTAATTGGGCTTATTGTATGAAAATGGTATTCTTAAATGATTTATGGAAGAAATTTTGGAATATTGCCAACTTGAACGAAACTCAGGTAATTTAACCGATAACGATCATGGGTTTATATTATTTAATGGAAATGAGATTCATTAATGATTTCTAGACGAAATTGTTTAATATGGTCATATATAACGGGCACGGCTATTACTTAACCGATAATGATGGAATTCGACAAATCGGATAAATATAGGTTTTGCACTTCAAATTCACAATTTTGCAATTATATTCAATTTTCTTTGTTTATTTACAACTTTTACAAGTCAACCATAATTTTTTATATTTCATTGTCAATTTTTTCTGACGCAACCTCAGTTTTTTGCAAAGCAAATTTATGTTTTTTCAAAGTAACTTCAATTAAATGTAAAGTAAATTGAAATATTTTAAAACAAATTCAAGTTTTATTATTTCAAGTTCGTATATTTTTACAATTCAAAATCAATTTTTTGCAAAACAAATTCAGTGCTCTTCACAAAAAATGCGGTAGACTCTGTTCGGTGACATAGCCGCAGGGGGCGTTAGATTACATTTTTAAAACATTTTATTATTTTACATCACAATTTTATGAAGAATTAGTCTATTATTTTTTTTTAGTAACAAAACGATGAAAGAAGTTCTGGAGTTATTTTTCTAGTGAATGACAAATCTTTGTATTTCCTAATGTACTTGGATAATTGGTCGGAACCATATCTAGATTGATATACATAATTTTATTTTTTGCAGCCGTTCTGTATTTTAATTTAAACGCGCTACTCCCATATTAGAAAAGTGCCAACAGCCAGAAAAAAAAAATCCAAAAAATGAAAGTAGTATGAGTGATTCGCAAAGGTCAGAGGAGCACGAGTCACGTACAATTCGCCAAACGAGACACGGCCAGCATTATAAAAAGACAAGTTTAGAGTCCAAAAAAATATTACTAAAGTTTTACAATGAGGGGAAATCAATTGTCGAGTCCGAATAGAAATGGACCGAATTCAGCCACAGATGACCAAATTCTAGAACTTTTCTTAAAATTATTTAATAACCATTAATCAGTTTCATCCACAATGTACAATTTCACCATAATCGATTATGAAATGTCAGAGTTCTGTCCTAGGTGGCCATATTCCAGAACGTCTTCCAAAAATCAGTTAAGAATCCCATTTCCATCCAGCATACCCAATCCCATCAAAATTCGTTAAGAATTGATTGAGTTCCGTGCCAGGTGGCCATATTCCAGAACTTCTTTCATAAATCAGTTAATATTCCCATTTCCATCCAGCATACCCAATCCCAACATAATCGGTTAAGAATTGGGAGCACTTAATTTGTTTTGCAAAAAGTTGCAAAAAATTTACGAATTTGAAATATTAAAACTTGAATTTGCTCTACATTTAATTGAAATTGGTTTGTAAAAACACGAATTTTCTTTGCAAAAAATTGACAATGCAGTTTAAAAAATTGAGATTGAATTGTAAAAAATTGATGTTGACTTGTAAAAAGTTGAGATTGAAATAAAAAAAATTGAATATGATTTGCAAAATCGTGAATTTGAAGTGCAAAATCGTGTATTTGAAGTGCAAAATCGTGAGTTTGATGTGCAAAACCTATAAACTGCGTAAACAATTTATCCAGTAAGATACCATGATCAACAGAATCCAACGCCTTATAGAGAAATCAAGAAGAACCAACAAAGACACCATCCCGTTTGGGTGGTGAACAACATATGAGCAACCCCGACTGGAACCGGTGGAATGGATTGAATTTATATACATATACATATATATGAGTAAGAATCTGATCCTTCATGGCCTTCTCGATAAACAAGGAAGTATACCAATTGGTCTGTAATCATGCAATTCAACAGGCTTAGAAATCTTACGTACTGGCACTAAATAAGCCAACTTTGACGCTTTAGGAAAAATTAATTTGGTTAATGCGGTGTTGATTATGCGAGCCAGATATTTGAGCGTTACTGGAAGAACTAAGCGCACAAAAGAAATAGGTATACCATATGTACCCAATGAATCAGACTGAATGCCAGAGATTGCTTCGTATACCTCAAGGTCCGTTACATTACTAAAATAAAATGGATTGAAGATGAGAGCCAATGTTATGAAAATCCCTCAAATTAAAAGGCAGACCGTGAGAACTTGCGGCAAAATGCGTAGAGAATTCCATCAGTTGAAAATCGGTTGAAACCGCTTGCTTATTTTTAGAGAGACCAAACTTTTGAAAATTGCGCTATAGCACGTCACTTGGTAGGTAACCCTATTACGATAAGCTGTATAATGCTTCCAAGTGGTATCATTTTTATTAGATTTCCAAACTGCGTGTAAGAAGTCCCTAATATTCCGGAGCTTCAGGATAGAATCATCAAGCGTGAACACATCATCAGACGGCTTCCGATCAACTCTGCGCAGGAAACCAATCTATCCAGAAGCTTTACAAGCAATGAATTAAAATACTCCAATTTGTCATCAATTTCTGGAATAGGAAAAATCCGTTTCCAGTCAAGTCGATTAGCCTCTGCAATCAATTTGTTCTGGTCAATATTACTTAAAGCTCGTCGAAAACAAAAACTGACGCAACTACAAACGTCCAACTCAAAATTATAGGAACCATATATCATATCGTGGGTGGTAAATAACCCCGGGCGGAAATTTGAGTAAAGAAATTCAAATTCGATCGATTATTCAGTATCAATAAATCCAAATAAGTGGTAGCAGTATTACTAAAATTCGTAGGATCATGCGAGGCAATTCCGAAACCAAGTGACGATATGAAATCCTTGAATTCCTTTACAGCAGGTGTAACTGAAATGACATTCGTGTTAAAATTACCAAGGATGAGAGTATAACTATACCTACTAGATAGATCGCCCAAAGTTTTTTTAATTTTATTAAGGAATTTAACCCTAGGTGGACAATAAACGACCCCCACTAACAATATGTGATTTCGACTGTTACTAATTTTCAAGAACAGACAATCAAAACTTGGCCCAAGAGCATTTTTCTTAACTACCTTATATTTGCCAGAATTGCGTACATAAAGTGCTACACCAACGCCACGTTGTTGTGAGATCATTCATCTCACATATTCAGACCATTCATTCAAATTTTCACCATTGTCATCATTCATAAAATGCATGTAAAAGGTGCGACATTTATCATTGCAAAACCGTAATATACGAGTATGTATAACACGGAAATCTGCAAATGTTTCACAACAAGCAGTACGAGATTGCGGGTTCAATGAAATAACGCATCCACCTTTCACACCAAATCAAGCTCGAAATGGTTATTTCCATTTTACAAATTTGTAAAAAAAAATTATGGGGCTAAAATTTACAAAGCCCAGTGAAGTAATGTCCTCCGTAGAAGAGTGTTTTGAATAGCAGGAGAAATCTTTTTATTTTGATGGTTTTCAGGCAGGTGTATTAAGATAAAAAAATAATTGGCAAGTGAACAAGTGCACATTATTGTGGGGAAGGAGGGTGGGTTATGTTGAAAACTTAAAATATCATTAAGACATTTATCCCAGCAACACACTAATCATATTTAGAGAAATGTAACATCGGATACAATAAAATTGTTTATTCTCTTCGACATAGATATTTAGGAGGAGCTGTTTCAATTAGAGTATCCATTGAACTATTACTACGAGGATCCGGCAATTGACTTGCCATTTATCGTTGGTTTTAGGTATCGATAGATAGTTTCTGACAAATGTGAAGAGATCTTCTATCTTGTGCTTTGGCATTAACAGTATAGTTTCCAACTATCCACAAAACTGACCGTAATGTGAATCAAGGATATTGGCAATAGATGACTAAAGAACGTTCGGTTCAAACGCGAAGACGATGTAAGTGTATTCGTTACTGTTGATGGTAAATGTTGAATCACAAATAAAATTACAAAAATTGAGAAACCCAATTAGGATCCTTCCTCCAGAAAGCCAAGAAAACAACTAGAAATGATATTCTGCCATCGGATTGTAAATCAACCCAATTTAGCTAACTAATTTTACAGCAAATTTATTGGACCTGCTATCCCTAAACAAAGGGATTTAAATGGCCTAATGGAGACAAAAATGATACGATGCAATCTCTATATCCATAACAACATTGTGACAAGAAACATTACGGCACAAATATTCATAACTTTTGCATTCCAAAATTTCATTTAAAATGAAACATAAATTTAAAATGCCATCAGAACTTTATAAGTTACACACCACAACCGCCGCGCCATAACCTCTACCAACTTTTCATATAACATAAGAACCAAATAAATCTTATTTGTTTTTCAACCATCACAAAATCAATGAAAACAAAATTTATCACATACATTTTCCCAATTCCAAATCAATAACCAGAAAAAATTGAAAAAGCCAACTAAAACATATACTTGTTGGTGAAAAAATTGTACGACACATGCACAGTGTAAAATGAGGCCGGAAAACAAAAATCACAGACAAACATTTTTCTACCACTGATCGTGTGTGTGTTTGTATGTTTGTGGTGTGGTTCGAGTTTTTCCTTATTATTAGTATTACTGCTGTTTTATTTTTCCTCGTTTTGTGCGCTCTGGCTTTAAGATTTATGTTTCACATGGGAAATAAATTTTTAATATAGATTTTCTTGAAAATTTCTTTCTTTTTCGAAAACAAGAAACAAAACACAAAAAAAACCTCAGGAAAATCTCAGTACAGTCAAAAAAATAATAATAATAAAATATGTGCGGGAGGAAAAACACATGAAAAATCCGATATATCATACGGGTAGATGAGAGTACGTTTGTTACATAGGTTAAGTTAAATCATAAAAGTTTATTTATTAAGAAGAAAAAGAAGAAGCAGATTTTTTTTCAATTTTCTTCAGAATGTTCATGTCATGAATTCAATCTTATAAACATATACTGGCTGTGGAATTATTATTATGATTCCTCTGATATGTTTGTTATTTACTAGACTTGAAAACACAATTTTAGATTGGATTCGCGAACACAATGGAACAGCATTTCGATGATATCTAGGTATGTGTACGATGTGCATGATGAAGTTGAATTAGAGTTACGTGGTTTTTATTGAAATAAAGAATTTTTTGTATGCGCGCATCTTATATATTGAAAAATTTAATAATCGTAACTGGTACAAAACTAATTCCAAATCGTGTGTATTAATATAAATTTCAATATATTTAGAAGCGCAATTCATCATGTCTAGCTGAAGTTTGTATTTATGCTCAAATGTTTGATTATTTTGGAATTCAAATTTTGGGCTTTTGCTTCAGTTATTATTGACTGCAAGATTATTTCTTCGCGAATCACATCGCCAGTAAGAAAAATAAAGTGGAAATATTTTTAGAAACTAATAGAACTAAACAAGTAGTAAATGTAAATGTAAATGTAAATGTAAATGTAAATGTAAATGTAAATGTAAATGTAAATGTAAATGTAAATGTAAATGTAAATGTAAATGTAAATGTAAATGTAAATGTAAATGTAAATGTAAATGTAAATGTAAATGTAAATGTAAATGTAAATGTAAATGTAAATGTAAATGTAAATGTAAATGTAAATGTAAATGTAAATGTAAATGTAAATGTAAATGTAAATGTAAATGTAAATGTAAATGTAAATGTAAATGTAAATGTAAATGTAAATGTAAATGTAAATGTAAATGTAAATGTAAATGTAAATGTAAATGTAAATGTAAATGTAAATGTAAATGTAAATGTAAATGTAAATGTAAATGTAAATGTAAATGTAAATGTAAATGTAAATGTAAATGTAAATGTAAATGTAAATGTAAATGTAAATGTAAATGTAAATGTAAATGTAAATGTAAATGTAAATGTAAATGTAAATGTAAATGTAAATGTAAATGTAAATGTAAATGTAAATGTAAATGTAAATGTAAATGTAAATGTAAATGTAAATGTAAATGTAAATGTAAATGTAAATGTAAATGTAAATGTAAATGTAAATGTAAATGTAAATGTAAATGTAAATGTAAATGTAAATGTAAATGTAAATGTAAATGTAAATGTAAATGTAAATGTAAATGTAAATGTAAATGTAAATGTAAATGTAAATGTAAATGTAAATGTAAATGTAAATGTAAATGTAAATGTAAATGTAAATGTAAATGTAAATGTAAATGTAAATGTAAATGTAAATGTAAATGTAAATGTAAATGTAAATGTAAATGTAAATGTAAATGTAAATGTAAATGTAAATGTAAATGTAAATGTAAATGTAAATGTAAATGTAAATGTAAATGTAAATGTAAATGTAAATGTAAATGTAAATGTAAATGTAAATGTAAATGTAAATGTAAATGTAAATGTAAATGTAAATGTAAATGTAAATGTAAATGTAAATGTAAATGTAAATGTAAATGTAAATGTAAATGTAAATGTAAATGTAAATGTAAATGTAAATGTAAATGTAAATGTAAATGTAAATGTAAATGTAAATGTAAATGTAAATGTAAATGTAAATGTAAATGTAAATGTAAATGTAAATGTAAATGTAAATGTAAATGTAAATGTAAATGTAAATGTAAATGTAAATGTAAATGTAAATGTAAATGTAAATGTAAATGTAAATGTAAATGTAAATGTAAATGGAAATGTAATAAGTGTAATTATTGTTATAAATGTAATAAATACATATAATAAATTCTGTAAATATAATAAATGTTATAAATATAATAAATGTAGTAATTATAATAAATGGATTACATGTACAGTAAATGTAATAAATGCACAACTTTAATAAATGTAATAAATATAATAAATGTAATAACTATAATAAATGTAATTAACTGAGTTTGCTAAACTCTTGCTCAGCTTTTGCAAAGCTCGCGTCATTGGTGGACGACATCTCCGGGGTGACTGGACAACTTGTGATAGATGGTGATTTCAATGCGAGAGCGCTCGATTTGGGGATGCCAAATACAGACACAAGAGGCAGGCATGATGACATGCTACGAGTGGAAACACCCGACGGGACTCGCCTAGTGGGTTATGCGGACGATGTGGCGGTGCTTGTTGCTACACGCGATACAAAACAGGCACAACGTAGGTTAAGCCAAGTAATGCGAAACATCAATGTGTGGACGGAAGTGCACGGACTGGAACTTGCTCTTAGTAAAACGGAGATAACTATACTCTCAAAGAGTAGAATCCAGCCATATCTCATGACGTGGGTTGGTGGAAGCGTCATTTATACGAAACCAGTAGTCAAATGTTTGGGAATACATATCGATTCCTAAATGAGCATTTACAGTGGGTAAGGCAGCGAAGGAGCGCACAGCCTTGAGCAGGACCATGGCAAACGTGGGCGGCCATAGCTTCAGCAGGGGGCGACTCTTAATCCGACTGAGCCACTGGATTGATAGGACGCATGGAGAGGCCGGATACTACCTGACGCAGTTCCTGAGTGGTCACGGATACTTTCGTACATACCTGTTCAGAATGCGGATGGTGGCGTTGGCAGAATGCTTGTACTGCGCAGGTAGTTACGACGACGCGGAGCATACGTTCTTCTTTTGCCAAGCATGGGAGGATCGCAGAGCAGCGCTGGAAGTAGACGTGGGTACAAGGTCGCCTGAAACGGCTGTTGTTATTATGCTCCGAGGAGCGGATTTATTGGAGCTTGTTTCACAGTTTGTTGTGTCAGTTCTTAGATTCCCATAAGGCGGAGGTAGCTCGAGGTGAACATAAAAATAAACATACTGCCCAAAGTAATGTGGAAAACAGTTCCAGGCTAGTATGGTGGAGAAGGGGGGGGGGGGGGGGGGGGGAAGAAGGTGTATTTAGTCAGTAGGGCAGAAATGCGAGTCAGACACATTGTGCGTAAGAAGCATTTTCACCTTCGCAAAGAAAAAATAATAACAAATGTAATAAATATAATAAATGTAACAAATGTAATAAATGTATTTAATGTAATAAATGTAATACATGTAATAAACGTAATAAATGTAATAAACTTAATAAATGTAATAGATGCAATAAATGTTATAAACATAATAAATGTAATAAATGTGATAGTTGTAATAAATGTAATAAACGAAATAATTGTAATATGTAAAATGAATGCAATAAAAGTTCTTAATCTAGATCATTCGGTCTAAATCTGGATCGATAGATTGCGAACTGCTTCAGGTCTCATAATTGTTTGCGGCATGAACCTTACTGTAAAATTAACGTACAACCAGTCATCCAACGATATCTCTAACATTTAGTGAGTTAGAATGCTGTTCATAAATTTTAATACTCGTAGAAGTTTCGTTTTAGCGCTTACAGTTTTTGACTAAATAATTCCCGAAACGTGATGTGTAAAACTACATGTAGTATTCAGTAAATCTATTCCTTCGCTGTAGCACATAAAATTTTATAACTTTGGATATGTTATCTATGTATAATTTAAACAAACATTTTTGTTTTTAATCAAATCAACCTGGTAGACTCCACCGGTCGTTAAAATTCAACAAATCAACGTATTATTCAATCAACTTACAACATCAAATCAAGAAGAACAACAACACAAAAAATTTATTGATTCGATTTTATTGCCCTCCGATCGTCGTTGTCGTCGTCTTCATTTTCCTTCAATTTTGTATTACTCAAATCAAAAATCACAATCAAATCTAATCAAACGAATGAAAAACTAACTTTTGAAATAAATAAATTTATTTATATTTATTTTGACTTACTCTTGTACTCAGTAATACGTGTACAGTGTACATAGTCGTATACTCTCGTACAAATACAAAAATAATCTTTATAATAAAAACTGAATTTCTTTAATTTAAAAACATAAAAAAGAAAATTGTAAAGTTTAACAACAAAGTGAATACAAAAAATGCAATATAAAAAAAATACTTTGCGCTCGTATACGAGATTACAATTGCAATAAATCGAATGGCGGCGGAAAAACTATTTAAAAGTTGAATCCGCCTACAGTTACATTTTTTACATTTTTATATAATGATTGATGATTTTTGTATAATTGATTTCCATTTTTTATCATCAGAAACTATTACCCGGAAACGCATTTCAACTTTGCTCAATCAATATTTCGAAAAACAACATGTTTCCATTTTGTATTGAAAACAGTTAAATTCGGTAAAATAGAAAAACACGGCTGCTTATCCCGAGTTGAATATCTAAATTCTATTTCTATTTTAAATTTTGTCCTATTACACGGCTGTACTGTTGGTTCTAGAATTGTTACTATTTATTTTTGGCATATTCTCATTTAATTAAGCAACACGGTCATCAATTAAAGACTAACAATATAAAAGTTAATTAGCTAGAAGTCGAAAATACGGTGTTAGTATTAGACAATTTTGTTACGGAGTGGTTCAACATTATTCCGCAGATTTAACTAAACACGCAGAGGCCTCTCTCACGGTGATTTTGCCGACTAGATCTCAGGGTAATTTTGGGTCGTGGGGAAGTTGAGGCTTGCGTGTTCCTGGGAACAGAATAAACAAAAATAAGCAAACTAAATAAAACTGAACAAAACTGAAATTAGATTGGGGCCAGAATTCGTAGAACGAAACTTGAGGAACGCGTTATAAATAAAATAATAACCGGGTGTGTTCACACGGCGACAACCGGATATCCCCGAGTGACAAGTGATTTTTTTTATGTGTTAATTATTAGTTTTGGCCGTTTCGCCATATTGTATATACTATAACATTTCTGTATATATATTTAATATTCAAGAGTACGCCTTATAAATAATGGCGCCAAATGATTGCTCTATGTGCGACAAAGACGCGAGTGAAAATTTTTTAATTTGCACAAGGTTTGTGCAAAAAAGTCGCTCAGTATCGTTGTGCGGGCTTGAAAAAAGCATCGTATGAGTTCATATGTCGCAATAAGAATGTGCATTAGTTTTGCGATATGTGTTGTGACATGTTTAACACATTAACAAAAAAAATTGTTGAGCTGTCACAAATTTCTATAAACATTGAAAAATCTATTTCTAATATATTGGGTGTACAAATAAAAAACCAACCTTTTTACTGAAATAAAAGACATTAGTTTTTGTAGAGAATGAAAGAATGATTTATTCAAAGTATGCTCCTTCGGAAGCTATAACCTTCGCCCATCGTGTAGGCAATAAACGGATTCCCCGAAGGAATAAGTCTGGTGGTTTCGAGGCGATCCCAGTCATCGACTCATTTTTTAACGTGTTCATCTGAAGTGAAGTGCTGCTGTGCCAGTGCTGATTGCATCGACCGAAACAAGTGGTAATCAGAGGGAGCAATGACTGGTGAATACAGCGGGTGGGGTAGAATTTCCCAGTTCTGCCTGTCCAAGTAATTTTTGACAGATATAGCAACGTGTGGCCTAGCGTTGTCAATGTTGCAAAATAATCGTATTGTGCATTTTGTCCCATTCTGATCGTTTTTCAGCTAGAGCTTGCTTTAAAGCCATCAGTTGTGGTCGATAAACTTGTCCCGTAATGGTTTCACGCTATTTCAGCAGCTCATAGTAAACGACACCCTTCATACCCCACCAAATACAAAGCGTCGCCTTCGAACCATGGATATTTGCTTTTGGCGTCGGCGGGCCTGGTTCACCTACCCACGCTTGTTTGTGCTTTGGATTGTCATAATGCATCCATTTTTCATCCCCAGTGATGATCCGATGCAAAATCCCTTCCTTTGTTGTCGTTGAAGCAACAATTCGCACATGGTTTTCCGACGTTCCAAGTCCCTTTCTTTCAATTTGTGTGGCACCCAATTTCCCAGCTTCTGAACCAATCCCATTGCATGTATACGTTGCGGAACACATTTTTGGGTAATATTCAACTCTTCTGCCAATTGTTTTTTAGTCTGACAAGGGTCCACATCAAGCAATTCTTCCAATTCTGTATCTTCAAATTTTCTTGGTCCGCCTTCACGTTCTTTGTCTCTTACGTCAAAATCAGCAACTTTGAATCGCTGAAACCACTCTTTGCATGTTGTTTTCGATGGCGCATGTTCATCGTAAACTTCCACAACCAAACGATTTGTTTCCGCTGCACTTTTCTTCAACAAAAAATAATGAAGTAAAACTTCCCGCAAATGTTGTTTTTTTGGCACAAAATTCGACATCTTCAATTACATGAAAATAATTGTTGTTTACGCTTTGAACAAATGTCACTAGTAATTATTCAACCTTGACATCTAACCTCCAAAAAACATGTATTGCCCGATTGAATAATATGCAAGCAGTGATACTAACGACACCTATCTAAAAAGATCAGAAATTTATTTGTACACCCAATAGAAAAATGCCAAGCTAACTTGGATAACGTTGACAATAATATTGAAAATAAGAATAATATTGAGGGGGGTTTCTACTAATTCGATCGATAATGTTGGTAAAGATGATGCTCATTTTGAAAGGTCTAATTCTCAATTGCTGTATTCTGACAAACTTAGTTTGGCTATTCCAATGGATTTATCTGTTTGTGTAAGTTTGCCTAATGAAAATATTACTAGTTTTCAAAATATTAGTGATAATAAAGAAACTGTTACAAATAATTTGGAGTTGCAAAATGATGGTATTATTGGTACAGCTACAGAGTGTACTTTGCGTACTGTGGAGCCGTGTTCGCAAGTATTTATTTCAAGATTACACCCTGATGTTAATCTGGATAATGTGAAGCTGTACTTAAGGGACCATTTTAATATAAGTGATGTTAAAATTCATCGATTTAATCCAAAAAGTGCCAATGGGTTTATTCAAGATTATTCGTCTTTCAAATTATCAGTTTCCAAAATTCATCTGGACAAATTGTTAAATGCATCCTCGTAGCCGGCTGGTATACTTGTGGAGAAATTTGTTTATAAGTCTAGAAGTAATCCTTTTTTAGTAAAACAGCATCCATCAAAAATTGTGATATAGAGATTCAATTTGATAAATCTCCTTTAAACGTTAATGATCATTCCATTCCTAATGATAAACCGCATTCTAATAATAATTGCTTATTTTTTGGTCATCTGAATGTACGTAGTTTGACACTTGCATTTAGATGAGATAATTATAATTTTGCATAAGTTTAATTTTGATTTTATAGCTGTATCGGAGACCTGGTTAAATAACAAAATTTCGACTAGCAGCATTTTAAAGATTTTGATTTTCTTTGTAAATTTCAGTCAGGGTATAACCATGGTCACAGTACTACAACGGCATAGGTACACATTGTTGATGATCTTTCTTCATTTTAGATGGGCATTGTTCGCAAGCTTTATTGGTTTTATTGGATTTCTCTAAGGCGTTTGATAGAGTTAATCATATACTTCTACTTCAAAAGCTTTATTTATATTATACATTTTCTAGCTATGCAATTAACATGTTGCAGTCTTATTTGCATAGTATAGGGGAGCAGTTTGTAAAGCATGGTGTTAACTGCTCTGGCATGGGTAGAGCAACGTCAGGTGTACCACAAGGATCAATTCTGGGTCCATTGCTTTTTTCTATATTTATAAATGATCTTCCATGGCGAATTCGTCATTGTTCTTTTCATATCTATGCTGACGATTTACAACTGTACATCGGATTTATAGCATTAGGGTTGAATGAGGCTGCAATGAAATTGAACGAAGATCTTAGTGAGATCTTATTATGGGCTAAATATAACTCATTAGCGCTTAATCCTAATAAAAGTAAAGCATTATTTTTATGTAAAAGTAATTTCAACGTATTAAGCCTATACAATTGTTTTGGGTGATGACACAATAAAATTTGTTCCGATTGTTAATAATTTAGGACTGATATTAAATTCCAAACTTACTTGGTGTGACCATATTAGTACATTGTGTCAGTTGCGTACGCAATTCAGACGTGTACATTTTTCATTAAAAGTTCGGTTGTACCTTTGTTTGCGTACTGTGATGTGATTTATAGCCGATGTGACAGTTCCTCTCTGCGACAACTAGAAATTACATTTAATAATTGTATTCGATACGGTCATGGCCTCAGAAAATTTGATCATATTTCTGGTTTAAAAACTTCTATTTTGGGATGTACTTTGTTCGAGTATTATCATTATGAACAGCTTTATTTATTTTTAGAATTATTACCTCTGGTTTGCCTTTATACTATGAAACTGTTGGACTAATTCCACCATAGTATTTCATTGGCTATTGGAATCACCACAAAGATGGAACTTAGATAAATAGATTAGAATAAGTCCTAACGATCTTATAGCTCTAAACCGAAGCAGAATATTGCCGATTTTTCCTGAAAGCAACTTGTTCGAGTGATTTTGATGCAATACTATCTAATACATCAAACCCGATCATAGAAGACCTTATAAAGAAGTATTCTAGTTTTGATAAGATCGTTAATATCCTCAGCCTAATTCGATATTTCATTGTAATATTTCTAAATTTAAAAAACTACGTCCAAAATAAGAATGAATTCCGATTAACGAGAAGCAAAGGCACAGATCGTGCTGTTCATCCAGCTGCAATATTTTAATTGATTTTTCTCATGGAGACTGGTCAGCACAGACATCTTCTCAGATGACAGACCTAACTTTCGTTGAGCATGCAATAAATTCAAGGAATTAAACAGTTTTCTTAAAAATCTAATTTCCATTTCTATTTTAAAGAAATATCAAATTGTGACATTTCATTCCACCGCGTGCATCTCACTTTGTAGGAATTTGGGAGGCAGGCGTAAAATTTCCAGAAACTCATTTAGAGAGAATAATTGGGTCTAATATACTCACACAACAAGAGCTGCATACGTTTATCCATATTGAAGGGGTACTAAATTCCAAACCTCTTTGTAGACAATCGGACAACAATTTTTCCACCGCCTCTTTCCCGCTTGTTCCATTTATCCCGCACATTAAAATAATTATGTGGATTGTCTGTGTAGTACATGCCTCTTCTGACCGTTTGAAGTGATGGTAACATTCGCATAATCGAATCCTTTAAATAAATATCTGTCAATATCGAAAAGATGTTGTACATTCTGCAACTCTACATTTATTTGTGTTGTGTACTTCTGTGATAAGTAAGGATTGGATATGGAACGATGAATCGATTATCTATGCGTTCACTTCTGACCAAAGCCTGATCATCAGCGCGACTGAGACTTGTTGAATAACCATAGATATTTGAAAGAGTGTGTTCATGGAAGTATTTCGGAAATTGCTTTGAACATTAACCGTCTTTCATGCAACGAGCCACGTTTAGATACCTAAGACCAGAGGAGTCGTTTCTAATGGAATCTCAGCACTGATAAATTTATTGATTCTTTGGACTGTTGTGAATTTCTCTTTGGCTCTTAAAGTCACCAGAAAGTGTGGGTGAAGAAGGCCCTGCTTTTGTACGTCAACGGTGTAAATGTGTGCAATGAGTATTCAAAAAGTTCCATGTTTCGTGTTATCATCAATCAGGGAGTCGAGTTTGAATTTGAAAACTTGTGCCTCTAAATCCGATCGATCTAAATATATCTCCCCTGATCGCAAATTTTCAGAATATCAAGGCAACTCGGATTTGCAGAGAATGTTATACAAAGCTCTGGAACTCCCAACTTTGCAAATATTGACAAGATTGATGGGAGAATAACCTAAACACTGGCGGCAAAGTTCTCGTTTTTAAAGGATACTAGGATCCTTGAGCTCAGCCAGTCTTTTAAATTGGTCATCTCTCAAGCTCATTTTGTCGCATGTTATTGTGGTTGTTGGCTTCAACTTAAAGATATGAGTCAACTAATCATTGTTGTGTCAGTTTGTTAGAACTGATAATCAGATTGAAGCAGTCTCGAAAAACTATTAGAGTATTGTAAAATTGAAGCACGGTGACATTATTTCGAACTCGATTAAAAGCAGGTTCTCGATAACATACGCACATTGTCAATTCATATTGGGACTCAAAACGCTAAAATTTATAACTTTTTATTAGTATCTTCTGGATTTGTCTACTTCATTTGAGGTCAGAGCATTACATTGGCGTTAATCAGATTACCTATTACGCCTCAACGTCGTACTTTCAATCGGTTAATTGATAGCTTTGTGTCAGTCGGTTGTTTATACGAAATAAACTATCCACAGCTCGTCAATTTCTTTCACTTGAGTGCTATCAATCGCCAATGCTATCAATATAATTTTGCATATTGAGGCACCCGATAGTCAATTGGTTCCAAGTGCGAAGTGAGTCAGCAATTCCTCATTAACTGTAACAACTATAACCAAATCGACGGTATTGAATTGTTGTTCTCGCTGTATATCATTATCAATAAAATCTGCTGCCGACCGATTAGATGATGGCATACTCAAATTGATCATTGGCGTATTTGAAATGAGAATACAAACATCCTCGATTAAAATCAAAGCTCGGTTGTATATTTCCGGTGTTCTGTCCATCTGTGGATCTTCATTTGTTTCCCGGATTATGTGTAGCAAACCTTCGCGGTTTTATATTTATCCCACAGATTCGATCAACAAAATGGTGAACAATGGACGAATTTGATGTGGGGAAGAAGCGAATGTCGCGTCTGCAAGCGTAATGTCCCAATGAGTGTTGTCTTTGAGCAATGGCAGTTCGCGCCACACGTTGTTATATGTATCGTGCAATTGGCCATTGACAGGTCGTAAATATTAGTAGGACGCTGGCCGTTGATCATTTACCAATAACATATGCAAAAAGAAGCACTCACGCGTTATTTGGATGAACAGTGTACAATCGTACTTAATCGAAGTGACCTCGCTTGCGTGGCTCCTATTTTTGTGATAGTTTACTCTATGTGAAATATCGTGCCACATCAGAATAAAACAATGTTCGTGCGACTTGACCGAAACAATTCTGTTGGTTTTCATAATTTGAAGAATTTAGTCAGTGTGGTTTTTGGCGGATTGAATGCTCTTTGCGAAGCATTCTCTTCTGTGAAATAAATACATTGACCGTTGTCAAGATGCACTGCCAGATGCGTGATAGATGGGTCTGGTTCATGTATGGAATAACTCAGAATATGCCAAACAAATTCGTTGCTGCTGATGTATCTACTCATCTGGCAGCGTGTTATTTCGTGGTTTTAATTTATGGTACTTTACCCACTGAGTGTCAATGTCAATCTGATTAGGACCGGACGACGATATACGCACTTGTTAATAAAATTTTGAGATTACACCAATTTTATACTTGAATTAGATACGTGAAAAATTATTTTTATACATCTAATTAAATTTATAGACGTCGGGAATCTCTACGTTACTAAAACCTTAACTATTTGTACTGCCTCCATACCAAAATTAAATTCTTTATTTTGTATATGATGAGGATACCACAGATTTATAGTTGGTGAATTTCTTAGCTTTAAGTCGATTAAAGATTTTATTATGGTTATAATTAATAATCATAAATACGCTTGTATTAGCATCAAATTTTTTTTGAAAATTTCGTGCCACAAAAACTACAATCCCTTGGGGAAACATTTTCAGGCGAATAAAGAAAAAAAAGCTTCTATCCAAAGCTCACATATACACAAAATGCTGACTTAACATAAAACTTAATATATCACAAATTCAAAACCACTATACATAATAATATACTAAACCACCATCACCATCGCACCCAAGACATTTCGAGGCATATAAATTATAAACTTTTTATTTCTATTTTTTGTTATATATCTTTATTCAGGCGATAAATTTTCCAAAAAAAATAAAATAAAATATAAATTATTAAATACAAAATGAAAAACCAAAAGTCTAAAATTAAAAAAATTTGTAAGAAATTTTTTTTTTGATAAAATTTATATTTTAACTTAACCACAAATCGATAAATCATACAAAAATATAAAATTTATCATATACATAACAGTTTTGTCTAATAATATATAACATATACATCTACATAATTTAGAACTACTCTGTACACATACCACACATATTTTATATACAATATCCATATACGAGTAGAGACAGAATAGAACACAGTAGTTTTGTTCTAATCGTTCTAGTTAGGGAAGAGAAGTAAAAAATTGATAAACTAAAACTCGTAGTACCTCGTTACCGACATTTAAATTTTTAATAATTAAAAGAAAAAATTAAGCTGAAAAACGATATATTTTATGCCAAATTATGTCAAATACAAAATTTATGCTGTTTAAGGGGTTATGTGCTATAACTCGTAAGTGATTTTGATTGTACCATTAAAACGTAGACAGATAACATGAAAATGTCCTCAAAGAGGAAGAGACTTTGTGTACCGAATACATAAAATATCGATAGTTTTTGCCTTCTGCTCTGGTATTTGATATACACAAAATATATGTACAGTGACTAAATGTAAAAACACACAAAAAAGCTCAAAAGCTCTTAATCATGTCAGCTTAAAATTAATTTCATTTTATGTGGCAGCACAATAAAATTACATAAGTATGTATATTTATATAAATTATTTATCTTTGAATTTTATCTTGAGATTTATTGTGGTGAAGGTGACATATTGTACTGTGGTACTATGAATTACATGGAAATTGTGTGGTGCCCGATGCGATATCTGTGCGGTATACATATAGATAAAGAAAGGAAATTTGTAATTTCTTTTAATTACAACATGTTTTGGCCTCTTTACCATTTACTTTACATATTTATTTATTTTACAATATATATTATAATATAATTGTTTAGATTATTAACATGTTACAACTATTTATTTGTTTATTAGCTTAATAAAAATCAAAATTTATAGTTAAACTTTTGTTCTTGTAATTTACGTTTTTTAAGTTTGATCTTAACTTTAGTGTTTGCTTGAAAATTTTGTGTCAGAAAGTGGTATTCGTGCGTTTCTGATTCATACAGATGTTGTGTGTGGTATTCATTCATTATTGCAATGGAGTAAAGCGAAGTTAAGAATGTGTAATTAAAATTATTTTACTGTGATGGATAAGTTTCAACAACGCTTTAGTGGGATTTCAATTTTGATGGAATCAAACATAATATGGAGGCGTGGGTTATAAATAGTGACCAAGAGACCGAAGGTCACAAAACTGAGTTGTGTGGTTTATAGTGGTGCCTAAGAGTCACCTAAGTTTAATTTTGTGAAATTTTGTTTTTCTACGTAATATGGATGTGTGCTTAATGGAATCGAACATTAAGAGCAGCATTATCCAGCTTCTGGTAAACGGTGAAAAGAACCCATACCGACCACTGCCACCTGTTAACGGTTAGATTCGTGGTTTTTGTTTTTGTACATGTTTAGAGACACATGGCAACCGTTACAGTTATTGACCCCGAACTTGATCAATTTTTGAAAATTTGAAATGGAATTTACATATTTACTGTATCGAGGATTGGGCAGTATCCAGAGATTTTCAACGGATATAGTATACCTATATATACATAATCGTAATTAAATTATTTTGTTACTATTTTGACCCGTTCCTAATTCAGAGGAGAAATGTAAAACATGTTTTGCTTCATCGGTACTATTTTTTTAAAGGAGAGCTGGTTATAGAATAATTAATTTGAATAATCCATTTTGAAATAACCAATTATCTTTTCCTAAGTACCATATCATGTGTACCAATAGTGAAACCAAGCAAGTGACATATTTGCAACTTCTGTTTACGACGATTCCCTATTTAGATAAGGAAGTGCTGGGTGTATAAATCAGAAAATATTGCACATAAATTAAGTGATGATCGGCTTCATACAGTGTATTTGTATCAACGAGTGATTTAATCAGTATGACGCAGGGCCGAATAGCATTCAATCCATTAGCCGCCCTGATCTAAACTTAGACCTACCAGACTCAATCCCTTTGTTTATTAAAGAAATTCAGTACAAACCCTGCAGACCTTCATATCGAACGTATTTAAATTTCCATACAAACAGTTCGATTGTTTTTATTAATATTCTTTTCTTTTCTGTAAAAGTGTTCATCGTGTACTATTTTAAATTAGCGTAATGTTTCTTTATACTTTTTTAAAAATAATTTAGAATCCAAAACGAATAGCACCACTAATCGAAAAATGAGATCTCTGACACCAATCAAATTGAGAGCCATGAAGTGACAAGGATCTTTTTTAATTTCTTTACTTTAATCTTTGCAATCTGCTGTGGGACCGTAGCACTCCCAACGCTTTTGCGGTTCGCTTTTCACGTCATACGTTACGCATTGCCCGCCAAATCGAGGACGTTCTGTGTTCATTTCCATCATCGATCGTAATCAGATGATGAAAAGTCGCTTTAGCATCCTGCTCCCATCGGGATTCGAACCCGGTACCTCCCGTTCCAAATGCCAACGCTTTAACCACTGTGCCGTTTGATCGGTGTGACAAGGATTTCTGTTATCGAAATCAGTAGAAAAAATAATATCGATCCTGAAGAGGACAGATGTAGTGCTGAACAAACTAGCGCTAAATCTAACGGCGTATTTGGAGAAGAATATATAACCTTCCACTTGAAAAGTTGAATTTGAGATACATGAGGATATCAAATCAATTAGTCAAATAGTGCGACGCATTCTAGTTATTTTTATACAGACATAAAGTGAAATCTGAACTAGGCAACCTAGTACAAGAGTTATTGCAGTGATAGAGAAGTATACTAATTCTTTTCGAGATACTTAGATAAAATTGTACCCAAATTCGGAAAAGCTTTTGTTTTTGAGCATATAACGCAGCAAGAAGTTCCTGGCAAGTAAAATAACAGAATTCAGCTGTGGGATATACACCTTAGATCAATGTTTTGTAAAAACTGCTGATCAAAGCACCGAGACACCGTCTTTAAAATTATCGGTTATAGACCAGGAAACTCAAAATGATATATTTGAAGATGTATAGCCAACAGCAATACCATCATGAAGCAACCTATAAAACCAAATGATCCGTTTAGAAATTGGTTCGGATATTTTCCCCGATACTAATATTACACATTATTTGCACTCATTTGCACTTTACAGATGGTTTTATCATAATTTTAAATTAAAGATTTTCCACAAGTTGAAAAGGAAAACGTTTTAATTGAAATGGTGGGAATCCAAATGGGAATCCAATTTATCCAAAATAATTCTCAAATTTGATATGCAGGATAAGATTTTAACTTAAAGTCTGGACGAAGTTCTGGAACTTCAAAATACCGAATAGAACTTACGAATAGAGTAACGAAACAGAGGCAAAAGTTTCATCAAAAATGCGTGGGTTATGAAATTTAAATGGATTCTACAATACACTTACACAATCGTGGCGGTTGTATTAAAGAAATTGGAAATGTATTTCAACAAACCAATATATGTTGGGATGTGCATATTAGATCTAGCTAAAACTACATTATATTATTTTCATAATGACTAATGGTGCCGAAGTTTGATAAAAATTTGTAATACTGAAACAGATTGTTTAGTTTGCGAAGTGGTTTGTCCAGATGTATATGAACCCATCATAAAAGATTGTTATAAGTATCTCGATACAAGTGGTCTAATGAAGAATGAAAATTATGGAAAATAATGGGTGAATTTATTGGATTAAGATTAAAAATGCATACTTTCAAAGTTGTTGATGCTAATAATACAAAAAAAATAAAGGAGTAAAGAGACAAGTTGTGAAATCTAGAATAACGTTTAAAGAATTCAAAGAATGTTTAATTAATGACTCATCATTAATGACTGTTAGACAATTGAAAACCGCACTTAATCCACACGATGATAAAATATATTTGATTTAAGATAGCTATGAAACACTACCATTATAAAATAATGGAATATGATTATTGATTTCTGTTTAAATAGTTTTATATAAGAATGCTATTATAATAGCAAACAACTTTCTTACTTTTAACGGTTTCATTTTTTTAAGTTAAGTAAAGTAACAAATTAAAAACTTAAAAAATTAAAACTAAATTTAAAACTTACAAAATTAATTACAAAAGGGTTAATGCAAATCAAAAAAATTAAATAAAAATATAAATAAAAACTTTAAAATATTTTAACATTTTTAAAACTTTAAATAATTAAAAAAATTGAAATTTAAAATTAGCAATAAAAAATGTTATGAAATGTGTTCATGATTAATGAATTGTCATCTGTTTGGTATTCAGCATGACTTAAAAATACCTACCTGCATCGTGCTGTATCTCATCCTGTAATACATTAAACAACAACAACAACCATCAAACTAAAAATTAATAATAAGATTAATTTACGTAATCAAATATTTCAATTTATAGTAACTTACCATTTTGCTCGCATCTAGATGTATTCCTAAATTTAAATATTCATTTCATTATTAAATTATTGCAATTTAGTTTATATAATTTTAATTTATACTTACTTCATAAAAAATTATGTAAACATTCATTCATTTGTCAAAATGTCATATTTATCGCGACACACTCGACAAAAAATGTACTAACAGATTTGGTTGCATACATTCACGTCATTTGTGGTGAGTTCGTAATCTTTGGTAAACATGCGTACCAACCTTTTTGATTTTGACAAATGGACGAATGGAGAAAGAAAAATCTCGTTCACTTTTGCAACAACCAGCAGCTGTATTACTCGGAAAATAAATTAACTTAAAATTAAAAAGATAAACAATATACAACAAAAATTAAGGAATAAATAATTCCATTAAGTTATAAAAATTGTGTTTGGTTTATTTATTTCCTGCTCAGGAAAAATTGGTCCTTCGAGCCGGATCGGTACAATTTAAAAACCTAGTCTTACCGATCCACACCTATATTAAAATTGTAAGCTGTAAGTCGTAAGTAAATCCTGGCTGAACAAATACATTTAAGTGCGAACATTCTAGTTCAAATGAATAAAGTTGAAATAGTGCAAGATTGTAAGTGAACACATTGCTGAGGAATTTCATTTCGAATCGAATAAGAAAAACCACGCGGTAACTTAACCTCAAAGAGCAACAATTTACGTAATAAAACCAACACTACAGGGAAGGCAATTTCAACTAAAATTATAAGTTCAAGCACGTATAATCCAACCTCAAAGGAGAAATATCTGACTGTTTTATCGAGAATTAACTACATCAACGCAGATCGCTAGTAAGATGTCGTCAGAAAAAATAAAGGACTGGACAAGCACGCGAGGTCAAGCTAAGGGTAGCATTATGCGTATTGCATCATTTGCAGACAACATGGACAAGGATACCAGGGCGAATGAAGTATCATCTCGCTTAGAATTATTAGAGCGCGCGTTTAATACTTTTCAAGAAGCCGATGCCAAACTAACTGCTTTAGACTGCGAATCAGAAATTGGTGAAATTGAGTCGAAATATCTACATTTGAAAGTTAAGTTGAGTGAATTTTTAGCTACGCGTGCTACAGCAAGTGTTTCAGTACTGGATCAGTTCAATGAAATTATGGAGCGTACAACGGCACAGCAGAATGCATTTTTATCTAAGTTTACGGACACCATGTCCACGTTATTAAATCAAAGCTTCTTGAATCACTCGCCAGAAGAACCGCATTTTACAGCAAGGCTTCCAAGGTTACACGTGCCAACTTTTGATGGAAATTACAAAGAATTCCAAAGTTTTAAGGATTTATTCATGGCATCCGTTCACAACAAATCGTATCTTGCGAATTGATTGATTGATTGATTGATTGGACTGTAGAACCAAGTGCTAGCCAAGAGTCCCGGATAACGCCGGGCCTATTCCTACAGCCTGTTTACATATAACAATAGGAAGGATAGGAAAGGTTTTTTTTTTTTTTTTTTTTTTTTTTTTTTTTTGGGACGGAACGATCCGGTTGCAGACACCTAGCGATCGTACGGCACAACACAATTCTAATCTACTTCTAATCTACTAGGAAGGACAAAGGCTTAATAGGTTTAATGGATAACGATGGTATTGCTTTGATCTTCAACAATTGCCTCACTAAATCAGCAACCTGAGAAAAAATAATATTATTTCACGTGTATCTGGAAATTTCCTGTAATATAATTCTATATTAATATTTTTCAGCTATCTAACAAAAATGATTAATTAGATCAGTCCGGTTCCAAATACCTAGGTAAAGCCAATAGTTAATAACATAATGAAAGCACAATTCTAATGTACACAACCAGCAATTAATATTTCAAAGAAGTATTATTTCATAACATCTAAAGATTCCTGAAATTAATTCTTAATTAATCTACCCTACCGGTTTCCTAAATAATATACATATTTATTAATTTAATCCTCTACAACTCCACAACTTACAATAAAATTTCCTGAAATCATAGTAATTTGAATTATATTAACAATTAATATTAAATTATTAATAATTTCTCTAAAACCATTAGCATTTAATAAATTCACTGCAAACTGGCCGTTAAAATAACTCAGTAAACATATATTAATTATTAAACCTGAAAACAAACTGTATGCTTATTACTGACTACTTAATTTATTTAATATATTCAACCTTAAAAAATAATGAAGCGAGACTCACGGATGACGCCGGGATCGCCATACACCTTTATTACATTTAACAAGATGGAAGGATAGGATAGGATAGGCAAGTTAAATATGACGGAATCGACCCGGTTACAGACACCTAAGTAGTCGATAGTTAGTAAATTGTTAGCGTTGAAAATATAATGTAAAGCGGTTAGCACAAGACAGCACAATTATTTTTAATTTTTTTTTTTTAGATATAAATAATCAGCATCCTAAAACAAAATTATAATTAATAATGTTGCCATCTAAATTCTAAATGGTAAATTTCTTGAACAAAATGTCATTATTAAAGATTCATTGTTTAGAACAGTATAAGATTTAATTAAATTATACTGGAATAAAATAAATGTAGTGTAATGATTAGTACCTATTACCTAAAATAATTTGTTTCTCTTAAATTAAATAAAATAAATCGAATTCAAATATTGTAGAATCAGGAAAAGAACCCACAACCTTTCTATCATCAACGGATAGAATCTTTTTGAATCTGTTAATTTAATAGACTTATTTATAAAAAAAATTAAATTAAAAAAAAAATACATACTATATATTGTAAAAGTCACTTGCGTCCTTGCCATCCCTAATCTAATTCAAATATTATGTTTATTTATAAAAATAAAAAATAACGACATCTTGTTTCAACGATAGCTAATCTGGAATCTATAAGGTAATTTATCAATAATGAATGTGTGACAATTATTCCCAATCAGAATTAAATAAAACTATTAAGCTAATCAGGGATCTGTAAAGTGACAAAATTAATAATAAGTAGGTGCTAGTACAGTTGTAGAATCCATTGAAATCAAATAACTCATTCGATTGTTGAGCGCCCCAATTATTAAATAATTGATTAACTAAATATTGAAATAAGAAATTCAAAATTAATCTCTCATTAAATAAATTATAATATTATTAACAACAATTACATAAATAATCAATCATATAATTGATAACCAGTGAGAATTATTTATCCAACCTAGAACAAGCTAACAAAACCTTTAAATATTTACAGTCTCCCGAAGTAAGCTAGAAAAAGTTTAATTAAAGAAATTCCATGAACCCCTAAAATAAAAACCTTTGTATCTAAGTATAGCAACATTTGTCTGCATTTAAATTTTATTCTGTGCTTCCACACTATATCTGTAACTTTAAAAATCATTATACGATACGTCATTATACGATTCATTATACGATACGTCATTATACGATTCCTACCTTGTCTGCTTCCTAAAAAAAATCATGAAAATTTGCAAGCTTCTTAAGAAAAATACTAATTAAAATTAAAATTTAATTTAAACAAGAAACTGGTAACACTGTTTTGTAACTTTATAGAATTTTCCTCCACCAACACTTTAATGTTCCATATAACTGTAGTTTTATTGATCTAATAATAATTGATTTAATAATATTAGTAATATATTATTAAGAATTAAATTGAAATTAGAATTCGACCTATAATTAAAAATTTCTAATTTGGTTAATCATTAAAATAAAATATAATCCTGGCGACGGAAATTGTCTCTTCAATGTAGTTCTTGAAACAAACTAACTTCTTGAAAAAATTTGGAAGCTTTTATACCCAGTCAAATCTATTGAAAGAGCTTATAAAGAAACAAATACTTTATTACAAAATATTTATCTAAATCAACTTAACCCGAAATTAAAATTTGTTCTGGTTATGTGTAAATTATAATTTATTAATTTCTAATAATAAAACTCAGTATTGATAACTGTCCAATCAGAAAACTTTAAAGAAATATAGTATAATTATTAAATATCTCGGATGGTCAAGAATCTTAAATTCTTAAATAAATTAAATCAGTAAGAATTAGAGATACCGACCAACCAAACAGACTGCAACACATTAATTAATTCCTAAAAAGCGATATCCTGCTAACATCATTAATCAACTAAAGTTATGCTTTACACAACCGTAATGATATATGACAGATTTGAAACGTATCGTGGTGACCCTATAGTTCAAAATTTTCAGCGTTCGACCGATCATCCTAAAATTACTAAAATAATTTTCCCCACGAAAGTGACAGCAAACTTCAACAGAAACATCAATAACATTCATCAAAAGACTAATTTGCAATACAATTCGAAACCTCAGGCAATGGTTTTATGTAAGATTGTAAATTTGCCTTATAATATTAATAATTTATAACTACGTCAACTCCTAAACAAAACAATTTTAAATAGCCGATAACTCATTATTAAGCATTTTGGTCTTTCAACACATCGCACAATGGGAAACCATTACGTAGATCGACACTTCACAGCCAAAAACGCTTAAAGGCGGTGATTCATGCATAAATCCCATCCGACAGACACAAATAACAATCACTCTGATTGGTTGAATGTCGGCCATATTTTTTTTATCGTACGACAAAAATTAAAAATTGAACATTGCTCAATTTTGTATAAGATTTGAGAACAAAAGAATACATAATAAAAAAAAAAAAAAAAAATCTAAACGAACAAAAGTAAAAACACTTTTTAGGTTGCTTGCTTTATAAAATGTCAAAATATATCCATACGACAAAATTTTGTACATGTATCACTTACGTGTGAATTTCATTTTGATCGTATAAGACAAAAAAATATTAACCAATCAGAGTGACCACCACTTACGCCAGTCAGACAAAATCCATACATGAATCACCACCTTAATAATGAACATAAATATAGCTAACGATAGAGCATATGTGAAGAATACCTTCCGTACGATGAGAAACATAATGTTCAATGAACAGCCATCACAACCGCAGACACCGACCTATCACATACTCAAAATGAACGAACTCCATTCAAATTACTCTAAACATCAAAGAAACATTTATTGTAATACAGTTCCATCATATCCTCGCAGCCACTGTGTATATTGATCACACATCTCGTCAAAACCCAATGCAGTTCTCTATAGCATAGAGAAAAAGTGTATCTCAACCCCAATCGCTAAAGACATAAATTTAGCAAATATGTATCTATATAAAAAAATAAGCTGATGAATTTGAATAAATCCAAATAAAACGTAAAAACTATCAAAACGCAGAAATACTCTCAAAAACATCGGTCCCGGTTGATACATATCATCCATCCACGATCCCAAACAAAAACGCAGAGAGATCTAAAACAGAAATTTTAGAACTACTACTACTACTAAAACTATTAAATCAAACTTGACACATAAAACAGCGAAACACCAAAGAAAAAAAACGCATACAATAATGAAAAAGCCAAAAAATGAGCATCTGAATAGCGAATCCGTTAAGAAAACAACAACAAAAATCCATGATTCGATCGCTTTTTTTTAATATTCCTTCGTATAGAAAAACATTTACACACACAAGCACAAAAAGTTAATACATATATAATATAACAATGCAAAATGAAACATGTAAATAAATAAAATTAAAACAAAAACTCCTATGATCATGAACATTGTTCCTTCGTACACCCACACATACACAGCTAAAAGCATATCCAAAGCATACTGAAATGCATATCCCGCCGGCCGCCACACACCTCCAATACCAATCTCCATATAAAACATAATATGCTTTTCTGTGCAATCACACAACTCAAACATAAATGAAATAAAAAATATTTCAAGGACATATTTGACTCATTCTTAAATTTAAATTCCATTCCTTAAATTCCATTTAAGAGAGAGCAGAACAAAACATTGGTTTAAAAAAATATCAAAATACAAAAAACGCTCGTGTGGAATGGCCCTATAGGATTCAAAATTACCAAAAGCAGAAAATACGCAAAATAAACAAGCATAGTCTTCTTAGCAAAAACAAAAACAAAAATTGTTAGCAAGTGTAACAAAAAAGAACAACAGAATTGAAAAAACCCTTTCTCGCGCAATCAATACTTGAATAAATTGCCACTACATGAGGATACTACTTAGTACTCTACACCTTTATGAGTTATAAATATGTTTATATACTCAAATTTTGTTTTTTTTTTTTAATTTATATGTAATAAAATATGTAATAAAATCTTTAATAATAAGAAATTAAATGAAAAAAACACTTATCTTAAACATCAAACAAATCAACAAAGTCCTACATATTGAAAATTTACATACAATGCGTATGATGCATTCAAACAACGGCATCAAAATACATACAAACGAAATTGTTATATACATATTCTACGCCTTGCGAGCGCATCACACACAAATTAATAAAATCATGCAATATATATATAACTTTTCACCTTACTTAAAACACACAACTATTATTATTAATATTATTATTTATTTATTTATATACTAGAGTCTAGAATATGAATATATTATTTAATTAATTTAAACACATTTGAATTGTTTACTTATTTAGAGGAGAGAACAAAAACACATCTTTCCTCTACGACGTTCAATCGCCCACAACAAATCGTATCTTGCGAATGTTGAAAAATTCCAATATTTAAGAAGCTGCCTGAAGGGTGAGCCTGCTGAGCTCATACGACACTTGAATATATCAGATGCAAATTATAAAACTGCATGGTCTAAAATTTGTGATCGCTACGATAAAAGGAATATTGCCATAAGCCACTTCATACAAACATTCCTTGATATACAACCTCTGAAAGAGAAATCCGCTAAGAAACTAAGAAATATACACAACGTTGCTGATCAGGTTATTCGTGGACTACAAGCCCTGGGAACAGAAGCCGAAACGCGAGATCATTGGCTATTGCATATCTTGCTAATGAAAACTGATGCTGAGACGCAGCAAGCATGGGCATTTTCAATTGACAATAATAACAATCCGTCATTCGAACAATTTCTACAATTTATTAATAAACGATGCGATGGTTTAGAGCCATGCGAAGCCAGCAGTAAACCACATCAAGGCAAATTAACGACAGCAAGGTCGCATAGCGTTTCCATTGATCAAAAATATACCAGCATAGCAAGACCATGTCCATTTTGTCAGCAGCCTCACAAATTATTCGAATGTGAGAAATTTCAAAAGCTTGAGTCAATTAGTAAACGAGACGAAGTACTCAAATTGAATGTATGTTTCAATTGCTTATCCACAACGCACCGAGCTAACAGATGTCAATCTCGACGATCGTGTAAGAAATGTAATCGCAGGCATCACAGTTTGTTGCACGACAGCGTCATATCCAACGTAAGCAGCACATCGCATTCAGACCGTGAAATCCGGAACGAAAAGCCAGTTCCTATTAAGCTAAACCCACCAATTGTAAGCAGCTCACCCAATCCTGGTGATGTCCACCAAAAGGTACAAAGCGCCAAGCCAAATTTAAGTAAAGCCGATAACGCGAAAACTCATTTAGCATGCATGGGATATGCCATATTACCGACAGCCGTGGTGAATATACTTGATCGTTTCGGTCATTCACACGAGTGTAGTGCGTTGCTAGACTCGGGCTCGCAAGTATCCTTTATTTCCGCTCAATGTGTTAAAAGATTACAATTGCTGCGTCAGAGGGCCAATATTATTGTTAGTGGACTGGCCACTTCCAACACAACCACCAAAGGCAAAACCACTGTTGTAATTCGGTCCAGATTCAATGACTCCAGTGAAATTCAGCTAAATGCATTCATCCTAGATCATATAACTACAACATCTCAATACGAACGCCTAGATAATCATGATGCCAACCGATTTAATGATCTTCAATTAGCTGATCCGACCTTCTGTAATAAGAAAACCATCGATATCTTGATCGGCGCTGATTATTTCTTTAATATATTGAAACACGGCCAAGTGATCATTTCACTAACATAACCAATAGCTCAAGAGACTATTTTTGGTTGGGTAATATCTGGCCAGTCGCAAAGCAAACCAACTGATGAAATCGAAGTATTACGGAATATTAATATATCAGTGCAGGATGAGACAAATTTGGATGATATGCTTAAACGATTCTGGGAACTGGAAGCAGTTGGTACAGAGAATGAATGGAACGAAGAGGAACATAAATGTGAGCTGCATTTTAAGACTACAACGAAACAAAATGATTCCGGAAGGTTTATCGTCCAACTCCCGTTTAAAAATGGCATGCCAAACCTGGTTAATACTTATACAGCTGCCAAACATCGATTAGTGGCGATGGAGCGCAAAATGAGATCAAATCCTGTTTTCGGAAAACTATATCGCGTATTTATTAATGAATATGAGTCATTAGGGCACATGACCAAATTATCAGCTGCAGAACTAGCACGAAGGCATGAACAAATATGCTATTTACCACATCACGGCATTTGGAAACATAATAGCGAAACAACGAAATTAAGAGTTGTGTTCGATGGGTCATGTCTATCTTCAAATGGAGTATCGCTCAACAACAAGTTATTGGTCGGTCCTGTCGTTCAACCCTCTTTGTGGACAGTATTGCTACAATTTAGACAATTTCCAATTGCATTATGCGCTGACATTGAAAAAATGTACAGGCAAGTCCTAATCGATCCCAGCCAATGCAGGTATCAACGAATTCTGTGGAGAAACGCTGAGGGTACACCGATAGATTCGTACGAGTTGAAAACCGTGACTTATGGCACATCAGCAGCATCCTTCTTATCTACTCGAGCATTATGTTTAGTTGCTGAAGAGAACGAGCAAAAGTTTCCCACGGTCGCTAAGGTGATTAAGCAAAATTTCTACGTTGACGACCTCCTCACTGGTGCCAAAGACGAAATGGAAGCTGCGAACCTGAAATCCAAGTTGATATTATTATTACAAAAATATGGATTTCCTTTACGGAAACCATAAACCAAACTAATGATGCAATACTTATGGCTAGCTAAGGTGTCTTGGGACGAGGAAATACCAGAAAAACTGCAGAACCAATGGAGCGAGATTAAGTCGGAATTCGAATGTATTAAGCAAATCAAAATACCAAGATTTGTTGGTCCAATTTCAAACAATATTGAGGTACACGGTTTTAGTGACGCTAGTGAGATGGGTTACGCAGCTTGTATTTATTTCCGAATTCGTTCCCATGATAAGATCATATCCAACTTGGTAACCAGCAAGAGTAAAGTTGCTCTAATCCAGTCCGTATCCAGCCGTTCCTCGGCTTGAATTATGTGGAGCACATTTGTTGGCTAAGCTTGCCACTAATGTATGTCAAGCATTCGATCTAACAACAGTACCAATCTACTTATGAACTGATTCAACAGTAGTTTTATCGTGGTTACAGTCAGCTCCACCAAAGAGATGGAAAGTTTACGTCGCAAACCGAACAGCCGAAATTCACAAATTGGTGCCAAAAGCTATTTGGAAACATGTAAGCAGTGGAGAGAATCCTTCCGATTTAGCAACTCGAGGCATCAAACCAACTAAGTTAATATCAAACGATTTATGGTGGAAAGGACCCAAATGGCTTTATACGCACGATGTACCCTGGCCAAAGGCATTCGAAATAAGGGAAACCCAAGCAGAACAACGTTCGAACGTAAGTGGTTTACAACTAAGTACGAATGGAGATATCGTCATGCTAGACGAAATGATTGAAAGGACAGAAAAGTGGATGAAGTTAGTGAGAATTTTAGCTACAATTATAAGGTTCATCTCTAAGTTGCGGAACCCTCAAGCTAAGAATTCCGGATTCTTGACCATAGAAGAGCTGAATGAAGCCGAGTCTACGATTCTTAAGCATATACAACAACAAGCGTTTTCCTCCGAGTTAAGCAGTCTAAGGTCAGGCAAGCAGTTGAAATCGAAATCCGCATTATTGATGTTATCTCCGTTCATCGATCAAAGAGGCTTGTTAAGAGTGGGTGGACGGTTAAAAAATGTAACATGCTCCTACGCTATAAAACATCCGCTGATCATCCCAAAGGGCCACAAGGTATCGACAATGATTCTTAGTTATTTACATGCCAAACATTTGCATCCGGGGCCGTCACTACTTGTTTCAATATCCCGCATGAAGTATTGGATCATAGGAGTACGTCGCATAACTCGAACCATATGCCGTAAATGCATCATATGTTTCCGGTACTCAACACACACGTCAACACAACTAATGGGTAACTTACCAAGTCAAAGAGTTACTCCTTCCCGTCCGTTCTCCAGAACCGGTGTCGATTACGCCGGCCCTATTATGTTGGCGTCTAAACGAGGCAGAGGATCCAAACTAATCAAAGGATACATAGTAATTTTTGTATGTCTTTGTACAAAAGCACTTCACATCGAAGTAGCTGGTGATATGACGACAGCTACATTCATGGGTGCTTTAAGAAGGTTCACATCACGAAGGGGAGTACCTAACCAAATATTATCCGATAATGGTTCAAATTTCCGCGGAGCTAATCACTTATTATCCGATCTTTACAGATTATTCCAAACAGATGAGTATAAGAATGCTGTACATCAATACGTAACAGACGATGAAATTAAGTAGTCATTCATTCCTCCGCTTGCACCAAATTTTGGGGGAATTTGGGAGAGAGCAGTCCGATCAATTAAAACACATTTGGTAAGAGTTGTGGGTAACTCACATCTAACGTATGAAGAGATGGCTACGGTGTTGGCCCAAATTGAATGCATATTAAACTCACGGCCGCTATGTCTCATAAACAATGAAGACCCCACTAATATAGATGCACTCACGCCAGCTCATTTTTTAATACTCAGAGCACCAGCAATCATACCTGACAAGAATTTTACCGACATTGCCAGTTCGAGACTATCACGATGGCAGTTTGTTCAACAATTAGTCCAATCGTACTGGAAACGATATTCCATAGAGTATTTACACACGCTTCAACAGCGAACTACCGCAAAAGGTAAAGAACGCAATCTTCAAGTAAATGACGTCGTATTGGTAAAGGATGAAGCCAATCCACCAGGTTGTTGGCCATTGGGAAAAGTCATTGAGGTTCATCCGGGAAATGATGGCATCGTAAGAGTCGCTACAATCAAAACAAAGCATTCGACGTTCAAACGCCCAATATCCAAATTGTTCTTATTGCCACTTGATGATGATGACCACATCGATCGACCGTTAAAATCTTCAGCTTTTAACGAAGGGGAGTTATGTTCATGATTAATGAATTGTCATCTGTTTGGTATTCAGCATGACAAAAAAATACCTACCTGCATCGTGCTGTATCTCATCCTGTAATACATTAAACAACAACAACCATCAAACTAAAAATTAATAATAAGATTAATTTACGTAATCAAATATTTCAATTTATAGTAACTTACCATTTTGCTCGCATCTAGATGTATTCCTAAATTTAAATATTCATTTCATTATTAAATTATTGCAATTTAGTTTACATAATTTTAATTTATACTTACTTCATAAAAAATTATGTAAACATTCATTCATTTGTCAAAATGTCATATTTATCGCGACACACTCGACAAAAAATGTACTAACAGATTTGGTTGCATACATTCACGTCATTTGTGATGAGTTCGTAATCTTTGGTAAACATGCGTACCAACCTTTTTGATTTTGACAAATGGACGAATGGAGAAAGAAAAATCTCGTTCACTTTTGTAACAACCAGCAGCTGTATTACTCGGAAAATAAATTAACTTAAAATTAAAAAGATAAACAATATACAACAAAAATTAAGGAATAAATAATTCCATTAAGTTATAAAAATTGTGTTTGGTTTATTTATTTCCTGCTCAAGAAAAAAAATGTATTAAAAGCGATCCAAATTGGCTATAAGAGCTATGTAAAGTTATAAAAATATGGTATTTAAATATTTAAAAAATGTGCATTTGAACACGCAATTACCTCGCAAGTTTTAAAAAGTTTCGGAAAAGTTTTAAAAGGTTTAGAGTTTTAAAAAAGAGTTTTAAAAAGTTTAAAAAGTTTTAAAATTTTTTAGAATAAATTAATAAAGTTGTAAAGGTTTAAAAAGTTTTAAAAACTTTTCAAAAGAAAACGGCTATGTTTAATCGCATCATTAGAAAATTTGACGTAATCGTCTATGATTTATATAGAAAATGCGGTGAATATCGAATCCGCGCGGAGCGCGGCATATTTGGCCAGTAATGGCCAAATCATTGTAAACTTAATCAGTAGCAAGACCAAGGTATCACCAATAAAACAGATTTCTATTCCTCGTTTAGAATTATGTGGCGCATTGTTACTTACCAAATTGATTAAGTTGATTGTGGAAAATTCCTCACTTCACATTAATCATATTGTGATGGACTGACTCTAAGATTGTACTGCATTGGCTTTCTTCACCTCCACGACACTGGAAAACGTTTGTTGCTAATAGAACGTCAGAGATTATTGAATTTCTAACTCGCGACAAGTGGCGATATGTTCGTTCGGTTGACAATCCAGCAGATTGTGCTTCTCGCGGTTTATGTCCAAAAATATTAAAGGAGTTCGATCTTTGGTGGAAGGGGCCTAATTGGTTAAGTTGGGATAAGGATAAATGGCCATCACCAAAGTATAATGTTGACTCATCGTCCGAAGAACTACGTCATCAAATCTTCAATATAAATATAACCGAAGATCCAAATCTAATTGAAGGAGTAGCGGAACGGGTTTCGTCGTATAACAAATTAATACGAATAATTGCTTACGTTCACAGGTTTGCCAACAATTGCCGTACACCAAAACAGCACAGGGTATATGGAACCATATTCAGCCGAGATGAAGTGTTCAAAGCAAGAAATGTGGTTGTAAAGACTATTCAAGAGAATTATTTCAGTGAAGAGATCAAACTGTTGACTTATTCCACTAATTTATCAAGGACAAGCAAAATAATATCATTGAATCCATTCATACATAAAAACGGTTTATTGCGGGTAGGAGGAAGGCTGCCCAATTCAGACGTTGCTTACGATGCCAAACATCCAGTGATATTGCCCTATGAGTCCATACTAACGTCGCGAATAGTAGAAGAAGCGCATCGGGAATACAAACATGCTGGTGCTTCATTATTGTTAGCAAATTTGAGGCAAGAATTTTGGATACTGGGAGTCAAAAGAATAATTCGCAAAATCATTTTCAAGTGTGTCGTATGCTGCAAAGTAAAGGCTAAAACGGAAACTCAAATCATGGCAGATTTACAAACAGCAAGGTGGAGTTGACTTCGCAGGGTCAATATCTATACATCTAACTAAGGGGCGCAGACCCTTCAGAAACCTACAAGTCTTATATTTGCCTATTTATTTGTCTCAGCGTTAAGGCGGTCCACATAAAACTAGTTGGAGATTTAAGTAGCAAACCGTTTCTAGCTACTTTGGGACGATTTGTTTCGAGAAGGGGATTATGCACTGACATTTTTTCGGATAATGGCACCAATTTTGTGGGTGCTGACAAACTTCTCACCGAAAGCTTTACCAAATTAATTAAGCAATCTAATAATTGTTCTAATTTCTTTTCATGTAACTATATTACGTGGCATTTTAATCCTCCAAGCGCTCCTAGCTTTGGTGGACTTTGGGAACGTGCAATTCAATCAATGAAATTCCATCTGAAGAGAACCATTGGAGAAAATAAACTCACCATGGAAAAAATGACAACGCTGTTAGTGGAAGTTGAAGCTGTACTTAACTCAAGGCCGTTGTGATGGTGTTATCTTCTGACGATTTAACTTTCTAACACCATCACACTTCTTGATCGGTCATTCAAATGCAAAGATTCCAGAGGACAACGCTTCGGTAATACACTCAAATTTCAATAAACGATGGCAACTTGTAAAACGAATCGCACTACAATTTCACAAACCATGGCATCTGGAGTATTTAACCTCTTTGCAGCAGCGAGTAAAATGGCATCAAACGAAAACCAATGTTAAAGTAGGAGATATCGTTGTCATCAAGGAAGATAATATACCGTCACCCCACTGGAAATTGGGAAAGGTTGAGGCAGTGCATCCAGGAAAAGATAACATCGTAAGAGTTGTGACGTTGAAAACCAAATCCGGATCACTAAAACGGCCAATCAACAAAATATGTGTTCTTCCTGTTGAATCCAACGATTCAAGGCTGGCGTTATGTTTGGAGACGAATGCAGGAGTATCTAAAATCAAAGAAAATTAGTAATTATGTATTTAAATTGTATATGTCATTTAAAATACTTATCTTAAGAATGTCACTTTCTAAATTGTTTATTAATTTGACATCTATTCATAATTTGACATTTTTATTTTTCATTGCTTCAAAAACTTTATTGTAACTTATTATCATTTGTAGCTCAATTACAAAATATGTTAATTCAACTATTCATTGTTAGATGTCTCTTTATAACCAAATTAAATGTTAGTATTTATTCCTAAAGATGTCATTTGGAAGTTTTGTTCAGTGGCTTTCAACCACGAACGGGTTTTTGGGAAAGTTGTTTTCCCGGGCTAAATTAGTTAAGTTTTATTAGATTTTTTTTAAGATTTATAATTCATATTGAAAAGAAGTGTCGTAGAATTAACATTAAATATTTGCACAAATAAAAATATAAAACCAAGATTTGTTAACGATTGAATTTAATCTAGTGTTTTATTAAAAGTTCAATCAACAACTTGTTTTACCAAAATATTGAATCAGCGACAGACATCTTGGGAAGACCAGCAAAGCAGCACCGCAGAAGTAAAGCAAGCGGAATTTGTGTCGAGCAGCATTTGCCCCAACACTAATTCTGTCATCTTACAGATTCCTGATTAGCTTAATAGTTTTATTTAATTCTGATTGGGAATAAATTGTAATGGGTTAATTTGTTTAGGTGTTGGGGATTCTTAACCTGTGACACATTCATTATTGAATCAATGTCTATCATACCTAACAACGTTTCCTATCCCTCCATCTTGTTATATGTAAAAGGGGTGTACGGTTGGCCCGGCGTATCCGGGATCCTTGCTTAGTGTTGGCCGTACATTCTAATCAATCAATCAATCAAAGTCTATTTCCAGCATTAGTAGCCTAATGCCACAACGTCATGTGTCAAAAACACAGAAGGTTATGCCGTTTGTTAGCTACAGCGATATCGCAGCGATATTTTTTATTTATTCGTCGACGCTCGTCGTCGTCGCTCTTGTTCTGTTTCTAGCTTACGGTTGCTGTTATGCTGGTTGCTGTATGTGGCAAACAACTTAATTGAAGTGCATTTTTTAATATGATTTTTAAAGATTTTAATAAAATTATCGTAGGCCTTAGAAGCATCTAGGCAAGAATAAACATCAGTCCATATTTCATATAATAGAAGTTCCCTTAGCTTATTGAAATCAATCTGTAAAACTTCAGAGGTTGGTAATTTATTACAATCATATTTAACTAATTCACCCTACTATCATCCATCATCATTGTGTTTAACCCTTTATAGCACGGTATTGCACGTCTGCAATAACCACGTTATCAACAAATTATTCTATAAAAATATTACTTCACTATTGGGAATTGCTATATTTCCTCTTTGTGATGTTTTCTTATCTTAATCTATTGTTTGGAATTTGCACTAAAATTTTAAATAAGCGGGTACGTAAAATTTAAATGTCAATAGTAACCGTGAGTTTGTAGTGCAAAGTTGGCCTGCTATTTTGATAATTTTCTAAAGAAATAAATTCGAAAAAAATGTAAGTGATATTAATAAATATATTTAATACCAAGAATTTAAGATTTGTTGAATGAAATATACATCATAATTAATAATAGTGCTCTAAATATTCGTTTGTTTTGGTATATGCATATACAGCATGACCCCGCTTTGCATTGTTTCACTTTGCGTTTTTTCCGATATGCAACACCTTTCCTAACCATACTCAAAATTTCGAACTGCGTCGCAAAATTTCCTTTTGCGTCATTTTCCGTTTACAAAAATATCGAATAAGTAGGGAAACCACCGATTACTCTTTGCATCATTTAAAACTTTTTTTGCGTTGCTGTCATTTATAAAATTTTAGTTTAAAAGTAGAACTCTTATGGGAAAGCAGCATTTCGATGTACTTTTATGTATTTAATTTACATATTCTGGACTAAAAAGTTTATGGAGTTTATGGAAAAACATTGTGTGTTAGGTAAATTAATTTTATTACATACATTTAACATATTTAAAGTGTTTAATAGTTGTACATAAATTTTTTTGTAGCGAAAATTAGCAAAATGCCAAAAATAATAAAAAATGCAAAGAAAACAATTTCGTTGAAAACGAAATTAGAAATTATTAGAAGGTGTGACGATGGTGAGAAGTCCGTAAATATAGCGAAAGCACTTGGATTACCCGCAACGACAATAATATCCATAAAAACTAGGGATGCAGATAAAATAAAAAAAGTGGCGAGAACATTTCATCAAATTGCACTTCCCAAATTAGTCGTTGTAGAAGCAACTTAATGCTCAAAATGGAATCTCTGGTATACATTTGGATCCAAGACCAAAATCGAAAGAAAATGCCGTTCAATAAAGCGTGTATCCAGGCAAAGGCAAAAACTGTATAAGACACTCTAAAACAAAAGCCAGAATACAGCGAATACCAACAGGAAAAATTCCAAGCAAGCCAAGGTTGGTTCGAACGCTATAAAAATCGGATGAAGCTAAACAACATCGGGGTTAGAGGAGAAGCTGCTAGTGCAGATGTTATCGCCGGTGAATTATTCGTGAATAAATTAAAAGACCTCGTAAAATCAGAAGCGTATAGCCCCAAACAGATTTGCAATGTAGACGAAATAGGGCTTTTTTGGAAACGTCTACCGAAGCTCACTTTTATTTCAAGGGAAGAAAAATCGGCTCCCGGATTTAAACCGCACAAGGATAGAATTACTGTTCTTCTAGGCGGCAACGTGGAAAAGGATTTTAAGTTCAAACCCTTTACTATTTATGCAAGCGAGACTCCTAGATGTTTTAAAAACGTAGACAAGAAAAATCTTCTTGTTCACTGGCGCTCGAATAGAAAAGCATGGATGACTGCGGCTACTTTTCGTGATTGGGCTTCTAAATTTGCAATTCCGAAAATAAAACGATATTGTCACAATGAAAATATAACCTTCAAGGCACTAATTTTACTCGATAATGCGCCAAGTCATCCCACAGATTTTAGATTATATCGATGAAAATGTTCGGTTTATATTTATGCCTCCTAACACGACATCAAGGTCGTTTAAACAACTGTTTACTGCGGTAGAGACTGACAATAATATCAGTATTAAGGATTTCTGGAAGAACTACAACATTCTTACAGCAGTTTCGAATATAGCTGCATCGTGGGCTGAAGTTTCTAAGAAAGCAATGAATGGATGTTGGAAAAGTGTTTGGCCGGAGTGCGTTGAAGGTGCTAGCGACAACGAATATCAATCAATTGATAGAATCAGTGTGGAGGTAGCTGAAATGGCAGCTGTGATTGGATTGGATGGCATGGAGACTTGCGATATCGTTGACTTGATAAATATCAACAGTGAAGAGGAGTTAGATAACGACGAGCTTTTCGAATTGGATAATAATCAAAGTCTATCAGTTGAAGACGAAGAGCCAAAACAGGCTTTATCCAATAAGCGAATATCGAATGCTCTAAAATTAATTGACGAAGCAGCAAACATTTTCATAAACGATGATCCTAACACGGAGCGCAGTTTGATGGTAGTACTAATGCTTAAAAACTCAATCAAAATTTATGAGGAAATTTACCAGCACATGGATTCTGTTGCCTTTTTACAATTCAACTTGAATTTTACCGGAACGTAATAGTAGTGGTGTCGTGTTCGTGTTAGTAAGTGTTTTTGTTTTACTTTGTTTTTGACATTTGAAACACCATTTATCATTTTATTTCGAGCGCGTATTTCTCCTTAGTTTGTGTTTAAAAAACGATAATAATAATAATAGTGATTTCTTGTGTTAATTAATATTGTTAAATTGATTTCTTGTGTTAAAAATTCCGTGACTATTAAATTTCACAGTTATAGTCATCCGTCGTGTTAATTTGTAAAATAAAATTATAATAATGAACAATATAGTTCCGTTTCTGTACTACGACAGAAAAGTTAAAACTGCTCGTTATAATGAGTATCTACGAGATACTTTGAATCCTTTCGATATTTCAGATCGCTGGTAGGTTATATTTTTAATTAATTAGAATCATACATTGATTATATGAGATATAGAAGGAAATTTCAATACAAAGTTGTATGTGATTGTTACAGTTTCATCGATAATTATCGGATGCCGAAACATTTAGTTATGCAGCTAATTGAAGAAATCAAGCCGCATATTGAAGAACCAACAGGAAATATTTCTGCGGTCCCACTACATTTGGAGGTGTTGGCTTCCCTAAATTTTTTTGCAAGTGGGAGCCATCAGCGTCGTGTGGGGTTGGATGCTTTCGCTGTAATGAGCAAAAGCAAACTTTCCAAAACGATAGCAAAAATAAGTGAGGTCATTGGCTCTAAATTAATATTAGATCGTGTAAAATTTCCCTATACATTGGCAGACGCCAATCATAAAAAGAACGAATTTTTTAGAAAATACAGAATTCCGGGAATTGTGGGTCTAATCGATTTTACGCATATCGCAATGGCTCATCTAAATAAAAAAGACGAATATGCGTACCTTAATCGTAAAAATTTCCATTCGATTAATGTACAAATGGTAATGTTTGCTTAACTTTCTTGTTAATGTACTTAAATTTTGAGTATTAACGTGAATTTTTATTCTTTTATAGATATGTGATTACAACATGCGGATCATGAACGTGAATGCAAGATTTCCCGGATCGACGCATGATTCATGTATTTGGGGAGGAAGTACCATCGTCCCTATAATAAAGGATCTCAACTTGCAGGATAGTAAGACTTGGCTTTTCGGTAATTTAACCTTTTACTATATTTCAAAATTATTTAAATAACCAAATTATTCTTATTTTTACACAGGTGACAGTGGGTATGCATTAAAACCATACATGATGGTACCCTACAAAGAAGCAACAACAGATGCCCAAATAAGTTTTAATGTCGTACATGGGAAGATCAGAAATGGCATAGAACGTTGCTTTGGGTTGTTAAAATCTCGTTTTCGGTGCCTCAAAAGAACATCCGGCCATTTACATTACGACCATGCTAAAGCCGCCAAAATTATACACTCTTGTGTCACTCTACACAACTTCCTAATAGACCACAACTATCCAATAGATGATTTTGAGATTATTGACGACGATGATAGTGTTCCAATTCGTGCATCAGAAGAAAATTCAACTTCTGGTGAGCGCAATAGGGAATTCTTGGCCAATTTAATACAGGAAGAACATATTATTGAATGATGATTATGGGTGAATGAAACAAAAAGTCAAATTGTATTTAATTATTTTTTTTATTTTAATAAAATCAATTTTATTTATATAAAAAAGTACAATTAAAATGACGAAATATGTTTTTAATAATATTTTATTTAGTATTTAACAACTAAAAATTAGAACATTTAATAATAAACATTTATTTATATTTAATAAAAAATTTAATTTTTAAGAAATTTCATTTAATTTATTATCTTAAAATAATACTTTATAATATAAGTTTATTGAACATAATAATAATAAGTTTATTGAATGAAACATATAATTGCATTTTATTTAAAAAGTAAACATTTTTTTGTATTTAATAAAAAATTTAATTCATAATAAATTTCATTTAAAAATTTCAAAACAGTTTATTTTCTAAATACTATATAATATATTATAATACTTAATACTATATATGTACATTTCATTTTAATAATTTTGGTGGCCATATCGCAGACTTATGTTGATTGAAGAGACGCAGCGGGAATCTAAAAATAAAGAGAAAAGAAATTAAATATTTGTTTTAAATTACATTACCAAATTATAAAAAAATAATCCTATTTTGGTAGTGAACGTAAAAAGTCCTGTAGTAAGCGGTTTGTTGCTTCGCCTTGTGCTATCCATTCTTCTAGCACCATGTTTGTCCGTTGTCCTTGTGCTCTAATTTCCTCCAGCAACGTGTTGGTCCTTTCGCCTTGTGCCCTCATGCCTTCCATTAATTCAACTGTGCGCTCTTGGAGGTGGATAGATCGAATCACAGATGTTGCTGCCAAAATTCTCTGTAAACAAAAATATAGCTTTAAAATTTGAATAAATCATTGGTTTTACTTAACTTACGCTTCTTGGGTCGTTATTCATGTGTCGTTGGTCCCGAGGTGGTAGAATCTCGTTTATACGAGCACGTTGTTGTCGAGCTCGTTCACTGGAAGGCGCTGGCCGATGAACCTCAGATTCTCTTACTAAAGGTGAGAATCTTGGACATGCTGTTGATTCCATTGTTGATGCGACTCTCGGTTGTGAAATCTACAAATAAAAATTAATAATACACTTAACTAAACATGTACACAATTTATGTATACTTACTTCTATACTATCGCTTCTTAATTCGGGGATCGATAGCGCCGATTGTGTTGTTGTATATGATTCTGTATCCATTTGCTCCTCCGGCTGTGTGACTTCAGTATTCTAATTGAAAAAATAATCATAATAAAAAGTTAAATATGTATATACCTAATCATAAAATTTACTTACTTCTACACGATGAAGCCCTAATTGTGTTGATGTAGTACACGCCAAGGACTGGGCTTGTTGAGAATCCTAAGATGAAAAACATAAATCAAAATTAAAAATATAATATATTAATAATTTAAAAAAATTACTTGAATATGATGTAATTGTGGTAAAGATTGTGTCGGTAGTCCTGCAGTAGACTGCGACTGTTGGTGTGTGGGTTGTGAATTCTAATATAAAAAAAAATTAAAAGTTAAATATATTTATATACTCATTACAAAATTTATATATATGTACTTACAGCAGGTCTGCCTCCAAATTCCCTGACTGCTGGTTCGCCATCAAATACGTGTTGACCACACAGTGCAACTATTCGTTCCTCGAGATCAGATAACTCGAGATTATCTGGTACAACCCCACCCCAGTAGCAGTTTGAGCTATTCTTCTCCGTTGATATTTTTTTTTGACGGCTTTTTTTAAATCCTGCCAAGTCTAAATGGAAAAAAATGTTTGTTTAATAAAAAATGTATTAAGTAGGTATATAAATTAAATTTTTACCCGCTTCCACTGGTCTTCGGTCCGTGTCACGCCAGCGTTATTCAACGTGACTGTAATCGACCGCCAAAGAGCCGTTCGAGTTCTATTGCCCTCGAAAGTACCTACACCAAAAAGTACTTCGAAGTTCTCCTCGACAAAGTTCACCAAAATTGTGCGTTGCTGCGGTGTCATACGGGCCTAGAATTAAATAAAATATAACAGAATTAAAATATTTATAAAATCACGAAATTAAAATTTCAAGATTTTTCACTAGAATTATTAAAAATGATTAGCACATACAATTTGATTTGTTTAGATTTTTAATTGATTTTTATTGATAAAATTATCCCGGCTTGCTTGTACATGACTCATATACAAGCGGAATTAATATTTCAAGATTTTTCACTAGAATTAAAAATTAAAGGAATTTGTACTTACCATTTTTTAATATTATTTTATAAATCAAGATATCAAACAAACGCTAGTTAAATTAATTTTTAATTTCAACTTATTTGAATAAATAACAAACATTGAATGTCTAATATCTACACTGAAAGAAAAGATATGCTGTTTTTAACATAAATAGTAAGCTAAATTTACATAAAAAAAAGTTAAAACACAACTTAAATAGCGCTTCGTAAAAATTACAAAAATGGAATTGTAAATTTAGGTAAATGCGTTGTAAAATATGTTGAAAATTTTTATTGAAAATTTACGTGAAATTGACATCTCTGATAAGTCAATTGAACTTATTTGTTTGTTATTTTTACCAATACACTAAGTAATAGTTTACTTAATTTTTTTGTAAAACTTACACAGAGTATTGTTACATATACATAAATTAGAATGTGAAATTAACTTAGTGCGATGTAAAAAAAGAATAACAGATTTAGCAATATTGTTAATTTTACAAAGCTGCTTTGTTCAAATAGCGTAGCGAGCTTGTAAAGGTAACTTATGTCTATTGTGCAGATAGCATAGTGGCACTCTAACATGACATTTTTTATGTTTATTATGTTTTTTAATCCGGGGCGAATTTCTCAAATTTTTTATTAAATAATAACTAAAAAAATTTTCAAAATAGTTATTTATTTTTTAATTAATCAATTTTAGGTACAACTTCACTTAATGCAATAACTTAAAAATACTTATATCCATTTTAAAATATAAATTCAGTTTATACAGGTATACAATTTCTGCATACTTCTGTTTTATTAAAAATAAACAATCCAACTTAAATATACTTAAAAATTATTCTAGATGTAACATTTCATTGACAAACATAAACAAAAAATCGTAAATAATAAAAATAAATTAACCATATTCGGTAATTAAATTTTCAGAAACTCAAAATATTTAGTAAAAAAAATCGATTTATTATTTCCGATTTTCCAAATCGGTGATTAAAGTTACCACAGACGGTTTAATCTCATCATATACTGTGTTTATATTGTAAAAATACAGCTTAAAGAACGACCAAACGTTGCAGCTCGATTCAGGATACTCCAATTTAAACACTTGATGTATTTTGAAGCTAACGTCCAGTGCTCCTAGGACGCTGCCGCAGGTGTATTTAAAACCGTCGACAAGTACAACAAACTGAACCACTTCAAGCGGTTTGCCGATCACAATTAGCAGTGGTTGCATATTAGTTCGCTCTTGTTGACAATTGCAACTTCTCTACTTCTATTTACATTTCAGCAACGGTATCAACAGTCATTAAAAAGCTCTTCTTACTATCTTTAATTCAGAATTTTTTAACTTTTATATAATTCGCCTCTTTTTGGTTTCCTACTGATGTCGGAAGAAGGGCACTCAACATTTTCATATAGTAGTATGTAAATATGTAATATAGTAGTATGTAAATATAATAGCAAAATATAAACTTTTATTACAATTTTCAGCCGTTCACTAAATGTAATATTTAAAAATTGAAATAGCTTATTGGCGTGATAATAATCTTTCTTTCGAACAAAATGCTTCGTTGGAAGGTTTTTTTTCTAAACGTTATAAAAAATACTGTGGTCGAAGATCCCAATTCGAAATAATTTAAGTAAAACCACCTTCGCTTTGCATATAACAAAATTTTAAATTATAAACCAGTGTTCAGTTCATCCGATGTTTGAGACATTTCTATCAATGCGACATCTGTGAGACATGACGAGTCTGATGAGTCTATGACAAATACTCTTCGGCATATTTTGAAAAAATTGTTGGATTTGTCAGAAACATTGTCATGAAGTCAATATTTATCTTTAAAAAAAGAGTTCAAAAAATCACTATAAATTAATTTAATAAAGGAATTGTTTATATTTACCGATTATAATGCTGCTGCAGGTTTGTCCTGTTATATTGTGACAAATAAAAATTTGTGAATAAGAATTGGCTTCTGTTTCGAATAGTACTTCCGGAAGATTATATTTTTAATTTGTTTGTCTTCTAATTTATGTCGTTCCTCTACTAAAAATTTATTAATTTGTATTAGATATGTATATATTGTATTAGGTATACAAGTGTAGAAACACAAGCGCTTATTTATTCGTATTTTTAATTTTGTACTAAAATATATACTAATCTACTCAAAAGTATTATAATTATAATTTATTACTAATTTTTAATATAAGCAATTAATTTTTAGTTTATAATATCGAATATTTTCGTTTTTATTTATTGTATAGAAATGTAGTTTTTTAATTTAATATTTACTGTGCAATCCAAAAATTAAATATTCATTATTATACAAAATGGCTACACTTAACTCTGAGCTGAATTAGCTCCAGTAGAACTTGCATTCTTGTTTTTCGCCTTTTTGCTCCATTATTTTAAAAGTAGTTTGAAGCATTTAATGCAATGCATTCAATTAAAAATAATTAGATAAAATTATTAGAATAATTAGACACACAATTTAATTATATGTAGGGAATATCAAATTTTGTTGTTTATATACGCTACTTACCATTTCCTTAACAGCCAACATTTAGCTTAATGATATTTGTAACTTAGAAATGCACTTTTCGTTATACACGCATAATATAAATTACTTAGTAAATTCTTGAGAACATAAATAATCATTAATTTTTTCAACAACTTTCACTGATTTTTATTTTTGTTAATAACTTAAATATTATTTTTATAATATTACATGTTTTCAACTATGCAGCACCTTTATGCAACTAAACTAGTTCGCAGCCAAACAAATTAAACCGAATTAATATAATATTTAACAAAATTCAGTACGAATCGTATTTTACAGATTTTTAGGCAGCATTTACCCTGAAGCTATGTAAAATTAACGTTACACTATACAAATTTTACTTAGCTTAAGTATTATTTTACAAGGCATATGAAAATTTTACAAAGCAGATAAGTAAATTTCAGAAAACGATCTAAAACCGAAATAGTAAACAGCGTGTTGTGTGGTGTATCAATGTTAAATGGATTTTAAAAATTACATATCTGCTTTGTAAAATTTGTATATGCCTTGTAAAATAAAAGTTAAGCTAAGTAAAATTTGCATAGGGTAACGTGAATTTTACATAACTTCTATGTAAATGTTGCCTAAAAATCTGTAAAAATGTGCCCACTCTTTACTAAAGCAATGTAAAGGACCCCGCACAAAATGTATGGAAATTGAATTTCGGTCAAATGATTTGAAATTTTCAGAATAGTTTCTTCAAGTCATGCTGATTAAAAGTCTCCATGGGCACAAAGTGCCTAGATGCTGTTGAAGCCGAGTTTTAAGCGATGGAAAGTTGAAAAACTTCATTATTATACGCATCATTATACGCATCATATTTTTCCACCGTAAAACGTAAAATAATTGGAAATTTCCATTACTTTTTTTTGTATATTGGTGTTTTTTGTTTTTATTTAAATATATGCACCATCTGGTTGTAATTTGTTTGTTTGTGTGATTTTAGCATCGTCCGTCCCACGGATCTCGACATTTTTTTATTTCTTGTGGGGCTGTGTAATAGGTCCGTGCCACGTGCACGAGCGAGTTTTTCAACTTTCCATCGTTTAAAACTCGGCTTCAACAGCATCTAAGCACTTTGTGCCCATGGAGACTTTTAATCAGCATGACTTGAAGAAAATATTCTGAAAATTTCAAATCATTTGACCGAAATTCAATTTCCATACGTTTTGTGCGGGGTCCTTTGTTTATTTGATAGTTTAATAATATGACCACCTGAAAATTACAACTAGAAATCGGTTTTTTTTCGTGCGGAAAATACCATAAATGATAATTGACATCGCGATATGGATACATAAACACCCAGAAGAATAAAATATAATTTTTTATTATGGACCATCTACATTATGAACTACATGTATTTCTTTATATTTCAAATATTTGAAGCTAAGAAACAAGCAGAATTCGCATAAACCAATACTAAGTACATAAATGTTCATTTGTTTATCATATTCTAGAACACAGAGCAAATAAATTGTAATTTTTATTTTTTCGCTTTCACGAAACCCTGCATTTCACAAAAATCATCATCATTTACGTATCATTACGTAAAATTAACAATACTCTGTGTGATTATTGCTTTTCAAAAATGTAAATTTTAAAAAAGTAGCAGGATGTTTAGTTGATACTATTTTACGTTTCACGTTTTGCTAGATTATCATTGTATACGTAAATGACACCTATTAAATTCAGCAAATGCATATGTTGTTTTCACAAAAAATGCGTTAGGTTAACATTTTTATGTTTACTTGCCCGTTTTGTAAAAAAAACAGAGATTTTTTCTTTCAGTGTAGCTGTCATTTTTTCCATTGCTAGCGAGCAGAGGAAATGTATTGTTTCCTCTAGCGATAGTATCATTTATAAAATCGGGTCAACATTTTGGCGAAATTTCATGTGGATTTGCACACACACAATGATACAAAATGACAGCACACAATATTAAAAGTGTATATTATACACTGTATACGTACACAAAATTCAACTTGAATTGATTTTGAAAAGGCAACAAAATCCATGTGCAGGATAAAACAAAAATAGTTCAACAAAAACTTGATCAATATTTTCAGTCCGCGTAAATTATCGTAATTAGATTGAAATTCTATTTATCTTTTCTTCTATTTCAATACATTTGGATGTGTACTACATAGTAACTTATGTAAATATTTTTATTTTTTATTATTAAATTATATGAACTATGTAATGTATTTACATATGTATATATAATTAATGAATAAAAATATGTATGTACCTGAATTATTATATAATAAGGTTTAGTTTCTTTCTTCATCTAATTTTATAAACCCATCTCCATCAAAACCTTCGTATTTATATGAAAAATAATTTTCAGTTTGCGTTGTTTCACTTTGAGTCGCTATTTTTGGGAACCTAACTGCGACGCAAAATGGGGTCATAGTGTATGCAATACTGATTGTTTAGTTCTAAAAAACTGGATACAGCATATATTCAAGATATTGCATATACGCAATATCGAGCTATTAGCATAAAAATTAGTAAATGAAGTAGATAATTCGTTTTTCATTTAATTTTATAGTATAAAATATGTCGCGAAAATATTTAACTCAGGAGCAAATATTGAAAATTGTGGAAAATTGGACAGATAGCGAAGATGGCATGGATGACGATGAATATGAAAACACAGAAGTTAATATGGACGTTCAAAAAGTTCGTGATAATATATGAGAAACTGATGAAATGGAATCAACCACTTCTGATGCAAATGTTTTATCTAACGAATTGGAATTTGTAGATGATGGTGTCATTGATATCGAAAGTCTCCCTATAGATTTTGTGGATGAACTGCCAACAGTGAATTCTTTTCGGTCCCCTGAAGAGGAAGTTAAATTCCAAGGCTCTGAAAATCTTCCGTTGGAAATTAAAAATCTGAGCAGCCCGTGTAGTTTTTTTGAATATTTGTTTACGAAGGACCTAATGAAAAGGATTGTCTATGGACCAAACTTAAAAACCCTAACTCGACGAAAATTTTAAATGAGAACATTTTAAAAAGATTCATTGGAATTTGTATTACTACCTCCGTAGTTCAAATTTTCAACAGCCGTCATTATTGGTCATCAAAAATTGGAAGTGACATGATTCAAAATGCTGTGTCTATCAACAATTTTGAAAAAATTAAGCAATACATCTACTTTAATGATAACGAGAAAGCATTACCAAAAACTCATTCGAATTTTGATAAAAATTTTAAGATACGACCGCTAATTGATATGCTTTAATCATCGTTCAGGAAAGTCTCAATAGAAAAGAAAGTTGTCGGTAGACGAACAGCTATGCACTACCTAAATGAGACACTACATGAAGCAATCTATCCCATCAAAACCGCACAAATACGTAATTAAGCTATTTATTCTATCTGGTATATCAGGATTTTGCCATAACTTTGAATTGTATACGGGTCAAGAAAATAACGATCAAAATAGATTGGAATCGGAGCCAAATTTGGGGGCATGTGCGAACATTGTTATCCGATTACTAAGATATGTTCTGAACAAACAGAATTGTACAGTTGTGTTTGTCAATTATTTTTCAACAATACCTCTTGTTAGAGAGTTATCTAACGGAGGATTTCTTTGTTTGGGAACAGTCGGTAAAAAATCGCTTGCCCAACGTAAGTTACCAAGCGAAAAAGAAATGAATAAAGAAGCCCGCGGGACAACCATTGAATATGTGACTACAGTGGATACCAGAGATATAGTAGTGGTTTTATATAAGAACACGAAGAACGTGAATTTGATTTCGAATTTTGTCGGTCAGAATCCTATTCATATAGTCGAAAGATTTAACAAAAAAAGGGTATGACAAATACAACATGTCCAAATATTGTTAAAGTATATAACAGTTTAATAGGTGGCGTTGATTGTTTAGACAGCAATATCGGCCGCTATAAAATAAGATTACGATCTAGAAAATGGTACCACCGAATATTTTTCCACTTGATAGATTTAGCAATTGTGAATGCATAGCTGTTATATAGACACAACGAGTCTAATAATCCGTCCAACAGCAAACAATTATCTCTCTCCGAATTTAGAATGAGTATTGGTCAGGCTTTATGTAAGTCTGGAATGCCAAAAAGGACCAGTGGTCGACCCTCTACGGAACTAAATCTTCAGATAGACATAAAAATAAAACACCTAGTGCAGCTCCGTTGCCTGTTAAAGAAGTACGCAAGGATTCCTTCAATCATTGGCCCAAATGGATGGCAAAACGTCTACAATGCAAAATTCCAAGTTGAAGTGACTATACAGCATAGCTCTGTGCGTAAATAAACATCGCAACTGTGAATACGTATATTATAGACTCCATACGTATATTATAGACAATATTCCAATGTAAATAATACAACCTCAGCCGTCGCGACCTGATGAGAAGGCTAATTTTTTCAAATCACTAATCTCATCCGTTCGAAACTGATTGTTGAGATTCTTACACATTTTCCATCTATAAATCAAAAATTCACATTAATTATTGATCTAAGCAGTAGATAACAATGAAAGCGACTCGCTATTCTGTAAGACAAAAGCTAGCATCTAGTAGAGAATTACAGTCGGTCTAGGCTTAAATCAATTTTATTCGTTGGCCTAGTGTTGCATTGCTAATTAATAACTCTCTTTAGTTATAGCAGCATCGGTTATAAATGTGCTTACGAAATGCTCACCACAAATTATATGTAAATTTACTTCTCAAAAATAAAAAAAAATTGGATCGTTAAAATTCTTTGAGTTTTATCTTGATTATCATAATACGTACCTTACAACAAAAACAACTTTTTAGAACACAGATTAATTTCCCAAAAATATAAACAAAAATAAATTTGTTCAAGGTTACATTTCCTCTTTTCTTCCTGTGAGAATTCCAACCAAATATCATCTCATTTAACATTATTTTAAGGAATATGCCAACGAGCTTCAACTGAATACAGAAAGATGAAGTAAAATAAAATTCACTCCATGAACAAATTTCCAAGAATTTAATAAAATTAAAAATAAAACCAAACAAATTTATTCTAATTCTCAAAAAGTAAAATAATAAAATAATTTTCATAAATTACAATGAATTTGTATTTTTCTGCTGTTTTGTGTGCTTTTATCATATTTTTTTTTGCGTATACGTACGTAACGTAGCAAGTGAACTTTCACATATAAAACATCATCGTTGCGTATAGCGGCGGTGGCATCAGCAGCAACGCAAAACGAATCGCCTTAAAATAGCTGGCACATCAATTCTCATTTTAATTTATTAGTTTTTTTTTTCGTTCGTACATTTTTGTGCACAGTAATATTTTAAAACGTGACCTTTAAACGCGTTTTATTTTTTTTTTTTTTTGTAACACTTAAAGCTTTACAGCTTTACGTAACAACCCCTTATACAAATATAAACTTCCAATCTACTCGTACACGCAAACAAAAAAGTGAAAGCATGTTTTTTATTCTTCGTACAACGTAATCTAACAAAAAAAAAAGTTTATGATTATATTTCAATATTATCCGTGTGCTTTTTTAAAATTTTCATAAATCACATACGCGAAAAAATCTTCGTATGTTACGTATATACTGACACAATAACCACAAAAAAAAGCTCGTAACTGAAAAACTCGTTAGTGTTAATGATATTTGAATTATTATTGCACGTACAAAATACGACATAGCGAGAGTGGAGATGTTTTTACCCGCGGTTTCGACTCGTTAACTTGAAATCGGTTGGATACATCACAATTTAAAAGAATTAAGTAAAAATGTGCACAGTTAATTGAAAAAAAGCTCTATATATACTATACGTCACTATATATAGAATGTACTCGTATATGCAGAACTTTAAAGTGTAAGTGTTGTAATACAGTGCAAGAACAACAGCAGCACTATAAAAATTTATTAAAATAACGAAAACACAAAATGAAAAGCTAAATACATATTTTTTTTTTTTATTAAAAGCTCTCGTTGTGCTTGCGTTGTGTAGTTTATTGCTATTGTTGTAATGGATCATATTTTTGTTAAAGATTGTTTGAACGGATAATGGAAAAATAAATTTAAAAATGAAAATTATAAATTGTAAAGTTTTCTTTTCTTCTTCTTCCTCGTTGTCGTCTTTTCGCTTTTTTTTTTTTTATTTTCATTTAAAAAATAGAAATTATTTTCAATTTTCGTAACAATTTTATTTCTACTTCTTGTTTTTAAGTAATAAATATTTTTGTTGCTGTTCTTGTTATTGTTATGAATGGTAAGAACAAGATAAGATTCTAAAATGATCGTTGAGTAAGAAATGAGAATGGAATCGTTTGAAATTGTTGTACTTTAAAGCACATAACGGGATGGAAATGGAATTTTCTTTAAATACAATTTATGGAAATTTAATTTTTTTGCAAACGATTTGGTGAATTTATGGTAATTTGTGTAATGCGGTTGCAGTTTTACTTGCACAATCGGGAACATCTATTAGTAATTTGATTTTTATGCTAAATTTGTTTTCCTAAAGCAATTTAGTATATGGCTCAGTCAATGTAGCTGTAAAAATATCGTTTCAGTCAAATTGTTGGCTTGGCTAAGGATACTAAAACTCGCTCATTCCTTCTGTATTTCACACAGCTCAGCAAGATATATTCAGTATCCTTAGTCACCTAACAAATCTAACAATCATTGTTATCAATCAAATATTGTTTGTTTGGTTACTAACTTTGCAATCTGTTTTGGGGCCGAAGCACTCGCAATTATTTCGTTATTCGCTTTAAACCTTTTAGTTCACGTAGTAGTCCAATCGAGGACGTAAGGCTTTGCATAGTTTCATGGCAGCGTAATAGTACTGACATGAAAAAGAGGCCGACACGTGAGTTCTGCATTCCAACAGGGGATCATAGTTGTGTTCATTTTGAACAGATAATAAAAATCCCCTATGCATAATGCTCCTATCGGAGGATTCGAACCCGGTATCTCCCGAACCAAACACCACAGCTTTAACCATTTTTTCAATCAAATGTTGCTTAAAAAATTTTTTCGCTGTTTTTTGTGTTTCTATATCATTGTTGTTGGGAAAGTATTTATTTATGAGAATATTTTTAGGAAGTTAGTCCTAAACTGCCTAAGCAAAAAATGTCGTAATTTAGCAGTGTATATCAAAAATTTTGAATGTTAATTTTCTTTGCAATTATGCGAATAAAGAATGACATCATAAATTTTTCCAATTAAAAAACTTCAATTTTCCGGAAAATGTAGGGGGACACTGCACAAGCACTTTTATAAGGCAGGTTCACGTATGCGATAAAAAAATGATTCGCGAATCAAAAGCCAATTAAATCATTGGAAACTTATACAAATTTCTCCGCCCGAGATGAAATAATTTTAACTTTGAGCAAATTTTTATCGCAAGCATCCAACATAACAAAAAAAAATAAACAAATTATGAGCAATAATGACGCTCATTGATTGGCTTGATTTGCGAATCATTTTTGATCGCATGCGTGAACCTGCCTTTAATGATATATTTTAATTCTATATTGTGGTATAGAACTTTTGAATATTACACCCAGTGCTCCCCTAGATTTTCCGGAAAATTCATTTTTTTTAATTGGAACAGATCTAAGAGAAAATGAAAACACCCATTAAAGCCGTATTAAGCTCTTAGACACATCATAAGACAAAGCACTTTTAATGCGATTTTGAGTTATTCAAAATACACTGTCAAACTTAATTATAGACGTTGTTGTTGGTTTTAGGACAAGTAAGGACAAACTTCACATCCGTGTGAGAATGGCCCCCAGGCTAACTCTATATCAGACTCCAGACGCTATGGCTGGCCAAAATAAAACCTGTTTCCATTACTGCCGCTTGAAAGCACATACTGATCTTCTATGTTCTGATTCGTTTTATGTCTAATTGGACACATAATATATGTACATATATAGACACCTGACGTCATATAAATTAAAATAGTAAAAAAAAACAATATAAAAAATAATAATAATTCGCAAATTCTAATTGCATTACTAAGGGTTTGCGGTGGTTGAAATTAACGAAAATAAAATCGAGGCCATAATGGTTTTGAATTATGTATTCGAGATTCGCAGCGCACGAAGTGGCGAGAACCACGCACTACAAATGACATAGTGCGAAAACAAAATGAGAAAAGAAAAGTTTTTCTCTTTTACACCTCACCCACGTTAATACAAGCTAGATTTACAAGATTGTAGGATTGTAGGGTTAAAATTAAACATTTCAAAATATTTAACATGAATTAAAACCTCTGTTGGTTATAAACCTGGCGTTATAAATCACAAAATGTTAGCAAAACTTGGAGATTATTCGACATTTTAGCATGAGCTTATCGTAAAGTCGGTATGGTAAACTTTCTGCTCCCAATTTTGACCTCGCCAGGAATTTGTTCCTATTTTTTTGTATTGCACTAATTTGCTCCAAACTTTCTTGATTATGGGTCCTCAGAAGGTCCTTTGTCATCTGTGAAATTTGTATAATCTAAGTTTGTTGAATCCCAATTTTTCGCTGTTTTTGGAGCGTGGGGAAATTTTATAAACAACCACCAATTAAAAATTCATACATGATCGAATTAATCTCTATGACATATCATTTGAATGCTGAGAACGTCTACTTTTCGGCTGTGCAATTTTTTTTTTTCACAAAATCGGCCATTTTCCAATAAATTTGGAAAACGCGTGCTCAAGGAAAAAGCGCACTTTTTTTCGTGGCTTTTTTCTGCCGGCTCTTTATTTCTGACGTTTTGACACTTTGACTAGTGTAAAGGAGAAATTCTCACCTTTCCATCAATGTATATAAAGTCATCTTATTGATACGCGGGGAAAAATCCGAGTCCAAAACGTAAAGCTATAATTTCATTACTTTCATTTCTTCTGTCGTTCGTCGCGTGTATGCTCTATGGTTTCTATTTCATTTTTTAAATTAGTTTTGTTGTTGAAATTGTTGTTTCTGTGTCGAAAAATTGTGGAGTACGTACGATACTGTACTCTGTCGACAATTTGGTGACAATTATCTTACTCAGCAGATCGACTGGGGAAAAATGGCATGTAAACTACAATCAATTAAAAAAATATTATTTATTCAAGTCCCGCTTCCATTAACATTGACTTGACTTCCTCCCGTTTATTTGTGAAAAAGGCACAGTTCTCCAAACCCAAAAGGATCTCACGAGAGTCGGTCAAGAAAATCCATTTCCGAGTATTCAGGGACCACTTTGGAGCTGCTGATTAGCAGTAATGTATCTAATGGCTACAAGTTTTTTCTTCCCAGGTGATCCTCCTATGATTCGTGTAACCCTGATTGCATGCTTGAAAGACAAATTCAGAGAGGACCGGATAGGTTTTTGTTCTGAGAATGGTAGTGGAACAATGATGTACTTCAAGGATACACAATATGAAGTTATGAGGGAAAATGGAACCACGATGGACTTAACAGCGAGGATGAAGAGACGAAAATTCTGGACCAAGCTGCACCAATTATATCCTCCAAGTGACTGCCTCCTGGCCGAAGTAGATGATAGTGTCCTAGATAAGTTACAGTATTTAGTTAAGAAGATTGTTTTGACCGCTAAAAACAAAGATCTCGCTTCTTTAAAACGAAAATGCACTAGCATCAGTCATTCAATAATAGTGACCGCTCGACCGAGGTTTTTTTTTGTCGCACTTGCAGCTCGGTTTGGGTGTAATGCTTTTCCGAAAAATTTTATATATTTTTATGTATTTTTATATATTTTTCAATAATAAATGAAATTTAAAGAAACTTTACAACTCTTTATTCCAAATACCTCGATCCGAATGGTTGCAAATAAATTTGCAAAAATTTGCTGAGAATCTGCAAGAAATTGTTCTTGAGTATTATGGGTAAAAAATTCTTCACTGTTTAGAGATTATAGTTTTCGTTAGGAAAAACCTCATTGGGCAATAGTTTGTCATATGGGCAATACTGATTTTCGCTAGTTTTTCGCCAATTAGTGGGGTCCATGCTGCTGTAACTAATCTTATGGTCCTAATAGGTATAACTTGAGCCTTCATCTTCGAGAAAAACAAGACGCTCGGTACATAAAAATTCTTGAAAATTACATGGTTTATAGCGTCTCCCATTTATGGCCCGGAGAATGGATTTGACGCCAGTGGATGGATTGTATTGGCACCATCTACAATTGGTTTTTATAGTCCAAAACATTGAAAATAATGTATTTGCAACACCCATATCTCAAATTTTGTAAAAAACTTGCATATTTCATGAATCTCAAAATTTTGGATTTTTCAACCCAACTTTTTGCAAAAAATATTAATGTTGCGAAAAAAATCAATAGAACCATTTTTGTAGAAAATTAACTGATCTTCAATTTTTAGTTGAACAAAAAACCTCTAACTGCCATATTTTGGGAGACATTCGCAGAAAACCGATTTTCCGGATCTTTTGGGGCCATTTTCTACCCCCATTTTCTACAACAGAATGTTTTCTTGAAAACTCCATCTCATTTTTAATGAGGTACCAAATGCCACTTATCACTAGAAAATGAAAATTGCAACTAATAACTTACAGGTTGGCCTTTTTTCCTCCTTCATTTACTGGACTATTATTCGCGAGTCTTTCTGCTATATTAGGCATGTATTTTTAAGTGGTCCTGCCGTCACTCGATTGGTTCCATCTATCTTATCCCAAGTTGCTATGGATACTTTTCGAAAATGCTTTTGATTTTACTCAGGATATTCGACCTTATTTGATTGTCTAGAATTTTAACGTTCCCGTAACTAACATCTTGCCATTTCCTTATTTTGTAACTAACCAATTGGAATGAGTCCAGTTAAATTCAAGGAGAATCGCCCTTTGTGTGCTCATTGGTGTTCTTTGATCCTGGCAGCTTATTCTATTCGCCCATTCACTGCAGCCATAAGTCGTGGGTGTAACTACTAAATCTTCATATATCTTAGCTAAGGTATTTGATTTCAAAACCCGCCTTTCTTTAGCTAATCTTTTCAACACAAAGGCAACCTACTTTCTTTGGTTCTTTTGACGTGAGAGGTTACACCAAGTGGTTCATCAAAATTAACTCCTAACCACTTTACCGGTGACACCATCTGTATTCTCCTGTCAAGTGGTCTTGTAATGTCAAGTGAACCTTTGAGTTGGATCATAACGGTTTCGGAGGAGGGGACATCCATTTTTTACTATTGTACCAATTAACCATCCTATTTAAGGCGTTCCGCACTTTCTTACTTCAAGAGCATGCCCTTGTTGTCCACGAATGCTACTTCTTGAACATCACCCTGCATAATACTGATGAAAACTATCTTCCGAGGTGCGGGCCTAAGATTGAGCCTTGTATGGCAAAACGTGCCATTGTTTGATACAACGGTAGCTGATCTGTTAGAGAAGTAGCTGTTAATAACCGAATAAAGATTATACGAACAATCCATTATTCTTAACACTTTCATTGTAGTTGGTTACTACAGATTATCAAAAGCTCCAGGTACATCCACGAATACTCCTAAGACATCCTTTGGCTCTGACTCCTTTACAATGTTGACCATTTTCGCCATAGCGTTCTCTGTGAACCTATTTTCTCTGAACCCGAACTGTTTATCGGTGTATTTGTATCTTCCTCTATTCTTAATTTACCTGAGACCAGCATATGTGGTCTTTATCACCACGGAGAAGCATTCAGAAAGCTAGTAATACTTGCTCCTGGCACTTTATTTTTTTTCATGGACTAGATAGTAATCGAAGCCACGATAAAGTCACTGTTAAAGTGTTTCACAATCATCAGGCAAGAGAGTATTTAGTAGACATTTAGTATAGTGTGTGCTCAACATAATAAGGCTGAATTTGTACACCCACTACGATTCTACAATACCACTTTCATGTAATGTTTTGCTCTAAGCTACTTTGGCTTGATGAATTAATGCTTAAATGTATTCATTACGGTACCACATAGAGTGTCGTTGGTTTGCGCATGCAACAATGGATTTGATTCCATCTGATAAAACTTTCGGAGCTTATATATGAACTCTAGCACGTTTGATTGTAAAATCGATAGACACGCCAAAAAAAATTTTTGTTTAACCCGGAATAGAGTTTTTGTTGTTCCTAAATGAGCCGACATGGGATCATCGTGACAAGATTGTAACACTCGATTGCGATCACTGAATGGAACCACTAATTTCCAATTTGAATTCCCACAATTTTTGAATATTTTTCCCTTATCGATTTTAAAGTCGGAAAATTTTTCAGGATTTTAAAAAATGCCCTCAAAAATGTTCGAATACCATAAATCTGACTTATTATTATTTGTAATGATATCACAATAAAATGAACGAGAAAGGGCATCCGGTACTAAATGAAATTTTCCTTTTCTGTGTTTGAGATCAAATTTGAGATCAAATTGCTGTAATTTAAGTGACCACCGACCAAGACGACCACTGGGATCTTTTAGATATGTTCAACCAAATTACGGAGGCGTGATTAGTAATTTACCGCCTGCAATGTAAGATCTAAATTTTTCTACTGCCAGAATGACAGCTTAACACTCCTTCTCCGTGGTGTGATACTTTTTCTGGTCCTTCGCCTTGGGTTACAACTGCACCGACACCCACATCGGAACCATCGACCTGAATTATAAATTCTAAAGAAAAATTTGGATTAGCCAGCTCGGGTGGTGAAATTAACAAGGTTTTTATTTCTAGGAAAGCCTTATTTGCTTATTTGGTCCACAAAAACCGTTTGTTAGTTTTCAGTGTATCTGAAATTGCTGGAGTTACAGTAGCAAAGTTACATAAAAATCGCCTGTACCACCCTGTCATTCCCAAAAATTGTCGAACTGCTTTCGCAGAATTTGGGACAGGGTAATTCAGAACGGCTTCAACCTTCTCAGGATCAGTACGCAAACCTTCTTTAGAAATAATGTACCCGAGATATTTCAGGCTAGTTTGTAAGAACTTGGAATTTCCAAAATTAATTGTTAAGCCCGCCTCTTTTAATCTTTGAGACTGAGTTGGAGCAGCATTGTGGAGACCGAATGGCATCACCACGAACTAGAAATGACCCCGAGATGAAATAGAAAATGCCGTCTTTTCTTTCGATGATTTTTCCAGTGGAATTTGCCAAAAGACATCAGACAAATCTACGCTGGATAAAAAGTCCGTGCTTTTAAAAGACTTTCGCGTACTTCCCAAACGAGACCGATTTTTATCGGTATTCAGGCTAAGGCTGCGAATTATGTTCAAAGCTTCTTCAAGCTTTGAACTTACGTTCCTGTCAATTTGAGTATCAACTAATTTGATAGGCTCAGACTCTTCTTGAACAGACATTTGTATGTTCGTACCTATGTAAGGACGACTCGATTGTATCATGGAGATTACTTCGTTCTTGAAAGTTGAATCAGATAGGACACTGTTAAGACGTTCCAGACGCAACAATAAATGTAGAAATTTGGTGTTGTATCTCTTACCTTGCTCAGTTCTTAGCTTTATCGGTACTCTCGTTAAATCCGCATATTTTGATTTGCAGTTCTCGTATTCCACACTAGTATCCACAGTCTATGCCCGCGAGGTACTAAATCCTCCCCTCTTGCTTCCCGTCGCAGATTAGTTGTCAATTGTCTTCTGACCTGATTGATATCCGTGTATTCTCCAGCTTTACGAATTGACAATTCTTAGGTAAATTCATCAGCACTCAAGTAATCTGCGTTCATGTTTGTATCTGGTATTTTGAGTAAGAAAAATTATTATTAAAAGCTGAAATCGTTTAAAATCAAAGGTTAATTTAAATTAAGAATGATGTTCAAACAATTCTAAACTTCAAAAAATATTAAAAAAATTATATTAGATTCACTAATTTAATCCTATCGGGACCCACGTTGGGCGCCAAATTAGTGAATCTTATATAATTTTTTTAATATTTTTAATCGAAAGGTCATCGACATACTACCTTCCCGGCTAAGCTAGAGTAGCAAACCACAAATTTTTATGTCGGTGGTGAATAATGTGCTTTAGTTTAAAATAGAATACTAAACGATAAAAAAAGAAAACAAAAAAAATACTAACTTGTGCCGGAGTACTTACCAATCTCAACAATTGGCTTCAAAAGTTAACGGTTCATGCAATAGTGCCAGACCAATTTCGTGAAGGAGAAGAGGGCAAGACAAACATATAGTGTCATTTTGTGACGTGAGTCATCACACTCATTTTGCGTAGGTTTTTTTCGTGAATATTTTTTTTTCTAAAACAATAAAACAGTTTCCACCCACCCCAGAGCGGATTGCTACTCTAGCTTAGCCGGGAAGGTATAGCGGATCGATGTCATGGTGCCCAATTAAAAAAAATACAATATTAAATTATATTTAAAAAAAATTGATATCATAAGAAAATTTGTTTTGGAATAATTAAGATTGAGTGTCGAGTTTTCTTATCATTGCTATGACGGTTCTAATGGTTTTTATTTATTTTATTTATTTACCATAGTGACCCAGATGAGGATACAAACCAAAATCAAATCAGTGGCCGCGGAATTTAGAATCGTACATATTTAATCACTTGATAATTAATTTTTTTTGATAAAAAAATTTTTTATAATCTTTTCTTTTGTTGTTTAAAAATAAATATTAGAATATCATTACGGTTTATAATGTTTATGAAGAAGTATGTTTTTTTTTTTTTTTTTATTTTCCTTAAATTTCCCAAGCATGAAGATATGTTCAATCAAAACCAATCAGAAATGTTTTACATAATAAAAATTCAAAAAAAATAATCGTTACAACATGAAAGAGAGGCCGGCCCATGAGTTCTGCATTCCAACAGGGAACATAGTTGTGTTCATTTTGAACAGATGATACAAATCCCTTTTGCATCTTGCTCCTATCGGGGGATTCGAACCCGGTACAGTCCGATCCAAACGCCAAAACTTTAACCATTGTTTCAATCAAATGTTGCTTAAAAAATTATGTTCGCGTTACCATGATTCAGTCTAACTATCATTTCACTGTTCTTTGCGGTTTCTATGTTATTGGGCGCTTTCAGGTCCCCTATCATCGTCCCCTATTAGTAAAATCAACGAGAATTTTATTTGAAAATGTCATAGTGCTAAACATTTTCATAACGGTGGTCGCGATTTTACTCAACATGTTCCCAACTGTTAGGTGCCCTGAAAGCGCCTATTGTCATTGTTGTTGGGAACGTATTTATTTGTCTTAATATTTTTGGGAAGTTAGTCGTAAGCTGTCTTAAGCACAAATGTCGTAATTTAGCAGTGTAAATTATTATTAAATTATATTATCAGTTCAATTTAAAACAAGAAGATCAATAAGATTACATTTTAAATTAAATTATATCAAAAATTTTGAATGTTAATTTTCTTTGCAATTATGCGAATAAAGAATGACATCATAAATTTTTCATTTGAACTCACTCCAATTAAAAAACTTCAATTTTCCGAAAAATCTAGAGGAACACTGCACAAGTACGTGATCAAAAAATGATTCGCGAATCAAAAGCCAATTAAATCATTGGAAACATATATAGATTTCTCCGCCCGATATAAAATAATTTTAACTTTGAGCAAATTTTTATCGCAAAGATCCAACATAATAAAAACAAATAAGCAAATTATGACCAATAATGACGCTCATTGATTGGCTTGATTCTCGAATCATTTTTGATCGCATACGTGAACCTGCCTTTAATGATATATTTTAATGCTATCTTGTGGTATATAGAACTTTTGAATATTACACCCAGTGCTCCCCTAGATTTTCCGGAAAATTCATGTTTTTTAATTGGATTGGGTCTAATACATATAATGGTTTTGAATTATGTATTTCAAAACGCACCCTTATCGAGACTCACGCGCACGAAGCGGCGAGAACCACGCACTACAAATGACAGTAAAAGAATAAAGCGAAAACAAAATCAGAAAAGAAAAGTTTTTCTCTTTCGCACCTGACTCACGTTAATACAAACTGAATTTACAGGATTGAGATATATGCAAATTCAAACGAAATCGACGTGCTGCTGTAAGATAAACTCCTTGCATTAAAATTAAAAATGTCAAAATATTTAAAATGAATTAAAACCTCTGTTGGTTATAAACCTGGCATTATAAATCAAAACCTGTTAAAAAAACTGTGAGATTATTCGACATTTTAGCATGAGCTTATCGTAAAGTCGGTATCGTATACAAAATTTCTCAGCTTGCCAACTGGCCAGACTAAACTTTTTTTTCTACATAACTGATCTCTAGCGCTGTCGGTGACCACAATCTTTGGTAGTATAGAGTATAAATTATATGGTCAGAAGTGTCCAAGCTTCTACCACATTCGAAACTGCTTCTATCAGATAAACCAAATCTATGCATGTAGAAACGGGTCACTTGAAGAAATTTTATTCGTTAGTCTCTCTGCTATATTAGACATGTAACTTTAATTGGTTCCATTTATCTTCCCAAGTTGCTATGGACACTTTTCGAATATGCTTTTGAGTTTGTTTACTCAGGATATTCGACCTTATTTGATTGTCTAGAATTTTAATGTTTCCGTAACTAACATCTTGCCATTTTCTTATTTTGTAACTAGCCAATCGCTTACTCAACATTATATCGATTGGAATGAGTCCAGTTAAATTTAAGGAGAATCGTAATTTGTATGCTCGAAAAAATTCGATATCTTTCGCAATTTTATTACGACAAAGGTAAAAATGCGGCTGAGTTGTCTCGAGTTCTCTCGGCCCTAAACCACAGAAGTTCTACAGTGAGGAGATCATAGCTCTACCAGAAAAATGGCGCAAGGTCATCGATTAAAATGGCACATATCTGGTTTAATAAAGTTCATTAAAAATAAAAAATTTCTTAGTTTCAATTTCACCCAAAAAAGGCCACGAATTTTTCCCTTACCCTTATCGTATCTAAGGTATTTGATTTCAAACCCCGCCTTTCTTTAGTTAATCTTTTCAACACAAAGGCAACCTACTTTCTTTGATTCTTTTGACGTGAGAGGTTACACCAAGCGGTTCTTCAAAATTAACTCCTAACCAATTTACCGATGACAACATCTGTATTCTCCTTTCACTAATCGTAACCAAAGGATAGTCTTCTAATGTCAAGTGAACCTTTGAGTTGGATCAAAACGGTTTTGGAGGAGGGAATAACAAGTTTTTACTATTGCAGCCATTAACCATCCTATTTAAGGCGTTCTGCACTTTCACACTTCAAGAGCATGCTCTTGTTGTCCACGAATGCTTCTTGAACATCATCCTGCATAATACTGATGAAAACTACCTTGCAAGGTGCGGGCCTAAGATTGAGCCTTGTAAGCAAAACGTGCCATTGTTGGACACAACGGTAGCTGATCTGTTACAGAAGTAGCTGTTAATGACCGAATAAAGATTAAACGAACAATCCATTATTCTTAACACTTTCATTGTAGTTGCCTACTACAGATTATCAAAAGCTCCAGGTACATCCACGAATGCTCCTAAGACATCCTTTGGCTCTGAATCCATTACAATGTTGATCATATTCGCCTCTGTGGACTTATTTTCTCTGAACCCAAACTGTTTATCGGTGTATGTGTATCTTCCGCTATTCTTAATTTACCTGAGACCAGCAGATGTAGTCTTTATCACCGCGGAGAATCATTCAGAAAGCTAGTAGTATTTGGTCCAATGATTGACCAAGATCTTATTTAAAGTCACTGTAAAGTGTTCCACCATCATTGTCAAAGTGTTTCAAAATCATCAGGCAAGAGAGTATTCAGTAGGCATTTAGTAGTGTGTGCCTAACATATTGTGGTCTGACCTCCACCGTGTACCACTGTAATAAGACTAAATTTGTACACGGAGCTCCATACGGTTCTGCAATACCACTTTCTGTAATGTTTTGCTTTATGTTGCTTTGGCTTGATAAATTAATGCTTAAATGTATTCATTACGGTACCACATATAGTGTCGGTGGTTTGCGCATGCAACAATGGGTTTGATTCCATCTGATAAAATTTTAGAAGCTTATATATGAACTCTAGTACATTTGATGGTGAAATCGGCACGTTTTCGAGGCAAACATGGGTCGCACATACTAATTATTGTTTTCGTCGTAACCCGACCTATTCGGTCTATAACATAATCAGGTGATACAATTAATTGGTTGACTATTACTTGCCATTTTAATGACAGCAGACTAGAGAACTTGATGTCCAACTTCATTCACAATGAAGAGGTTACTTTCTTCAATGGCGATACCCCAACATTGGTATCACTACTGTGTCAAAATCAATGCATTGCATTGCAATACGCGCGATTATGATTGGATGATTTTTTTAGGCCATTCCAAATGTTTTGTAGTTTGGTTGCATATGACATTCGATAACATAGCCAGGTCCTTACTCTATGTTTTACCGCGTATGGTTCTTGCATACAAAGGAGGCCGCAATGTCATGATGTTCTGAACATTGTCTGATCTCCTGTCCAACCACTTTTACATTTTGCATACTTAGCTGTAGAATCCTCAATTTGCAGATATTTGATGAGTTGACATAAACAACATTTCTTCCAGTCTTGCACTCTTCGATAGGATCCACCATTGTATCTGTTGCAATTCAACATAACCACTTAAGTGGAGATAAGTGGTTATATGTTGAACTATGTTCTATTCGATAGAAGTTCCCGTTGTTTGTTGTTTCTTTCCCTTCATTTTTTTTATCAAAATCCGACTAATTTTGAGCGAGATATAAGCAAAAAACAAAACCACTTATGTTTGTTATAGTTGTTTGATATTTTTTGAAAATCACTTAATTGATAATTTTTGATATTGTAGCATAAAATAAGTGATATTTAAAACAAAAGTTTTATTTGTAAAATCAGAAACTGAATTTAATTTTGCGAATGGTATTTACTTAAGTCGATATAAGCGTTTTTTTTCTAAATGATAATTAAAAATATTGGGAATTTCCGGTGGACCCAGAGCAGATAACAAGTGCCTGAAGGTATCAATAAACATAGTTTAAAAACCCTGATAACATGCATCCAAAAATAGTTTAGTTACGTCCCATATTTTTTTCACAATGTAATTTAAAAATTAAATTTGGTCCCCTGAAAAGTAGTTAAAAAATAGATAAGTGGTTTTGTTGAATTGCTACAGATATATTCTGCGATTTTTGTGAGGCTCAGTTTTGAAGAAATGTTCAAATTGTCTACATTTATTGTTGCACTATTCTGATTGACAATTGCCGCCTTACGGTCACCGTAAGAGTCTATTGGATGGTTACATCGAGATAGAAACATTGAACGAATACATTCAAAAATTTTATCCACATAATATATCCTGTCCAGTGCCATTACACAACATTAAAATTCCGGTCCGTAGAACAGGTAATAAAATTATTTTCCTCTTCCGCTAAATTCCTTCTAATAAGGCAGTTAACTCAGTGTTCACTATGCAGATTTGAAAAGTTTTTCCTTAATTTTTGTTAGTTAATAAAGGGTGGGCAATCTTTTTGTCCTTTTTCATTCGTAAATAAAACTCACAGCTTGGGATGAAAAGTCCAAATAATTTATTGATAAGGAAATGTGATTCTATGCCATTTATGTATCAAAAATAATATCTTTCATATGCCCGCACCTTGGCTTCGTCTACAGGCCTGTATTCGAACATCAAAGTTATCGATGTCTTTTTCCAATAAAAGCGGGTCAATGGCCTTAATCTCAGCTGGAATGTTGTTTTTAAGTTGTTAAATTGTTTGTGGATGATTAGCTTCTGTTTTGTAGTGATGTAGAAGATGAACAAGTAAGTTCCGAAAGTGGTTATATCGTTGGATCACTATTAGCATCGCGATTAGATATATATTCGATGTTTTCCATTCCGCAAAATCCGATTTAATATCGTTATATCGGTTGATTTACTATTACAGGAGGAATGAAGTGTGCTTAACTCCACTAGTAGATTAGGTATCGAATCGGAAATCGTATCCAATTTCAAGACCGATTCACAAAACTTGTCTCATTTGATCAACTCGGGGCGGTTTCACAAAAAATTGGGGGAGAACGATGGTGTAACGCCAATTAGAATACAAGAAGTAAATAAATCGCAGAATATTTGCACGCCCTAGAAAAAACACAACATTTTTGGCCAAAATTACAAAAATTGCAAAAAGGAACGAATGTCAAGTATTGGAAAGGAGTCAACGTCGAGAACTATGTTCACTGATGATGAAACCCTAAATATTATTATTTCTTTCATCTTGAGTGCGGTTTTGAAAAGTGTTAACCAAGAATTATTATTTTTTATTTCACCCTTTCTTTTGTAGGCTTAATAAATATCTAATAATATTCAATAAATTTCAACAGACTTGTAAAATTCTTAGAATTTCGATTTTCTATTATGTTTTGTGTTAGGAAAATTTTAATTCGATTACTAAGGTGACGACTAAAATAATTTTTAAATGGGACGGCGGTGAAAATAAATAAATTATCTTTCTCGGTACAGCAATTGCGCGCAGCCCAATAAAATAGCAAACAATAACAGATAAATCAGAAATGTTTATGCTGTAAGATACGAGATACGAGACATATGTACATACTCGCATAACACTGCACCATGTGCAATAAATATAAATTTTTATGTTTTCAAATCATTAATTTTATAGCTGTGTGCATCGCCAATGTATAATCCAAACCGTATTCTGTTTTAATTTTTAACAACATCATCAACAACATTATGGGAACACATTTCATTTCTCGAGATCCACATGCACACTATACACAACATGTACATATATAGTTTCAAGATAGTTGCTCATTTTTGCTTCTATATCGATAGTTGTTGTTAATACTCTTATCTTATATATAACATAAGCATCTTCATTCGCAGTCCATTTAAAAATTAAAGCAAAAAAAAGTAAAGTTGGGAAAACATTTTTAGTTTCAGAAACTACTCGTATATGTGTATATAAAACCCGGAAGAAAAGTTTAAATTGAGAAAATAACGAAGAAGTCGCGGAAGATGAACAACGAAAAACTGTGTGAGTTCAATCTTATCCTCTGAAAAAATTAAATAAAAATCCTAAAGCAAATAAGGATGAAGAAGTTTTGTTCTTTATGTGCATAGTGGTTTTTCACAAATAGAGGGTGACAATTTAAAAATTTTGCAAATTTAACACGAAATTCCCGGTAGTCTAGACTATTTGACTAGAATTTGTGGGTACAAATTTTCAAAATAAACTTTATATAGCAAATTGAATTCCAATGCTCTTTAACAAAATTTTTAGTTTTTGGAACTATATACGGTTCAACAAAAGTTTTAATTTTTTGGCTGTAATTTTAAATTTATGGTTTTTGTGAGAACAATTTTCGGAAATTAAATGTTAAATAAAATAGCAAGCAACATGGAATGCTATAATATGATTATTAATTTGCTTTGTCAAACTCGTTTCATACGAGACACTTTACCAAGCTGATCTAATTTATTTCGTAATGGGTTCGATTCTAGACTAAACTTTATACATAAAATAAAGAAATATCTCTGATTTAATTTCAATTGTTACGGTGACACCTAGAATAGAATAGAATAAGTTAATTTCATTAATTGTTCAATTACATTTATAATTTATAAACAACATTTAGGCGTCATTTCTATACTAACATATTTGCTGCGCATTTAGGATTATTCTAGAAACAAATATTTTGGTATATAAAGGCGCGCGTTGACGTGGAATGCTGAGTCTTATTTTAAACGTGATACAGTGAAGGTTAAATAGAAAGATTATTAAAGTGATTATTAAAGCGATTATTAAAGTGATAATTAAAAAGTGTGTTATAATTATAATAATTAATTGTGAAAATTGTGTTGTATAATAAATTGTGTTGTGTAAATAAAATTGTGTGAGTTAAAATTGAAGCAGTGTATTTATTCACAATCCAGTGATTCGAACCTTGATTGACAAGGCAAAATCGTAACAATTGGTGACAGCGGTGGGATTGTGAATAATAAGAAAAATGATTCTCTACGAATTAAAGCTTGCGCAATTAAAGGAGCAGCTGAAGCAGCGAGGTTTGGCTAGTGAAGGCACAAAAGCTAGTTTGGTGGAGCGACTACGTGAGGCCATGGAGAAGGACGGTTTAAATCCAGATGTGTATGATTTCGAGGAAGACAACACGGATGAGGTCAGTGTGGACAAGAAAGAAAAGGAAGAACAAACAATGGTCGGAACAACACAAAACCCATCTGGAAGTTTCGATTTTTCGCAGTTGATGGCTGCTATGAATATGATGGGACAACAGTTGAAGCAACAAGGAGCGGACATTAAACAATCGAACCAGGATATGAAACAACAGATCTTACAAGTGGAGCAACAAGGAGCGGACATTAAACATCAAATGAAACAACAGATGTTTCAAGTGGAGCAACAAGGAGTGGACATTAAACAGAAGATGGTACAAATGGAGCAACAAGGAGCGGACATTAAAAACTAAATAGAAGTTGGTCAAAAGAAAATGGACGAGAAGTTTCAGGAGTTATCTTCTACACTACACGGTAAAGTGGAAAAACTGCAAACAGAAGTACACGCAGAAATTCAAAATGTTAAAGGGACGGTTCAACAAAAATTTGAATCGGTTAAACAAGATTTTCAAACGGAAGTTAAACGTCTCGAGAAGGAGCTCCAAGATGTAAAAGTGAATGGAACGACACATCAAGTGATTAACGCAGGTTAACGCAGTTAAGATAAAACCACCAACATTTGATGGAACAACATCCTTCAGTATTTTTAAGTTCCAATTCGAAACGGCCATTAAGCAAAATCAGTGGACTGAAGAACAATGTGTTGCAGCGTTAATTGTGGCTCTTAAATGCGAAGCGGCGGAAACACTACAAATCATTCCCGAGCAAGAACGGAACGTTTACATCGGAATTATGAAGGTGCTAGATCGAAAATATGGAAATGACCATAAGCGAGAAATCTATCGCATGGAATTGAAGGGTCGATACCAAAAAGGAGGAGAATCGCTACAGGAGTTTTCATCGGCAATTGAGCGGCTCGCGCATTTAGATCATTCAAATATGTCGGCCGATTACATGGAGCGAATTAAAATAGATGCATTCATTGACGGTATTCGAGATCCTGAGACGCGCAGAGCGGTGATGTTGTCACCTAAGGCAACTTTCACGGAAACCATCGCTTGTGCGTTAACAAATGAAACTGCGCAATCCATCATCAAACCAGCAATGAAAATTCGTCGAGTGGAGATTGATTCCAGAATAGACACTGCGCGGGTTACGCCAAGGTTCAGAGATGGAAGTAGCAGGATTAAATGCTGGGTAAGTGATAGAATGGGTCACATCTCACGGGACTGTTGGGAGATGAAGAAGAAACGAGCAAGGTCGCCATCTCCTATGAAGCGTAGATCAAACGAGGAGCAGATATAATCCAGAAAGGAGGATCAGACGGCAGCGGAGTCGTTAAACTAAAAAGAGTCAGTTTGCAGGGGCAGAAGCTGACTCCCACAACCGATTGCCCCATAACCTCCATCCATGTTTCGAGAATAGCAAAGAGCGGTGACAGCTTAACAATTGAAGCCGATATTGATGGGAAGAAATGCATGATCACGCTGGATACGGTAGCAACTCATACGATTGTTCGTGAGGATATTATCGATGGAATTATGGAACCAGCTAATGGAATAAAGTTACGAACGGCGGCTGGAGAAAATTCAGCAATAAAAAGGAAAAAGGTCGTAAAAATAAGGAATGGGCGAAATCACTTTCAACACGAGGTGCTGGTTGCAGATATTGTAGACGAAGTCATCTTGGGAATGGACTTTATGAGAACGAATGGCTTCGTGGTGGATTTTGGACGGGGTGTATTAACGTACGATAATATCGAGTTGCCACCACGTTAGCGCCGTTATAGGAGAAACGAGCAGGCAAATTATAATGGATCATCGGGAGAAGCTGCCACCGAACTCGGAAAAAATAGTATGGGTAAGATTGGAGGGAGATTCTGGGTCACCCAGGTTGTGGGTTGTGGAAGCCAATGAAGCGGAGAGCGGAGCCAGAGAAATTATGATCGGGAAAGTTCTGGTGAAACGATAATAGAGTACCAATTAGGACTCTAAATCTCTCGGATAAGACGAAAACCATCAAGAAAGGGACAATAATCAGAAAATGTGAAGAAATATCGGCGATAGTGAAGTGCGAGCAAACAAATCCGATTAAGACGGCTAACTCGCAAGTGCAGAAAGAGGTTGTAGAACAACTCATGGAGAAATGGACCGAAGATCTTACTAAGGAACAGAAAAATTTGGCAAAACAATTGCTCGAGCGGTACATGCCAATATTCTGCAGTACACCGGACAATAATGGGAGAACCACAATGGTAAAACATCGAATAGATACAGGAGCAGAAATGCCTATTCGCCAACCACCCAGAAGATTACCATTGGCAAAGCAAGGAGAAGTGGATCGAATGGTAAAAGATATGCAAGCAGCAGGGGTAATCGAAACATCAAGCAGTCCATGGAGTTCACCAGTGGTGTTAGTCGATAAAAAGGATGGTAGCATGAGATTCTGCGTGGATTATCGAAAATTAAATGCTGTCACGAAAAAGGATAGTTACCCATTGCCAAGGATCGATGACACGTTAGACACATTATCGGGTGCTCGAATATTTTCGACATTAGATCTGCAAAGCGGCTATTGGCAAGTGGAAGTCCAGGAGGAAGATCGCGAGAAAACGGCATTCAGTGTGGGTAACGGATTATGGCAATTTAACGTTATGCCCTTATTAAAGGGATTACATTGGAGGACGTGCCTCGTATATTTGGACGACATCATCGTCATGGGCAAGGATTTCGACGAGCATTTAAAGAATTTGGCAGAGGTTTTGGATCGGATACAGGCCGCTGGATTGAAGCTTGTTACAGGCTGGCTACTGCCAACCTGCAGATATCACTAAGCGCATGCAGAGGCCTCCACGGTGATCTTTGGCCGGCTACGTTCTCAGGGAGAAGTGCGAAGGGTCGTGGGGTTTGAGGCATGCATGGCTCCTGGCCTACACCGTGATTACAGATATTTGAGAAGGGAAAAAAAACGCAAATAATAATTACCCGGAGTTCCGCCGAAATTCGTCGGCCGGAACCTGAGGAACGAACAACTCAAAAATTATAAATGAGAGAGAGGTGCCTTGGTGCGCGCATCCATTCGAACTCAAACAAGGTCGAGCCCTGGTTACGAAAATGGATGCGGGCACCAAGGGACCGCAAACACTATGCCGACACAAAGGGAGTCTCCGCTCCCATCATACCACACCAAAAAAATTTTAATAATTCATTTTATTTATATTTTTTTTTTTAAAGAAAACAAAAAAAACAAAGCGAAACAACTTCCCTTTCCCCCCGTACCACGACAAGAGAGAACGAGAGAGAGAGAGAGAGCAATGTGTATCGAGCGTGCACCTGCTGTGCGGCGCTCGATCACAAAAATTTAAATTTGAAATTTAAAATAAAATGTAAATATATATATATAAATAAAATCAAAAAATTTAAGAAAATTAAAAAAAAAAAATAGAAAAAATAATGTAAAGCAAATTAGAAACAAAAAATCGTACCTTAACACTATATATGATATATAAAAAGCTGTTGCGGCCTTGCGCAGCCGTCATGCCGCAGGTGGCCTTGCCCCACCCGGACCGTTGCGGGGCCTTTCCCCGATACCAAAAAAAATGGGTTGCGGCCTTGGGGCCGTTTACCGCGTGCTCCACCGGTGCGGCCCAACCGCCGGTAAAATCTACTGGCCTCAACCTGTTGCGGGGCCTTTCTCCGTTACAAAAAACACGGGCAACCGGTTGGCTACCCAAATGTGACGGGGCCTTTCCACGATACCAAAAAATAAAAAAATAAACAATAGCCGGTTGGCTACCGTATCGTTGCGGCAGACCACCGATTACCGTTGCGGGGCCTCTCCCCGATACCAATTACTCGGCCTTGATTGGCCGCCGAAAAATCGTATATGTTGGTGTTGACGTCTTTCCACCGTTAACCAACCGTCGTTGGGCGTTGTCTCGCTGAACCGTAAATGACCGGAATGGCCTTGATATACCACTGAAAATGGCCCTTTAAAATGGTGTACACCAAACGCAATCGAGGCAAACGTGGGAATTTGCGGCGCCCACCCCCAATTAAACTTTACGTCGAAGCGCCCCAATACCAAACCGCCAAACCTTATTACGTCGAATTGCTCTTAGTTTGACACCAACCAAACTTATTCCACTATGTATCTCCAGTCAAAAGTTTAAGCACCTGAACTAATATTGCCCTGGGAGTCAATTCGCGTTTCCTGAAATAATGAAAATGAAAAGTTTTTTTCATTGGCAATCTAGTAGCTTGAATGCGAATACGTAAATTTTAAATTTTACTGTGTGCAATAAAAATTTCTTATGGGGAATGCAAACCTACTCGATTGCTAATGAAAAAAACTTTTCATTTTCATTATTTCACGGAACGCGAATTGACTCCCTGGACAAAAAACTCGCACGCCAAACACTTTTCGCAAAAAAAAATTCTATTTTCTTATTTTTTTTATTTATTATTTGTATATTTTTATATTTTATCTTATTTAATAACACGTTTGTTTTTCATATAAAAGTTTAATAACAAAAATTTTATAGTTTATGTCTACTACAACCTTTAACATATCAAACTTTATTTTTCAATTATATTTTTTTTTTTTTTTTTATCACACAACTGGATGACATTATTTTAATGACAAAAAAAAAAACTGTATTTGCAACCACACTCATAAACAAAACTCTAACTTTTTCTCAAATTTCAAACCAGACTGCCATCATAAAAAAAATTCGAGCGCCGCACAACTCGTAACACGTTTTAGAAGAAATTAATCTCTCTTCTCTGTCTCTCCTTTATATCAAATTTTCGTTGATATAAAAGAGAGAGACATATAAGAAAAACATTTTTTCCAAAACGTTTTACTTTGCACACACTCGATGCGCACCGTTCTCTCTTTCTCGTCCTCTCTTCACCTTTGCGCCACCAAACGATGGGGAACAAAACTAAAGTCGCGGGTGCGTTCAGCGCACAATTTAACAGACAAACACAGAGGTGAATAAAAACATAAGAGAAGATGGGCGAAACGAAGACAACAACCGGGGTGAATAAAATAACACAAAAATCGTCGTTGCGACCATACAGTCGTAACAAGCTAAGCCCAAATAAATGTAAACTATTTAGAACGGAAGTAAAATATTTGGGTCATACTCATAAGGTAACAACTAATGGAATCCATACCGATGAAGATAAGATCGCACCAGTGAAGGAATGGCCACGACTTAAAAACTTACATGAATTACGGAGCTTCCATGGATTGTGCACCTATTATAGACGATTTGTGCCAGGATTCGCCAGCATCGCAAAGAGTTTACACGAGTTGACCAGGAAAACAAGGCATTCGAATGGAAGGATGTTCAAGAAGAGGCATTTGTGGAACTAAGACGACGATTATGCGAAGCACCAATCCTCGCATACCCTATACCCAACGTTAAATTCATTTTGGACACCGATGCAAGCAATGATGGTATAGGAGGAGTATTATCACAGGCAACAAATGGTGAGGAGCGAGTTATTGCATATTACTCCAAGATGTTATCAAAACCGGAACGGAATTATTGTGTAACACGGAAAGAGTTGTTGGCTATAGTGGAATGTGTTAAGCACTTCCATAAGTACCTCTATGGCCAAAAATTTCTTTTACGGACGGATCATGGAGCTTTGCGCTGGTTGTTACAATTCAAAAATCCAGAGGGACAAGTAGCACGTTGGATCGAACGTTTGCAAAGCTACGATTTCCAAATTGAACATCGGAAGGGAACCGCACATGGAAATGCCGACGCATTATCAAGAAGGCCATGTCCCGTGGAATGCAAGCATTGTGGTCGTGTGGAGGGTAAGGAAAACATCGTCGATATTCGGCTTATGCAAGTGCTACCTGATGAGAAATGGACTGATGAAATGATCAAGAAGGAGCAATTACGGGATGCTGATTTGTCATTCATCATGGAACATAAGGAAAAGGAACACCGGCCCACATGGAGTGAGATAGCTGACAAAACACCCATTGTAAAAGCATATTGGCCTCAATGGGATAGCCTCCACATAGAAAATGGTTGTTTAAAACGAAAGTGGGAAAGCACGGATGGTAAAGTAAAACAATTGTTGGTAGTGGTGCCAAAGGATCGGATAGCGGAAATCCTCAAGGAGTATCATGGAGGAGCAAGTGGAGGTCACCTAGGGATTAATAAAACATTAGCCAAAATTCGCCAACGTTTCTACTGGTCCGGATGTAGACAGTCAATAGTAGAATGGTGTCGAAGATGTGACCAATGTGCGGCAGTAAAGGGACCAGCACGAAAAAGCCGCGGAACCATGAAACAATATAATGTCGGGGCACCATTTGAGAGAATTGCAATGGATGTGGCGGGACCATTTCCGACCACCGAGAGCGGAAATAAATATGTGCTAGTAATAATGGATTATTTTAGCAAATGGCCGGAAGTGTACCCGATACCCAATCAGGAGACAACAACAATAGCTGATGCCGTGGTTAACAATTGGATCAGCAGATTTGGTGTACCGATGGAAATTCACACGGATCAAGGAAGGAATTTCGAATCGGTGGTATTTCAGGAGATATGTCAGATGCTTGGAATCAATAAAACAAGAACGACGCCTTTACATCCACAGTCGGACGGTATGGTGGAAAGACTCAATGGCACATTGGAGGAATATCTAGCAAAGGTTGTTGAAAGGAACCAACGCAACTGGGATCGACATATACCGATGTTCCTGATGGCCTACCGATCAGCGGTACATGACACAACAGGAGTAACACCAGCTAAAACCATATTTGGGAACAATCTGCGATTACCGGGAGATTTAAAGTTTGGAGCTGTTCCATCAGCAGCTCTATGCGGACAGGATTACGTCGACCGGATGAAAGAGGAACTTAATGAAATACATCAATTTGTACGGGAGAAAATTCGAATATCAAGTGATCGAATGAAAGCTCGATATGACATACGAGCAAATAATCGAGGCTTCGAGGAAGGGCAATTGGTATGGCTTCACAACCCGCAACGGCAGAAGGGACTATCACAGAAGTTGCAACCCACATGGGAAGGACCTTACACTGTCATTAAAAGGTTGAACGACGTGGTTTATCGCATACAGAAAGGAAGGAAAGGTAAACCAAAGGTGGTGCATTTGGAGCGTTTGGCGCTCTACAGAGGAGGTGATCTGGATCCTGTTCGGGACGAACAGGCTTAGGTGGGGGGTAGTGTTACGGTGACACCTAGATTAGAATAGAATAAGTTAATTTCATTAATTGTTCAATTGCATTTATGATTTGGTTCAACATTTAGGCGTCATTTCTATACTAACATATTTGCTCGATGCGCATTTAGGATTATTCTAGAAACAAATATTTTGGTATATAAGGGCGCGCGTTGACGTTGAATGCTGAGTATTATTTTAAACGTGATACAGTGAAGGTTAAAGAGAAAGATTATTCAAGTGATTATTAAAGAGATTATTAAAGTGATAATTAAAAAGTGTGTTCTAATTGTAATAATTAATTGTTAATTTTGTGTTGTATAATAAATTGTGTTGTGTAAATAAATTGTGTGAGTTCAAATTTGAAGCAGTTGTATTTATTCACAATCCAGTGATTCGAACCTTGAGTGACAAGGCAAAATCGTAACACTATTTTATTTCACCTACAAATCTAATCTATTCTCCAATAGATGTCAAGGAAGTTGTAGCTAAATTTTAATCTTTTTCATCACATAAATTAGAAATCGAGTAGAAATAAAAAGATACAGAAATTATAAAAATTCGATTAAATCCGCCGTTCCATACTTCGATTTCTTTCGAGATTCTTTCCTCGTTTCCTTCTTCTTCAACTACAAAATAATTTTGCGCCGTGGAAATTTGTAATTCTTTTTTCAACAAAATTTTTGGAGTTTACTAATTAAGAATCGATTTTCATATAAAGCCAGCGGTACACAAATTAAATGGGGAGCAAAATCGAATGTTAACAAAAAGTGAAGTCGTTATGATATTCCAACATATTCGCGTATCTTATTTTTTATGTTTGGTAAAACATTTAGTGGATTACTTTTGGGTTCATGTTACACGCTGCATTAAATACTATTTTGATAAATGTTGCGTTAAATTGCTGCGTTAGAATGTTGCGTTAAAATGTCACGTAAAATGTTGTATTAAATAAAATATCCACCTCTCTTTTTATTTAGCACACTAAAGTAGAAACAAAAATTACAAACAAAAATACAAAAAACATAGGGAGAGTAGTTTCAGTGGTCACGTTACATGTATGTTTTGTTAAATGTTATGACGCATCTTTGACGCTAAATATTTCGGTGCGTCCGACTTTCCTAATGTAATATAATTTCTACCATAAATATTCAATGATCATAATTTTCAAAATACAAAAAAATAGAAAAAACAAATCATGACATGTAGCGAAAATATTTACCTCTCTTTTTATTTAACACATTAAAATAGAAACAAATACACGATGGTATCCTTGAGTATAAATATCGTCGTAAGTCCGAAATTTTCAAGAGTAAATTATATTACACCACCCTTGACGCCAGGGAAACTGAATCCAGCGAAAGAATAGCCGCCTGACTGTCCACATAGATAGTGATATCACGATATTACATTATGCTTCAACCAGTTCATGACCTCTTCAAATCGCTAAAACTTCAACCTGGTACACACTGCAGTACTCAGGCAGACGAAAAGATAAAATAACATTTAATTCTGCACAGAATTCACCCACTTCCACTCTATCATCGAGCTTGGAGCAATCGGTGAAGAATTTAGCTGTCCTGGTCTCCATAATGAGACCACTATTCCAATCCTCCCTAGAGGGGAGAATCACCTTAAAAAGCTTGCCAAAACACAACAATGGTGTTATATAGTCCAAATTCGCCAGGTCATGCCTCACTAAATTGACTATAGTTCCAGTAGTAGTCCATTGATTACTACATTCCAAAAAAGGGGAGAGTGGCTACCTCCCTGGGGTGTTCCTCGAACGACCCGTTTCCTGACGGAAACTTCCCCCATCCTCACTATGACCCTTCTGCTTCCAAGCAAGTGATCAATCAGCCTGGTTACTGGGTCATCGATCTCAAGTGGAAGCAATCCTTCCCTAATTGCCTCCACCTTCACGTTGTTGAAAGCGCTCCCGATATCGAGAAACGCCTGCAACGAGAATTCTTGAAAACCCAGTGTTTTCTTAATTCCCCGAACCAAGGTGTGTAATGCCGTATCCACGGACTTACCCATATGGCATGCAGGCCATTGTGCCCAGTTTCTAAGTACAATTCTCGACCATTCTCGTACAATAGACGTCCAGCAGCCTTTCCATGATTTTCAGCAGAAAGGATGATAGAGATATTGGTCTTAAGTCCTTAGGGTTGCTGTGCGAGCTTCTACCTGCTTTCGGGATAAATATCACTCTAGCCTCCCTCCATTTCATCGGGATGTACCCCAGCTTCAGACACCCTTTGAAGATGACTTCCAGCCAGGGAAGCAAGACCTCCGAGTTCTTCTGAATTTCTGCTGGCACAATCCCATCCGGGCCATCTGACTTAAAAGGCTTAAACCCTTTAATAGCCCATTTTATCTTCTGTGTATTCAGAAAATCCTCTGTACGTAACAAATGGACCCCGCAGTCATTCATAGGCCCGCAGTCATTCAAAGGCCCCGCAGTTGACAATTCCTCACTTCCAGAGAAGTGAGTTTCCATCAAAAGATCAAGAGTCCCTTCACTAGACGCCGTCCATTCGCCATCCGGTTTTATCAGATAGCCTGGAACAACTGGACTAGTGGAGAGAATCTTTCTTAAGCGCGAGGTTTCCGAGACCCCTTCCATTCTACCACAGAAGCGCCTCCACGACTTCCTTTGCGCCTTCCTTACTTCCCTTTTGTAAACTCTGAGGCCTTCCTTATAGAAGTCCCAGTCTTGAGTTTCTCTAGATCCTTTCGCCCTATTGAAAACAGACCCACAAGCTTTCCAGCACTCCGCAAGTACCGAGGTCCACCAAACAGGTTTTCACTTTCCCCTTAACTTTGTTAATGCGCAAGCTTCCCTCATGGAGATATTGCAAGCCCTAGTAAGAGTATCCACCATTGAGGCCAATTCACTACCCGTGTCGGGGCGTCCTGGAACTCGAGATGGAATGATGCCCTCCAATACCTCCCTATATGCACGCCATACTGTCCTTCTAGGATTTCTGAACACATATTGATTTGTAATTTGGAGATTTAGTTTAAAAGTTAAGTATCGATGGTCAGAGAAGGAATGCTCCTTCGCCATCCTCCATTCTTTGATCATCGGAGAAATAAATTCAGAGACCAGAGTAACATCCAGAACTTCCTGTCTATTACTAATAATAAAAGTGGGTTCCCGACCTATATTACTAATAGTGAGGTTAGTTCTTAAAAGAAATTCGAAAAATAACTCACCCATATCATTGATGTCCGAGCTGCCCCAGATGGTATGGTGCGCATTCGCGTCACATCCCAGGATAGCTCCCACCTTCCTTCTTTCCGCGCGACTGGTAAGTGCCCCCAGTATATCTGGCAGCACTGGCTTTTCTCGGTCCATGTATGCGGCTGCAAGCCAGAATCTCCTCCCCTCCGTCTCTATGCAGACCGCAGTTATGCCCCCATTGCAATACTGTGGAAGTAAATAAGCATTTATATTATTAACCACAAGTATACATGATCTGCTCTTTTCCGTCCCACCAGCGTAAAGGCGTAATCAGCGAGTCTGTAAGAAATTTAAGTAACAAAGCGACATCTGAAAAATGTATGTTTATTGACATTACTGACCAGCGAAACCCAAAGTACTTTTCGTTCAGTTTCGTTAAATTTGAATTGTCATTTAGCAATCCGTAACAAGAGCGAAAATAATCGCTCAAACTGAAGAAAACTTCAAAATTGAATACAATTCTAATATAAAAACAATTCTAATATAAATGTCATACCATCGTCGCATGGTTGATTTGTAATTTATCAATAATTTATTTATAAATGGATATTATCTATTCAATTTGTTCTGCCGTTTTGTAGGATGTATAGTAAATTGACCTTTAAAAATTCAATTGACAATAATCGTGTTACAGATTCGCTGGTCAAACTGTCAAAGATTCTGTAATAAAACATTTTCGTTAAATTCTGTAAGGTTTCGTTACTGACTCTTACAGACTCGCTGGTTATATTTTAAAATAGGGTGTACCCCCTTCGCTCGCAGACCACAGATCTTGTTATTTTTAATCCAAGGTTCTTGGATTAAAACTATTTCCTCCCCAGACTTAGCAAGTCTGAGAAGTAACGCCGCCGATGCAATCGACGGTATCCTCCGTTTCACTCCCCCCACAGTCCCTAAAATTAAGGAGGTCTACATCTCCCCCTTGAGAGTCCGATGTGTACCCCTTCCCTCTTCCAACAAAAAGTCGGTCGCGGAGTTCGCTGGTCAGCTCCTCATTAGGATTCGCTACTAGCTGTGTTTCCTCTGAAGATGTACCACTTGTCGCGCTTCCTCCTTCAGGCTGGATCTCTTCCTCCCCCTTTTTTGGCTTCACAGTACCTGTATTGACTTCAATACCTTCTGTACCGACTTCATCCTTTTTAAACATCTTTAGTGTAATAGATCCGAAGCCGAAGTTTATAACGCCTTTTGTTTTTGTCAGAGGAGCCAGGGATTCCTTGTTGATTACCAAGATTGATAGTCTGAAGCTACACTTAGGCTCCTCCTGCTTCAAAGTCTTCAAAAAACCTTAGGCTCCTCCTGCTTCAAAATTACAAACCTGAATAATCCTCAGGGATTCCTCAAAAACTGCCGGCTCCGTGGAAATCCAGACCATTGCCTTAGGTCTGCTCGGTATTTCCTCCTTGGGAACTGCCCATGTGCTTAGCTCCTAGCTATACCTCGCCTACCTCCTCAATCGCCTTCCTATATAAGAAGGCCGATCGCTGATCTGAACACGCGGTCAGCTTCAGCCGTCGCTGATACAATCCCGCGTCTCGACAAATTGGTGGAGGTCCCGGATATTTTCCAAGGACTTTAAGGAAAACTAGGTTAAGTACCTTAAACACCAACCTCCATTTTTTCCCGGTGATGCTCCCATCTTCGTTCTCCACCACCTCCCCCTCCTTCACAACGTCGCTGAAGAGCGTATGCCCCTTTTGCGGCTGTTTTCCTACATGAAGCTTGGCCCGTTTCCTCTCGGCATCCAAATCTCCATGCTCCTCCTCGCTCGCCCACTCAACCGATTGCCTCTGTACTTCCGTCCATTGCTCCTCCCGTCTCGCCCAGCGTTTTGGAAGTGCTGGCCACTTCTTTATTATTTTTTACATTTGATTCCATTTGATTTTTTAATATTTAATATTAAATCTTACAATGCAAATAAAACAAAAATGGCATTTATTCGATTTAACGTTTAAAATTAGATGGTTAAAGTTTACATAGCGATAGAGGCACTAATTTTCCTTTTATAAATGATATTTTTATATATTTATATTTTTTAGAGGCCCCTATAATGGTGACTCCTCCTAACTTCCTTCAGATATGACCTGTATATAATGTAAAGTCCTACTTATTATTTTAATACTTTTGTATAAAAATACAATGTGTTAAGTGGATCAATACAAATGGTTCCTCAACTGACCACTTCACCATGATTTTATAATCCAACAACCTTGTTTTGCCTCTGTTCGGATTTCACGCGTTATAAACTTTGTAACCGTCTGGTTAAGTTTTTCTGGTTAAGACAAAACAGGATTTCTCTTTACTACCACCACACGCCAACTATTTATTTTTCTTAATTTAGAAAAAATAAATATTTCCCGGCAAACTTTTTTTTTATTTTTATATTTTTAAACGAGAAAACTATAATCAGATCTAAAAGTAGAGAGGCAACACAGCACAGCACAACAACAAATCGTAAACAGATTAAACTTTTTAAATAACTTTTGTGTGTTGAATTTGTTGTTCGAACGAGCGCCGAAGTTTCATTTTTTTTTCTATTTCCACATATTACGGTCTGTCTGTCTGTCTGACTCGGGATTTTTTATTAAAATTGATTATTATATTGGAAATAAAACTCTGGCAAAACTATACACAAAAAAAAAACTATGCTGCAAAATGAAATCGTACGAAATCGTAGTGGGGATTCAATCAAAATGATGTAATTATATGTGCTTAAGGAAAAACCACAAAGAAACTTTTCTATAAATAACTTTCGACTATATATTTAATCATAAATCAACAGCAACTGGTAACTAGTGCCAGCAATACATTGATTACCGTGTATAACATGTCAGTAGTTATTACAGTTCAAACGAAATTTATTTAACGGAAAAAGCTTTCGCACAAAAACTTAATCAGGATTTAAAACTTTTTAGTCTGTTTGCAGCCAATCGGGCTTTTTGTTTTTATATGCAGTGCTTTATACCTATATATATATATACCTATGTGTGATTGCTCCCGTTACAGTCAATTGATTTTGTTGATTTAATAATATCAAATGAATTGTTAAATTTCTGCCAATTTTATTTATATTTAAATCAATCACACAGAAAAAAAAATCACGAGAAATGATGAAAAAATACATTTGAAAATTGAAAATTTTTCATCGTGTTTTATGTACATACCTTTGAAAGGTATTCTAATTGACGAGAAAATTTTCAATGGATGAAGGAGACGAAAAGGAATGGATGACAACAACAAAATTCGAAAAAAAGTTTAATTTTAATAATCAATCAAGTGTAATAAATCATTTTAACGATTTTTTTTGCGCTATATTAGAAAACGTTTAAGATTTTAAATTCTTACACTCTCTCTCTGTAATCCAATATAATGGATTATATGTATGTATATACGATTATGTATTGTATGTGTTTAGCTCTATATATAGGGAATATATATATATACAGTAGGAATCGAATTTCATCTGTTGAATTGCTAAAGTGTTGATACTCGTTTACTTTAAATACATTTTATATGTTTCATCAACCGTGATGATTCGTCAATCATTCTGTAGTTATTTGAAATTGAATTTCTTTCAAAAAGTGATTCGCGATTTAATATAAATACTGGTAACATTTAGGGAATTTATAATAATTGGCTTTAAAATTCAAGTCTTTAAAATTTAAGTTTAGCTAGCTTGGAAGGAGTTGGTTAGAAATTACGGATTGGAAGTACAGTATGACCACTATAAATTTCTGGTTTTAATTTAAGGCATTTTTCAAGGCGGTATCAAATAAGGGGCAAGAAAATATAAATTTTTGGTCATTCTAGATGATAGCGAGATACTTCTTTCACATCGAGGTGAAGTTTTTAAGAGGTTTGGAAGTTTGTTTTCGATCTAATGGGATTTTAAATTCCAAATAAGTCTTTTTTTATTTATTTGTTTGATTATCAATAATGATATTATTTTTAATCCATTTCTTATTTAAATTAATTGATTTTATTTTAATAAATTAATTATCTACTGTTCTTTAACCAGTATACAGTCATGGGAAAAAGTATTTGGAAATTAAGTTTTAAAAGGAAAGGTTGGTTATCTTAAGTAAAATAACAAATTTTTAAGTTTTAATTATAAAATATTAATTTGAAATTAATGTTTATAAAAACCATAAATAAAAAAATATAACAACAAAATATACAAAATGCTAGAACAATCTTTCTTGTTTCTTTTTTTTATTTCTAAGAGCCAAAAATCAACTTTCAGCTGTCAAATCGGCTGTCCCTGAGAAAAGTGTTGCCAACTTAAAGTTCTATACCTCGAAATGAAACACCCTTTATATGTAGATTGTGGTATAAGCTATTTTTTAGTAGTCTTTGTGCATATCCATATTACGGTAACTTGAATCCGGTAACTATACTTCGTTTCTTTCCCCTTTATCTATAAATGTTTTTTATTTTATAGGTAAAGGGGAAAGAGACGAAGCAGATACCGGATTCAAGTTACCGTAGTATGAATATGCACTTTGTGTTTTGTGCCGTGTTGTTTGTTTTTTATTTCAATAATCTTATGCACGATTTACATGTTCCAATTTTTTTTTCCCAACAAATTTTTTACTGAAAAATAGAGCTGCAAGCATATAGAAAAAAAGTTACTAGTTAAAAAGAGTCAGCAATATAAACAAATAAGGCAATGCTATAATTGTTTTGTATGTCCCATAAATTTTGACAGTTCGAATAGCTTGCGTTTAAATTAGATAACGAACATCATCGAATTGCAAGTGAAAATAAAATATTTAATTACCGCTCATGTTTGCTCGTTTTGTTTGAATGATGTTTATGGCTGCTTGATGTTTATTTGAAACTTTTTCGAATTTTTTTTATTTTACTGTAATAAAAATACTCGTAGAAACTATATTTTATGGCAACATTCCCAGTTTTATGCCAACATTTGCTCAAATTAAAAAGAAAAAATCCAATTTTATTTTACTGGAATTTGTTTCATGCTCCTCTCGCAAACGAAAATCGTAATATACTTAACCTTTCATTTTTTAATAAAAAAAAAATTCGAACATGTAAATCGTGCATAACATAGATCTATGTATTTACAAAACGAAAGCCAGGTTGAAATGCACCCAACCAAAAAAATCTTAAATTTAAAGCTTTCTAACTAAACCACATGTAAGAACTATCTGCATGGTACATTACCGAATTTCTAAAGAAAGGAGGAATACGAATTAAAAATTAAATCGAGATTTTTAATTTTTATTTTATTTACTGATGCTAATCCGATAAAATCTAAGAAAGAAAACTAAACTCACCACCTCACTTCCTCGTGTGCATGATGTTGTGTATTTATCCTTTTCCCATAAAGAAGCACAGAAAGCGTATTTAAAAAAAAGTAAAGTAGGAAATATTTTAAACATTTAATCCCGCAAATCTTTTTTTCCTCTACTCTACTTTTGAACTTTATTATAATCTTTGGGATTAAAACGTTAAGCTACTAATTGAGAGGGAAAATTATTGTTATAAGTTATAAGCTTAGATTTTAAAATTAAAATAGTGAAATAAAATAAAAGGATTTCTTTAGTGAAACTATCTCTGATAAAAAAGAGAATCGGATAAGAAATTTGATAAACTTTTTGTTTGATTTTGGTCGTAGTGGGTGCAAATCAACATTTATCTACGTTTTGCTGTACTCAACTCCGGTTACACCTAATTAACATTTCTGCGTTGTGTTAGTCCAGAGAAAAATTTGAATTAATTAGAATTAAATTGGCTGGAATAGTTAATTGCCTTGAACCAATAATAAAATTTTATATAGTTAGGCATAAAAATCTGCCATATACCCAAAGTACTTAAATAAGAATTAGCTTTATATACATATAAGCTTCGAGCACACAAAAATAATTATGTAAATAGCGTCACCTTTTTTATTGTTGTTCATCAGATATCCAGCATGGATGGGTTAGAGATGGCGACATAACTAAACTAAACTCCTATTATTCTCGTATAAGTAGGCAAAACATAAAAAATTAATAGACAATAAAATTTTACTTTAAATATTTAGCCAACCTATATAATATTTAACCGGTATTGTTACGCCATACATATTAAAAAAATTTGTCCTTAACATCCTTTTTATTATACTTTTTGTAAGATCTGTGTACTCGTCTCGTATCTTTCCAGAGTAAAGAAAAATGTAGAAAATACACTGAGCAGAACACATACCAAAATATATTTAAATACAGGCAGGCGATGCACAACGTGATTTTATATGAAAACAGCATATAATGTCCGTCACGCCAGCCAGAACCATACCAGCTGGAACCGACCCAACTATATCACAAGTAGCACGATGCGTTATTGTGCACTATATGATTTTTCAGCTAGAACCATATCCTCTACTGTCGCACTAACTATGGCACAGGCAGTACAATGGATTGTGCTTCATTGTGCAAACTATGATTTTCGGCCAAAACCTTATTATTTCATCCGGAGCCTTATAAATCCAGCTGGAAGCATGCCCTTTACAGCCAAAGTAAACATGTCATAAGTAGCACAATAGCTTGTGCATCATTGTGCACTATATGATTTCTGAGCCGGAACCTTATAATTTTACCCGAACCTTAAACAAGCCAGCCGGAGACACACCTACATCCAAACCAACTATGGCACAAGAAGCACAATGTAATGTGATTTTTCGGTCGGAACCTTATAATTCCAGCTGATGGAACCTGTTAAATCTAGCCAGAATCAAACCTTCTACAGACAAAAAAATTTATTGTGCATGATATGTGCACTGTATGATTTTGTAGCAAGAACCTTATAATTCCAGCCGGAACCATGCCTTCTATGAATCTTTAGATGGATTACAGGCTTTGCGTAATCAGTAGAAATTGATAATAACACGTCCTCTGTGGAAAATCTATATTACGCGCCAGAATATTTTTAATCTCTCTTAGATACCTTTGTGGGGCAATTTATTGAGGGAAACTTATTGGCCAATTAATTATGCTCCAACATCAAGTGGAGTTGAGAGCACCTTTAAAAATTTTAAAACTATATCACGTAAGCATTCTTAAAATTGAAATCGGGTCCTACTCTACATAAATATTTTATTGAAATTTATCAATTTAATTAAATTTTTCTCCGTGACCAACATATTCTGAATCCTGAACTGTGCCCCTGAAGAAGTTGTGTATTTATTAAAATGCTATAAATAATATAATATACGCGTGAATGTGTTTGTCAAAAACCAATCGGAGACTTTGAACGGCATATTAAAATGGCCTTTGCTTTCCAAAGAAAAACTGTAGAAACAATACAAAAAAGTTATCTTGGTGGTTTCGTACATTATTGAGCCAGAAGTGTCGCTAATTGAATCAGATAAACCATCGAAATCAAAGAAACTAGATTGGTCGAAAATTGGAAGGGACTAACCAAAAACAGTACCACTACAGACACATTAGTTTCGTATTCATAATTTCGGGATCATGATTTCCGTAATGAGAACTCACTACCATTTCCTTTGTCTTCTCATTTCGTTTTAAATAGTAATAGAGCAGGCGTTGACAAAAATGTCAAGATTGACATTTAATTGACTATTAAATTGTCAGAAATGATGTTTATATTGACAGAACAGAAAAAAATATGTTCCCGCAAACTAAATATCAATAACACCCCTACGCGCGATCTGATTTGGTCAGGCGGTCGGCCTGATTTGATCAGATCAGATGTAAAATCAGGTCGTGTGTAGGTTTGCGTATGACAGTTTTTCTGTCGGCTGATGTCAGGTGGAAAATCCATCCAATTTTCATCCAACCATCCAACCGCCTGACCAAATCATGTCGTGTGTAGTTGGGTGGTTATTGATTATGTCAAAAAGGATGGTTGATTAAAAATACATTGTATTTAATAAATATATTTTAATAATAAATAATTTGTTAAAAATTTTAATTCCATAAACATATGACCTTTTTGCCGCCAAATACTTATCCTTCCGTCGGGTCCAAAAATTTTGAACTTGGATTCATCCGAGAACATGACTTTCCTCCAGTCATCGAGCGACTAGTTTTTTCGTTCTTTTGCGAATTTGAGACGTTCAGCTCTCATTTTTCCTGTGAGTAATGGCTTTTTCGTAGGTCTTGAACTTAAAAGTGAAAAACATATGAAAGAAAAAACAAAAACCATAAAAATTAGTCAGCAAATGTAGTAGAAAACAGGGGAATTGCATGAAATAGAAAATACTCGAAACAAAACATTTCAATGGCGCAGCATGTAGTTTATTGGATCGTGTGGATGCAGTACATGATTTGGTCGGACCAATGATGGATGTATGATGGCCTCATCCTCATTTTATACATTGAATAATATGTAATCCTCTTCTGTACAAATGTTTTTGACTTTTTTATATATTTTGCTGCATTTGCAACCGACATTTTTGGTCCTTTCGGATGTGCACTTAAAAAAACCACTTCAAATCGTTTTTTATATATCGCACTCATTTTTTTCATATATGTTATGCGCTAAACAGTTGCAGTTAAATAAGTTTTTGTTTTAGAGCGTCCAAGAGGAATTAATAGAAAGTCAATTTAATCCCCGCCCATATCGATTGCGGGGAATAGTGCGTTCCTAGATCTTTAGTCAAATTCCGTCCCAATGAATTGCAACCCATTATAACTGTGAATCATTTCGTCTCGAGAAAATTCAACGATTTTAGTAGAGATTATGTCCTGGTATAAGGTTCCAGTAAATCGATTGGCCTCTTCGATATCGTTGGCTTTTCCAATGATGGGTATAAGCACTGGTTAGAAGCTTTTGTTTGTCTCCATATATCGCAATTCGCAATGGATTGGCAATATATTGGTGTACATGTTTTGTCATCTTTGGCCAATAATACAAGAGTCTGTAATGTTTTGCGAATACCACCATGCGCGCCATCATAAACTCACTCATAATTTCTCGACAGTCACTCGGTATCCACAATTTCCAACAACGAACATCTACCCAATAGGCTCCCGTGCGTTTGGTCGTGGGCAATATGACTACTAAAAATCCCGATGCATATAAAGCTTTAGCCATAAAGATCACTGAAGAAGATAAAGATTCAAATACCTACGAAGATAAAAATAATCGTGATTTTAAGCTTATTGTCACAGATTTTTATCCCAACTGCAAGAAGGAGGATATAACAGAAGATCTCAAGATTAAAGAATTGCAAATTGAAGACGCAATATCCTTAAAGAGAGATATTTGAAAATAGCCAAGGAACCAGAACGTGAACGAACCTGCAATATGTTTAAACTGTAAAGCCCAACACAGCCGAATTATAGAGGTAGCAGTACAACGGCAAATATTAAGAAATAAAATGCGCCAATCGACTCAAAACTCCAACGTTGCAAGAGAGAGGATTTCAACTACAACTAGAGTGCAGCCCCAACCACAGTCCACAGGAGCAGAGGGGAGATGCTACTAGCAAACAACAGAGCAGTTACGACAAGAAATAATGACTCTCTATTTGATGTTCATTTAGCTGAAACGTTTCAATCGTTACCAAGACCAACAGCAAATAAATAAAAAACGGTCGTAAACAAAATTAATGATCTTAATATAAGAAAGATGTGACGTAATGGAACTAAAAAATGAATTTAGTTTAAATTATTTATTATTTTTTTATTTAGTTTAAAACACAAATTAATTAAAACAAAAATCAAAAATTAAAAATTTTTAAAAAAATAATTCTTCAAAATATTTTTGAAGTTGTCCTTGGATAAATTAAAGTCGAATAGATCGTCGATGATGTTGAATGATTTAGACATCCTATTAATGGGGTTGTTTTCTCCATAGTTTATAGAATGAAATATGTTCCACGTCAGATAAATCAGAAAATCGATAAAAAATCTTATACACTGATATCACTACTTCCAGTCATATCACACATATGTATTTGAAAATCTTCTGCTCAAGAAAAAAAATGTTTAATTCCACCACACAGTTTGAGGTTCGAGAGAATCGCTCTACTGAATCACTAACAAGTTCACAGAATAACAGATGTCATTAAGAAGATATGCTCCAGTATTTCTTAGGTGTAGGTCAAGCTTTCAATTAAGCTTGGCACCAAATGCTTGAATTTAAACGGCATCGACCTGCCTAAGCAATGGGTAGAAATTCCGAGCTCTCAATACATAACAAATTGCATCGGTACGGAAAAATACTTACTCCGCAGTATGGTTGGAAATAAAAAGTTGCGAGGGATTGCGAATGCCCCAAAATATATTAGAAACAACAATCTTCAAATGAACTTATAGATAAAATACGTACATTGTATGTTTGTCACCACCAATGAAGTGAAAAGACTCCAAAAGCAGATTGCAAGCAAATTATTGTAAATTGACTGAACAATATGTTGATGATGATCTTAGAGTCGCGAGGCCGCTTCATAACATTACTTTGACTTTTTCCGCGTCTATAAATTTAATTGTATAGTGAAACTCCCGATTTCGATAAGCAGCAAACAATTTTTTGAACTTCCTCAAATACATAAACTCTTCTGTAAACATTTCCAATCTTGAACTTGGTCACAATCGCATTCTGAGTAGACAACTTTCATCTGGCCAAAAGTAACCATTTAGTGACCAACATCAACATTTGTGCAAAACTGTGACAATTATAAAATTTACGATTCAGTTCTAGTTTTAACCTCGTACATTTTGAGTTATGTTTCCATATTAAAAGATAGTTCGGTCTCAGGTGTCATTATACGATGGATCCCTGTAGCTAAAGCATAGATAAACAAAGACTATTATGTTTTCGACATTACTATAATAGCCATTACATAAAATTTGTATTACGACCATAAAAATAAAAACAAATAAATAAACAACAACAGCAGCAACAACAAAATATACAAATATAATGGTATGGTACAATATCTACTTTGTGTAATCTCTTACTGTGTCTAGTTTCAACAATAGACCAACAAAAAAAATAATAATAATTGTAATAATAGAAAAAAGCTCACCGAGTAGTACTAAAGCACACACAAACAAAGCTTATAATAATAATAAATGGTTTTTTACCCTCCCGTGTATCTGTGCTATATACGATTTTTATGGTACTGCTGCTTCCATCGCCGCCGCCGCCGCTGCCGTATCCACTCCATTGTTCCATCTTCAATGTTTATTGGCAAAAATGCTTTGCTTTGTGTTTTATACGAGTGTCTGTGTGTGTGTGAGTGTTTTTCCCCAATTGTTAGTATAGTTATCAGATTTCAGTTTGGAATGAATTTTTTGTGTACAGAGTTTTTTTTTTTTGTTTTGTTTGGTTGTTGCATCTGTAATTATACAAATATGTACGAGAAGTAACAAAAAATTTAAATTTAACTAATTTCTAGAGTTTTATTTAGGTAACAAATTACATTCAACATAATTAGGTTTTATATTTGTTTGAAGTAACAATTTAATTTACAGAATGAGCTTTTTTTTAGGAATAAATTCAAAAAGTTTGGCTTCAATGTTTGTATTTGTGTACTTTTTGATTAACAATATGTATCACATTTCTAATGAATCGTATTCGGGATATGTGGAAATTCGAGTCGAATAAACTTTGTGTATGAACGAAATGTATTTAAACAAAGGGTTTCGAAAATTTACTATGTATATGGCGAAAAATACGTGAAATCACAAATTTTTGTAAGTCATGTTTTAATTTTATGATTTTTATTTTTTGAATGTGTAGCCTTGTAGAAAAAAAAAATTAAATACTTTAATTTTTTGTTGTTGTTGTTGTTGTTGTTGTTGTTGTTGTTGTTGTTGTTGTTGTTGTTGTTGTTGTTAAAGATATAGGGTGTCAAATTTTGAGAAAAACGATAATCATGATGTTGTATATATGTCAATAAAAAGAAAAATAATTGTCCGATAATTATGATTTTAGGCTCATTTTAAAGGTAAGTTAATAAGGATTTATAAAAAAATATAAAAATAGTATATTGTTAATTCCTTCATCTCTAAATTTCCCGCCAAAATGTTCTTTTTAAATTTTCTCAAAAACTTATTTTTTTTAATTTTTTTTTTGTTTTATAAATTCGACAATTAATATTTTACAACATATCAAAAAACTAGAATACCGCTATTTTTTGTTTTCGTGCAAAATTGGTTTTAGTAAGAGGAGTATTTCATTTTTATATGGAAGTCTAAATAGATATTTCTCAGTGTTTTGAAATTGTTTATAAAAAGGTTAGTTCAGTTAAATTATTAATATTTATTATTCAAATTTAATTGCATATATTTAAAATTTCAATCCCAAATTCTTTTGATAATTTTATTTTATTGTTTAACATTAAATTTTATTCAAATTAAAAATTACAATTTAATTTTAACATAATCGTCAGATTTAGAATATTTTTTACAATTCAAATAGCCATCCTCTGTTGGAATAACTGCATGGAAACCGTGAGTTCTATTTACTGTTTTTAAATTTTCAAACCTAGTTGCAAGTTTGATTTGCTTGGATTTATGTTCTGCGTCTGAACAAAATCCAAATTTGATATCTGTCTGCATCTGTGCATTGGTTATTGTACTGCTGTATTCCATTGTGAGACTAGCTCATGATGCCATTCTTTTGATGGTACCTCCTACTCCATCACATTGACCTTTTCCATGAGCTGTTGCATGGAAATGCCGTTCACAATCAACTGCAAAATCCTCTTTGTGTTTTTAAATGTTCTTAAAATTTTTCTTGTTTTTATAATGCGTGACTGTGCCATCGGTAATATAATAAATTTTAGATAAACTGGATATTTTAGTTTTCAAGAACTGCATCAATTTTTCAATGAATAAGTGAACCGCTATAGTAACGTGGTGAAGACAATGTTTGTGTAGATCTGTGATGAGCCGGTGATGATGTGATAAAATTCCGGATGATGAAATGGTGAAAAGACTGCCAGATGTTGTTTATAAAATTGCAGCACGGAATATAGCAGAAAATTACTGATGAAGCCAACACTATTGGTACAGTTACGAAATTGATGATGAACTTGAAGAAAGTTGGTATAACAAAACACTATCGATGATTCCAGATTAACAACTGTTTTATTATTAAATATAAATTGGTTTCTATAAGACACTGTGGTTTCTCGGTTTGCCAATTATAAATGTTGATTGCTCAAAGGTTCTCAAAAAAGTGAACGAGTTTTATTTATTTTAGTTCTTACTAGAAAAATGGCATATTCTTGTACACTAAATTAATTAATTACAATTTTAAGCTGAACTTAGTTAAGATATTCAAATTTCCAAATATAAAGTACTAACGAGTTTAACTTTACTATGCGCAACCAATTCTAGTACAAATTTTGGTTTACGTAGAGTACTCAAAGTGACATATTCGTGTTGACAAAGTGTTTACAATTGGATTCCTAATTTATATAAAGATAAGTATAAAAAATATTATTTCTAATTTAAATTTGATAATTAATTACATAAATTTTACTTTCAGATTTATAACAAAGATTCCGGTACAAAAAATATTGATTAAAATTATATAATGAAACTGGTAAGTATATAATAACATATTTAATTTTTGTTTCTTAAGTTTAATTTTAGGTTGAAACTGGAGAACAGCTGATGAGATCAGTTATAATGATTTGTGTGTAATAAAGTTTAAATCAAAGTTCAAGGTGTTTTGTGTTTTATTCTCACCAACATTCTCCCGCACCTTAAGGAATTTTGTTACTTAAGATTTACAGGTAATTTTATTAATTTGTTAACTGGACGTTTCAGTTCGGTTTTCGATGTTTTTAGTGTAACTACGCGGGTGATGCCGTCGTTGCCTGGATGAATCGTGATAACTCTACCAAGTATCCATTGACTGGGATATAAGTTTTCTTCTCGTATTAAAACTACATCATTGACTTCGAACTGATCAGTCGTAGATTTCCATTTGATACGTTGTTGTAATGACGTTAGGTAGTCCTGATGCCACCGTTTCCAAAATCCTTGGAGTCGCTGCTGAATATTTTGCCATCTCGATAGTTTCCTTTGTGGTATCTCGTTCAACATTGGCTCAGGAATACATGTCAGAGGTTCTCCAACCAAGAAATGTGCGGGTGTTAATGCTTGTATATCAGCTGGATCGTCGTTAAGTCTGCATAATGGTCTCGAATTCAACAGTGCCTCAATTTGAATTATGAGCGTAGTCATTTCCTCAAATGTCAGGTTTATGTTGGCTACCCTTTTCAAATGATACTTAAATGACTTAACTGTAGCTTCCCATAATCCTCCAAAATGTGGAGCGCTAGGAGGATTGAAGAGAAAAGTGATTCCTTTCTGCAAGAAAAAATCATAAATTAATTGGTTGTTCGATTGATTTATTATCTGGAGTTTAAGTTTCTGGAGTTCTTTGTTAGCCCCAACAAAGTTAGATCCGTTGTCACACCAAATTTTCTGTGGGCTTCCACGTCTTGAAATAAACCGTTTTAGGGCAGCTAAAAACGATTCGGTATCTAAGCTACCCACTACCTCTAAGTGCACAGCTTTCACTGCCAAGCACACGAAAACTGCCACATACAACTTTTCCACCGGAGAATTATTACGTTTGCTTCTTTTGATATATAGTGGCCCAGCATAATCCAATCCAGTGTGTAAAAACGGCCGACTTTGATTACATCGTGCTGCTGGTAGATCAGCCATCTTTTGTTCATTCTTGTAAAAGCGGTAACGAATACACACCGTGCAGGATTTTATGCAGCGTTTAATGATGTTTCGTTCTCCAATCATCCAATACTTGTTTCTCACAATACTTAAAACTAATGAATTTCCAGCATGCATGTGCTTGAAGTGAATATCTCGAACAATTTTATCGCACACTATATTATTCTTCGGCAAAATGATAGGGTGCATCGTTGAATAAGGTAAGGAGGATTTTCTTAGGCGGCCACCCACTCGTAATAACCCATTAGAATATATAAATGGGTCAAGTGACGCTAATTGGTGTTTCGATGATAATATACTTTGTTTTCTGAGAATCGTGAATTCGCTCTTGAATGCAATTTGCTGTACGTTCCGAAATATTACGTTCTCAGCGTCATTTAACTCGGCTACAGTAATTGTGTTATATTGTTGCTTCGCCAATTGTCTTCTTCGATTTGGACTTCCAAATCTCAACATATACACTAATACTTTGCGTATTTTGAGCCAAGATGAGATCCTTGAGATTACGTTTGTAACGATATTGGCTTCGGTGGTCACTTCAGTAAAAACATTTGCATATTTTGACCTTTCTTCGAATGAAAAGTTATCCGCTTCTGTTGGTATCGAAATAGCCTTTGGCCAACAAGATTTTGGTTGACTCAACCAATGAGGTCCGTGCCACCACAGGGATAATTTTGGCAACGCTTGGGGTTTTATTCCTCTAGTTATTGTATCGGCCGGATTTTGTTTTGAATCGATATGATGCCAATTATGTCGAGGAATAATCTCCAGAATTGCTGCCGTTCGGTTGCCAATGAAACTTTTCCAACGTCGAGGAACATCGGATAGCCAGTGCAGTACTATCATGGAATCTGTCCAGGCGCAGACTTCTATGTTCCTGTAAGACAGAGATGCAACACAAAATTTAATTAATTTGCACAGAAGGACCGCTCCACAGAGTTCCAATCGCGGTAACGAAATTTGCTTTAGCGGAGATACTTTGCTCTTTGCAGTTATAATATTCACGCTAATTTTACCGGACTCGTTAATGCTTCGTAAATACACCACACTCCCATAAGCGGCTTCGGAGGCATCACAAAATGCATGTATTTGAAGATGGGATGTAGTTGTTGATTGTGTGAGACACCGAGGAATTTTGATTTTCTCTAATTCGGGTAACATTTCGTATATAGTCTTCCATGAATTGAGGATATTTCTAGGTAATTCAGTATCCCATCCTAACTTCAGCAGCCATAATTTCTGTAGCAACATTTTGAATAAAATTACTGTCGGTGCAAGCCAGCCCAACGGATCATATACCTTAGATGCCATTGACAGTATTTTTCGCTTAGTCCACTTTATGTGCTCAACAGTTTCCTGTACCTTAAAGGAAAATGTATCTTCTTCTGCATTCCAGATAATGCCGAGTGTTTTGATTTATGAATCGTCTTCAATGAGTTTCGGAATGTTTTGAACTTCATGCTGGGAAAATGATTTTAAAAATTCCTGCGAGTTGGATTTCCATTTCCTTAGACTGAAGCCGGTCTCTTTTAAAATTGTATTTATTTGCTCCTTGATCATGATAGCTTCTTGAACACTATCGCATCCGGTGAGCAAATCGTCAATGTAAAAGTCATTGTTAATTGTATATGCAGCATTTGGATAAAGTTTAGTAAAACCTTCGGTGCATTTTTTCAACGTCTTTACTGCTAAATATGGTGCACAAGCAGTTCCGTAAGTCACCGTATTTAATTTGTAAGTTTTGATTCGTTCCGTTGAGTTTTCACGCCACAGTATTAGCTGAAAATTGGCGTCATCAGTGTTTATTAAAATTTGCCGATACATTTTTTCTATATCTGCTACGAATGCAATTGCGTGTTTGCGAAATCTTAATAGGATTGTAGACAGATCAGTTTGTATATTTGGACCAATTTCTAAAACATCATTAAGTGATACTCCCGTACTAGATTTGCATGATGCGTCAAATACCACTCTTAGTTTAGTGGTACTGCTGCTTGGTTTTACTACTGCGTGATGTGGTAAATAATACCTGTTTTCGTCTTGTTCTGGAATTCGATCTGGTGGTATATAAGTCATGTGTCCTAAATCGATGTATTCCCTCATAAATGACTTATACAATTCAAAAAATTCGGGTGCTTTCTGAAATTTCAGTTCCATTGCTAACAGTCGTTGCTGCGCTGCTTCGTATGACCTCCCTAGTAGAGGTTTTGGTTCCTTAAATGGAAGTTTCACCATGAATTGACCACTTTCAGTTTTGGTGTTAGTTTGCTCATAAAAGACTTCGCATTTATGAGAAGCATTGGCTGAATTTGTTTGAGACACTACTTCTTCTACCTCCCAAAATTTTTTCAATTCCCCAAACAGGTCTTCATTTGTAACTGGAAAGTTTGGGTCAGAGTTTACGTGGAGATTAGTTACATCTGTTGATGAATTGTGACATGATCCTGCTACCAACCATCCGAGTTTTGACGATTGAAGTACGGGGAGCCCATCGATTATTTGTTTATGGGGATTTAAAACTTCAAAAAACACATCAGCTGCGAGTAGTACATCAATTTTGTTAGGTGTATGAAACTGTGGATCTGCTAATTCCAGCTGCAAGTCAGATTGATTGAACTTTATTGGCCTTGACGGTAAAACGTTGGTTATACTATTAATGATATGAGCCGTAACTAAAAGTTTATAATTTGGTTCGGTTCGTGAGAGTATGGTCATATCGATTTTCCCTCGTGTTCTTCCAGCTGGTGCCGATGCTAGACCGTAAACCGACAACGATGCGTGATTACGCTTTAGGCCTACCGGTGCGTGACATGATGTATATAACTGCTGTTGGTAGCACCGTGGTTATAGAGGAATAGTGTACATGTAGAACCTTTGTGTTAATCTGGTTGTTGAGGTTATTTGAAACCTTTGAAGATTCTTCAGTTTTATGTTCTGAAGAAAGCCGCTCATCTGTTGATTGATCAACAGAACTATGATGTGTTGTAATCTTTGGAGTATACCCTGAAGGAGTTTCAGCCTGACGCTGGTGAAGTAGAGTATGATGTCGCTTGTGACAAATCAAACAGGAAGATTTTGAAAAACATTTCGCACTAGGGTGGCCTTGCTTTAAACAGTTGCTGCATAGACTTTTTTCGGTTACTATTCTTGATCTTGCATCGAACTCCATATTTTTAAATTCGGGACATTTGAAAGTTGGATGTAGCTGTTTACATACCACACACTCAAATGCAATACTGTACGGAGATGTTACGAAAGTTTTTGAGGTTGATCTAGGTGTAACCCTTTTTGTTGCTGCTTCACATATTTCCAGGGCGTCACATCTTTTGTTCAGAAATGTTAATAAATTATCAAATGTGGGGAGATTACCACTGACTGTTTCACTTGCCCACAATTGCCTAGTTTCTTCATCGATTTTTCCAAGAATAATATGGATGAGCCAAGGGTCACGTGTTTCAGCGTCTGGCCCTAATACTCTTAACCCGCGAATTATCTCATCAGAAGTTTCACTGATCCGGCGTAATTCTCTTCCGTTACTGTTATTCTGGGTACTCTGTTTCTGGTCAATGAACGTTTGCACCAAAGATGCCACTATTGGAGTTAATTTATTGTACCGGTTGCACAATTTCTCCCACGCTTGCGCGTAATTATTTTCGGTAATCGATATATGCCGAATTAATGCGGCTGCTTCACCTTTTAGTAAACCATTAAGCATTTGTAACTTGTGAACATCAGAAATGCTGTGGTTGTTGTGCACCGTAGTTTTAAACAAATCATGAAAAGATGCCCAATATTTGTAATCACCCGAAAAAGGTTCAATATGAATCTTAGGTAGGCGCATGTGTTGTGATGAATTTACACTTTCGTAGAAGGTTTTCTGCTGATCAACGAATTGCTCGAGAGTGCTATTAAAATCAGTTTTCGTATCAAGGCCCCTTCGTCCTTGTGTACCACTCGCTCGAGTTAGCAATTCCCGTGCATTATAGTACAAATTATCAACTTCTTCGGTGATAGGCTTATAATCTGCGTTTACAATTAATTGAAGTTCCATCTCGTTAAAGGATTCGTATCTAACTTCTAATACCTCTAGTCGTGTTTTTATGGCTTCGAGACTGGTTTCCTCCGTTATTGCTTTCGCAAAACTTAAAATATTAACCATTTGGTTATGAGCGTGATCACGCAAGCGTTCGTATCTATCAGTCATTATATTTTATATAGCACTTCACAGATTTCGTTTAAAAACAAGGATTTTGTTTATTTGATAACAAATAAATTTTATACCACGCGGTTTCTTCTACGCGGTAGGTTCGACACAGTAGATTTTAATAAACACGTTTAATTTAGCAAAAATAAATGAAATTAAAATTCTACTTATCTGTCATGAATTCCCGGGTTTCGGCACCAAAAAATGTTTGTGTAGATCTGTGATGAGCCGGTGATGATGTGATAAAATTCCGGATGATGAAATGTTGAAAAGACTGCCAGATGTTGTTTATAAAATTGCTTCACGGAATATAGCAGAAAATTACTGATGAAGCCAACACTATTGGTACAGTTACGAAATTGATGATGAACTTGAAGAAAGTTGGTATAACAAAACACTATCGATGATTCCAGATTAACAACTGTTTTATTATTAAATATAAATTGGTTTCTATAAGACACTGTGGTTTCTCGGTTTGCCAATTATAAATGTTGATTGCTCAAAGGTTCTCAAAAAAGTGAACGAGTTTTATTTATTTTAGTTCTTACTAGAAAAATGGCATATTCTTGTACACTAAATTAATTAATTACAATTTTAAGCTGAACTTAGTTAAGATATTCAAATTTCCAAATATAAAGTACTAACGAGTTTAACTTTACTATGCGCAACCAATTCTAGTACAAATTTTGGTTTACGTAGAGTACTCAAAGTGACATATTCGTGTTGACAAAGTGTTTACAATTGGATTCTTAATTTATATAAAGATAAGTATAAAAAATATTATTTCTAATTTAAATTTGATAATTAATTACATAAATTTTACTTTCAGATTTATAACAAAGATTCCGGTACAAAAAATATTGATTAAAATTATATAATGAAACTGGTAACTATATAATAACATATTTAATTTTTGTTTCTTAAGTTTAATTTTAGGTTGAAACTGGAGAACAGCTGATGAGATCAGTTATAATGATTTGTGTGTAATAAAGTTTAAATCAAAGTTCAAGGTGTTTTGTGTTTTATTCTCACCAACAGACAATCCGATATTATAATGATTGTGTGGTGAAGTAATTTGCCTTCCAAATTTTGGTAAATTACAAATGGATGAATAGTCGCTTGCTTATTATTCCAATGAAATCCTTGTGTGGCATTTTGCATTATAAATGCATAATTTTCTGCAAATCACATAAAACTATCACCTCCGTAGACTTCAACGCCATATTTTTATTTTTTAAGAAGCTGGACTGCTGAAGTGAAATGAAGCAATGAGGTAACAGATTCTTCAGCTTATTTATGAAATAATCCAGAAATTCATCTAACGATTGAGAAAAGGCCTCCAGATTGCAACTATCGGTAGAAACCCACTGATTAAATTTTAACACAGCATCCTCGTAGCCATGTTCCCGAAATGCATTTTTCAAATATTCTTTAAAGTTATCCAGTCCTGGGCAGCTTTCGCATTGTAGAAGGTAACATGTTGGTGTAGGCTCATCACATAAAATAGTTGAAATACAATCCCGGTAGTGCGTTATCTTTCCGTTGGTAATAGTTTCCAATTTGGTGCCATAAATAATTAATTTTACATTTTGATGTATGGTACACACGCAGACTGTGTGCGTTCCACTACTACCTGGTTGTACACAGTATTTTGGACGAAGTAGTGAAAATCTACAAAATCCAATTTTTTTTGATTTGTCATCCTGATACATCGTCTTATATCCTTCGTAGCACTCTTTCAATGTAGACATCATTAGCCGCTTTTGAACTTTAGCTTTATCGACTGTTAAACAATCGTTTTTGCCTGGCATTATCCGACTAGCATCATCATCAGTATAATAAGATAATACTGCTTGTTTAAGCTCATCACTTATTTGCTTTCATATTTTACCTGCTGGGCGACTTAGTGAACCATTCTTGTCTCGTAGATCTTTAGCGGTTCGTACCATATGTTACGTTGCCTTGAACTCATTCTGGATTTCTTGAATGGTTAATGATTTTGGCAATATAGTAAATAACTGACTCTTATCACTGGTTTTCTCCAGTTCTCGAATTTAGCTTTTAGATCACCAATCAATTCATCATATAGTGCAACCTTCCTTTGATCTTCGGTTGACTGATTCAAAAGCGCCACGATTCCCGCAACCAAAGATGTTGATGGTGTTATTGAAGCTAAATCTATTACTTTTTGCTGCTGATGTTTTGGAATGGCTTCTAACGTACTCGGATATATAAGAGACTTTCCAAGAAAGGGTAACACTTCATTCATTTTTTCCAAAACAGACACATTTTTTAAATAACACTATTCACTATCACTGCTATTATCGTTATCGGCTATTTGAGATGTTAGAGGAGATCTTGTTGATGGTCCCGCAACTGGTGACAACTCTAGTTCTATTTTTCGTCGTTTGCAGGTAATATTTATATAGCAAGTTTAACAGAGATACAAATTATCTTGATTCTCAACTGATTGTGGCATAAATTGCTTAACATAATCTGGAACTCGTTCAAGTTTACTCGAACACTTTGAATCGCGATAAGGTTTACAACACAGTTAAATGTTATCTCTTATTTATATCAACAATGTTCATTTTTTGTTTTCAAAATAATTACTCATCGTTTGACAGGTACGCCTGCGTCAAGTGAAAATAATCAACCCTCCATAAAAAAGGGGAAAACAACATTTTATTTACTTTTTTTTTTTTTTTTTTTTTTTTTATATTTTACTTTGGTTTTTATCAATTGTAATGGTGTATTGTGATTGTTCCGTATATTGGTCTATTTCAGCACTCTCGAATTAATTACACAACCGTAGGAAATTCTTCCATTTGCGTCAATCTGTATGACAACGACCATGATAATCGACACCTACTTATACACAATCAACTTCCCAACCACCCCATACATTTTTTCTTTCCTTTAACGCTGGATCGCGGATAAATTTGAATTTTTGACTTATAGATGGCTAATGTGTAAGAATCACAACAATCAGTTTCGAACAGACGAGATTAGTGATTTGAAAAAATCAGTCTTCTCATCAGGTCGCGACGACTGATGTTGTTTATTACATTGAAATATTGTCTATATATATAGAGCAATACCATGTAGTTGTACTACTAGCGAATTACTGCGTAGCGTACGAAATCATTGTAATGTTTAGGGTTTTGATTAAAACGCCGGCTATCAGACGATCGAACCTAGGACAAAGAAACCGTAATTCCCAAAGAATACACGATGTCCGTGAGAGTGAAACGCAAGAGCAACGCGAATAATTAAATGAACAGTTTAAATCTTCGCGTTGCTCTACAAAGATCTTCACAGACTTGATATTGGCGCATTGTCTGCCATGTGCTAACATTGCCAAGCATTGAAGTTTCAAGCAGAAATGTCAGGGCTATGGTGTGCCGATGGCAAAGTCAAATTGCCATTTTTGACATCGCCACTGGAGCCATTGCGTACTTATCTTTATGGAGATACAACGCTATCCAGACCTTTTCTCGCACACACACAACAGTACAATAAATGCTTTAACATGACGTCATTTGGAACCGATGTTGTTGTTCGTCAACCCGGCTACAATCCTACCTATAAAGTAATGGCTTCACCGTGTGTTCATCATTTCGATAATAGCTGTGTTTTCCATATAAAATTTGAACTGATCTGGATCAATGAGCATCAAGAAACACGGCAAATGTTGAACGATTGTACTATAATATTCAAACTTGCTCTCTATTTTATAGATTTAAGGGGAAACTTATCACCGAACCGGAGCGTTGATGCCACCAGCGAATGAATAACCCATAAGTTCCTTCAAATTTACTTCGTTGGGAATTCCGAATTTGAATAAAGTTGTCGTCTTGCGCTTTTCAAGGCTTAAAAACGAGAGTTAATCGGATAACTTCAATGTCTTCTACATGAACACAATGCGCTGGTTCGTTTGTTTACAACTGCTTTGGAGACAATGTCTTCTGATGATCACAAAATAATCATCAGAGCAGACAAAAGATTCAAAACCAAATCGCTGGGGAAATGCAATGTCACAAATCCATTGACTGTGTAACCGATCAAGAGGCCACAAACAACTATCCGACTGAGTTTTAGAATGAATCACGACGACGGCGACGATCATCAAGGGCACATTCAAAAAAGAGGATGTTCTAATTTCGAGAATTCCTTTGATTCCAACTGACATTCTGTTGGACTTCAAGCGCATTCAGTTCCTCGTTCATTCATTTTTTGGAAGTGTGCGGATTAAATCTCGAATTTCCGTATTTTTCTCATGATCAGTTGTACGTCGCGTATTCGAAAGTAGACAAGACATCATTGTTGTTCATTAACGCGCCCAAATATAGCCGGACAACAAAAAATATTGTTTACCACAATGCATTGTATTGGTTTGCGTCTGTATTAGATTTAATGTCATTCGAATAAAATACATTGAATTCTTTTGAATTCCAACTGACTCCAATTCATTTCCACACTGAGAGAAAAATCCAAAAAACAACTAAATTTTCCATAGATGCCTGAATTCGATGAAAAAGTGAATGGAATGTATACTCAACTCAAACGTTTATTGAGAATCGAGTTGAGTTGTTTGAGTTTTTCTCCCATCAAAATAAGTTTTCGTGAAGGACAAAATTATTTGCTCGGAACGAAGTAATTTGAGGCGGAACGAGATTCGCCGGGTCATCTAGTACTTTATATATTCTATGAGTGATGAGAATGGTTTATAGCTGAAAATGGTCCACCGAAAGTTGCAGCTTTGGCATTTTCGAAACTGCTGCATCGATTTCAATAGAAATTTACATATTGGTTCTATGAGTCGTAAGTAGTGATTCTGCATTTTTGGAAGAAAATGGTTTAGATTCCGTTAAATGTTAAACGTTAATGGTTTAGATTCCGATGCTTTAGATTCCGTTAAGTCAAACGCTGTTAGAGTTAACGAAATACCAATTAAGTTCGTTCAACTTATTGTACCAAAGGTTGATTGCTACTTACTACATATTTTCAATAGCTTAATAACATTTTCTATCTTTCCAGAGAGATGGAAGCAATCAATTTCCCATTCCCAAGAATAAAAATCCCAAATATTTATCTGATTTTTGCCCTATTAGTCTGCTTCCTGCTTTGTTGAATCGGAAAATTTACTATCAATGTACCAGTCTGCTTACAGACATCATTTCAGCCATAGATAAGGGTTATCTTTGTCCGCTTGTTCTTCTAGACTTTAGTGAAGCTTTCGATAAAATTGATCATTCAATTTTGGTTAGCGAACTTCGTAACAGTTTTAAATTCTCAATGTCGGCTTGTCATTTGGTTTTGTCATATCTATCAAATCGATCACAATTGGTTAGAACTAATTCAGGAATCTCAAGCTCTTGTTATACTAATTGCGACGTTTCCCAGGGATCGGTATTAGGTACTTTTCTATTCATGATGTATATAAACCACCTACCTGCAGTTATCACTCAATGCAAATATCACCTTTTCGCGGACGACTTGCAAACTTATAGGTTTTATAGGCCCAACGAGATAACAAATTCTATCGAAACTGTTAATTTCGATATTCAGTTGATTACAAAATGGTCTATAGAAAATAATCTTGAACTTAATGGTGGAAAAAGCCAAATCTATTATTATATCTTCTACAATTCGTGACAACCTAAATAAAATCAGCGTACTAGGAGAGGAGGTAGATTTCTCTGATTCTGTAAATAATTTAGGCTTGAATTTGACAAATGCTTATGCTGGGGTTACCACATCGAAACAGTTTGTAATCGAGTAATTTTTTTTATTAAGAATATTATGGGCTACCACGAAATGCTTTAATACCAATCTTAGACTCCAATTGGTGAAATCTTACATCCTTCCACATTTTTTGTACGGAGAAAGTACGACCACATCTCGAATTTTACTAATTCATTACTTGGTTGTTCTCTTGCTGAATTCTATGAGTTTCGAGTTTGTTTAAACATTTTCAAGTTCTTAAAGTATAAACAGCCCACCTACATTGTAGGGAAATTAGTTTCGTCCTCCAATCGTCGCATTCATCTTTTGACTCCGGCTATTAATAAATGTAATCTGATGAATTCATTCTGAGTTGGCATGTAGAATTCGCTAAATAATAACGTTAAGAAAGCTAAATCCCCTGCCGTGTTTCGAAAAAAAAATACTTTTCTTCATAATAATATCAAAATTCTATTTTTATTTTTTTCTTTTTTTTTTTTTTTTAAATCATTTTTTGCCAATTTCAAGTTGGTGAATCGCTAATATGTTGCTGCACACCTATAGGTTAATTCAATAAATAAAATTAGAAATAAATTAATATAAAGTGGTTTGCCACTAATGTAATAAGTTCAGTTCATAACTCTAAACGCAAAAAAAGAAATCCCTTGACCAATCAGGTTCAATATGGAAGAACTAACTAAAATTTTAAAAGGGACTGCTCGAAGGATCACGACCTTTCAAACATGAACTTAATTTATGAAAAATAATAAATGAATTGAAAAATATATTACGGCGTCTACAGTGCAAGATTTAGTTATTTATTAAACAGGATTAGCCTGGGAAACTGATTTCTAAAACTATTATGCCAACCTGAACCTCATTCCTCATGACCACATTTCATAAATTATGGCAGACTGTTTGATTATACGATGTACATCTAGTGAATATAAATGTTTGCCAGGCAATCGCCACAACATTACAGTGTTTTGTAATTTCCAAATAAAATTGTTTTGGAAAATTTATCTGACGTCATTTATCATCTCGCCACTATTTTTAATTTACAAAAAATACAACAATCCCGGGGACAATTGTAGTAATATATGGAGCTGGTGGTATAAATGTTTATTATACATTCTGCGTGTTTTGTATGTTTAATAAAAAAAAAATCCCAACGGATGTGAAGCTTTGAAATTCCACATATTTTATTCTATACTGTATATAGTGGTAAAATCCACCGTACTTCCTCTTCCATCCGCAATACGAAAACTATTTGCAAAATGTACTATATTACGTTTTGGGTGATAAACATTTAAAAATTGTGATTTAAAAATAAAAGTTTACAACTAAACACCTCGTACATCCCGCGAACCCCAAACAACATATAGAAGTGGTTTGCAACATTTTATTAATCCAATTTTGATTCTCACACGAATTATAAAGAGAGCACTGTATTTGGTTGGGTTGGTACATGTGGGTGTGTAGTACGCGGTTGTATGAAATATTTTTTGCGGGTTTTTTAACTTTGGGTGTGTATGTGTATGATGTGAATGAAGAGTGTGCACATATAAACCAAAATCTCATTAGAATACACAACAAAAGCTCGTTTAGTTGTTTTTTTTAACGTTCAGCTAAATCTATTTTTCATTTATTGATAACAAGTTTGATTGAACTTTTATTTTTTGGGAGAGGGCGGGGGATTCGGTTTTGCGTTAAATTAAAAATGAAAACGATTAAAAGCTCGGTTGAGTGATATGGACCCAAATCGATTTAGATTTTATTTGATTTGGTTTGGTTTTAGAATTTTTGATCGCAACAAGTGATGAAGTTAAAAATTTATTTGAGGTTTTTGGATTAATTTTCTATATATTTTGAAAAGTAAATTTAAAAAATTCATGTCGATAAATTAGGGGTGGTTAATCACATTGGCGTACCCATAAACTCATTATTGGAAGGGCTACGAAAATGTATTTGAGTAACAACAGCAACTCCCTAGAAAATGAATATGTTTATACAAATTTTTTACCTTTACCAAGCTGATGCCGTACCTCTTGATAGTTGAGTGTGTATTGTTTCGGGTATACGTTTGTGCAACCATCAATAATTTCCTCAAAATCACGGAATAAATTCGATTGCCGATTCTGCCAGCAGAATGATTGATTCTGCTGTTGATGGAATACAATATTTGCACACCACATTATTTTGTTTGAAAAGGACAATATTTGCTCAACTCCTTCCGCCTCCATTTCTATACCCAATTATCGAGAATTACTTAACAGTAACTTCGAGGTCGGATCAAGAATGCCTCTTCCACGTAAATCAACGAGAAGAGCAAATTTTGATAATCTGCACCTTCAGATGTTTTGACCGCTCTAACGTTGTACGCTATCAAGGACGACCATCTGACACCTTATTCAACGCTCGGCGGAATGTGGTTCACATCGGTTTATCGTAGCTTGAATAACTAATAAATGTGCAGAATTAGATGTTATATGAAGAAACATCAGATCGTCGTGGATCTAGATTACTGCAGGAGCCCAATTTTGGTCGAAAACTTGGACTAAAAAGTTGGGAGTTTTACCATTGTTTCACAACCATACTAGACACACATTTTAAATTGTTCCACTGTGTGTATCAAACAATAATAAGATTTAATGTTCTACATCTAATACGTAAATAAAACAATAGTAAAACTCCCAACTAACAGATGCCCCTTCAAATGAACCCAAGTGAACAAAATGCATTGAGGGGTTAAAGTCGAAGACACGGGTTGAGATACCTCCAATGTGCAAAAAAGTCATCTAAACGAAAATGAATTATGCAGCCTGCGAATGTCAAAAATATCAAGTTTTTCTGTGCGAGAACCTTAGTGAAATTCCAGAAGGAAGTACGGGTATGTGCATTGAACGTGAGCTCATCAACAACAGGAAAGGAGTGGTCATCGGTAAAGCCAAGGGAATCAACTATATTACCAACTGCCAGTTGAAACAATGTCGTCGATAACCAAACCAAAGGCAGAAGAAAATTATTCGCTCACTGTGTAACCATCGTCAAAGGCTGTTAATGGTAACGAATTGTGAAAAAACAATATTATGCAAACACAAAATCACAGGAATCGATAGTCCAATCCGGAAAGCACCAAGACACGTCAAGAACACGTCAACAATCTTAAACAAGCATTAAATACGATCCGGAAGGCAGAATTAAAGTTAAGTGGATCAAACAACTGAACAGACTGTTCAGTTAGCTATTTGGGTCATATTGTTTCAAACAGTGGTGTGTGAACGGATCAAATGAAGTTAGTATCAGTAATGAATTGACCTGCACCAGCGGATTTTAGTCAACTAAGAACTTTTTTAGTATTATGCTCCTACTACCGACGATTTATGCTAAACTTTGCAGTGCAGACATTGCAGGAAGTTTCCATCGCCTAACCGAAAAAAGCCAACCATTTGAGTTGCAAAAAAGATTTGAAGAATTAAAGAAGAAACTGTACAATTCTCCTATTTTGGCGTTTCCACAGACCGGTGTTATCACAGAAGCAAGAGGGCAAAGAGCGAGTTGAACTGTTGGCTGTGGTAGACAGTGTTAAACATTTGCACAAATATCTGTATGGGCACTCAAACGGTTGATGGAGTTTAAGGAACATGAGAGGCAAGTAGCTATGTGGTTCGCACGACTTCAAACCTACACTTTTTCAAGACTGAACACCGTAGAGATATTTTGTACAGCAATGCAGATGGATATTAATCCATCTACATAAGGCCTAAGGAATATGTAAAATAGGAAGTAAAAATCTGCTTCAAAGTTATTACACGAATCCAGAATCGGAACACGGTTGGGATAAATAAAACCTTGGAAAAGACGGATGATTTTATTCTATTTCTTGGATATTGCGATTGGATAAGCGAAAACACAACTACAAAACGTGACAACACTAGCAGGAACCGATAGAACTACTCCAAAATACAAACAAATCCAAAGACAGCAACATATATTAATATTATTAAATGACAAATTGAATACCAAAACCAACAGGATTTATGATATTATAGACAAAATTAACTACAGTACGAGGAGCTTAATAAATTAGACCTATGTAAGATTAGTATATGAGCAACATATTTTTAAGAAAAATTTATTAGTTGTAAAAAATGAACTGAAAAAGAAATTTAATTTTTCAAATCGATCTGCCTAAAAATAAATACAATAAATATTGTCACTCTTAGGAAATTGTACAAGCTAACATTTTCAAACATCTTCTCAAAAACTCGAGTTTTGTTAAGGAACTGAAGATGGACGAATGTCCGAAACTGGTCTTCCAGAAAGTTTAAATATAAACAATTTTTGTTATCACATAAAGAAAGTTTTATTTATGTTGTCGTTTTTATGTTAATTTATATAAATAATATTTTATAAAAGACTGTATTGACGAATAATAATAAATATTAGTGTAATATACATATATATTTCTGTTTCTACAACAAATTTAATTATATTACAAAACTAAGCTTAAGCTAAAGCAAATTTCATTCTCATGTACAAATTTTGACGTAATGTCATTTTTTCGTTTTGTAGTATAGAAAAAAAATCTATACAAAATTCTTTAGTTTTTTAGTAAAAAGTAGTTTCTGTGTATTTTTGAAGAAAACCAAACAAAAAATGAAGAAGTGACAAAAACACAAGTAAAACTGTCATTCGGCTGCACGAAGCTAAGTACAATTTTATTTTTTTGATTTGTAGCAACACCAGTGAATAATAGCTACAGTTTCAGCAAAAATTTCCCATTCGGCGCCGAATAGTTTTCGAATAATAAAACACGGCTATCTTTTGCAAATATCACAACAAACACTTTTGATACATCTGCGTTTATGCAGATTTAAACATCTTAAGTAGTATTGTTAAACCTTTATACGGACGCCGTGTTCCTTAGGATTCGTCTGTGTGAACAGTCTGAAATTGCTTGATTGCCTGAACAATTCCCACAGACTTTGGTTTTGTTTTCCTTCTTGGATGTGTGAAATGGAATGGGTACTAAGGGCCGAATGTCGAAGGGCCTAATGTCGACACATTCAGCCCTTCAACATTTGGCCCTTCAACATTCGGCCCTGCGACACATTCGGCCCTTTGAAATTCGGCTCTTCGACATTCGGTTCTTTGATATCATACCTATGAAATGGTCTAAATTACATTCTTCCTTGTTTTGTTCTTTCTTCCATTGATAATTGCTTCTAATGCTTGGAAACAGGCTTCCAAAATTTCAAAGGTTGAAAGCTCTTTTGAATTGGATAGTGCAAGTTCAAATAATTGTTGGTTCTGTGTATCTAATTTTTAAAGAGTGATGAAAACTACCCAAGGGGTCCAGCTGTCAATATTAGCTACCCAAGGGGTCCAGCTGTCAATATTAGTGCCTAGATTCTCTATGACATACAAGTTCTTTAGTTTGATCAGTTAATCTCCTAATTCCTGTCACAGTTTCTCCATAAAATCTTGGTTGGTCAGTGTTTGTAACTGAACATTCACATTTTCTTTTGTTGTTGTTGAGCTTCAATGGTTAAGCTGCAGTGTTACTTTTTAGATAATGAATTTTTTCGATATCGCTCAGTAAATTGTTTTTATGAATCAAACATGATATTCCCCGTTTATTCATGATATTCTCATACCTCATTTTGTTGCTGGTACGGTTCCGTATGGTTATTTGATTTCAGCAATTAATTAAGTTATATTCGCTGGTATTTTTGAACTACTAACTCGTAGATATGGAAATTTCAATCGTATTTTCAATATCGAAACGAAAGTAAACTTATTGTGCACTAGTGTTGATGATATGTCGAGTTCGTTTGATTCTACATCGATAGCACATAATAACTTCAGTCACGATTAATACTTTGCAAAAATTTTAAAATTTATTGATAATTTCAACGTTATTATGAATGAGATGTTTTGCGACAAATTTGATGCAACATTTGTGGACGTTACTTCAAATACTCAATTCCCTTGCAGCATTATGGATTCAAAAGGAGAAAACTCGGGTAGCCAGATTAACGCAAGAAACGGACAACCTAGCTAACACGCACGATTATATATCTAAAATGTCAACTAGAGATTGGAATTTAGTTCTTCTCAAATGTAGTGAGTATAAAGAAAAATTTCAAAGTGAAATTACAAACGCTCGAAAACGTCAGAAAAAGGAAATACTCAAGATCATGATTCAACACTTTGCTGGAGATTTCTAGTAAGTGTAATGCACAAAGCCGCCAACATACATTTAAGATTACAAGTTTTGTTGACTCCAAGAAGAAGGAAAAGCTTTGCCGAATTACGACAAACAATATTTCGAGTGAGAAAAAATATAATTGACAAGCGAGTTATGCTAGGAAAAAACAAATGTACCATCAACAGTGTAGTCGAGCACGAAGAGAGGCGTGTCACAAATTTTTTTCAGAACTGACTAACTTTAATCCACAAGAAACAATAAAAAAGACGTATCAGTTGATGAAAGAATACAAACGAGGAAATTGTCAACAAGGGTCAACATTCATACCAATGCTGCGTTGGGAGCAAAAGCTGGCGAAAACTCAAGGAATACCTGAACCGTTAATAATTGAAAAAGATCACTGGCCCATGGAGAAACCGCCCAGTAGAGAAGAGATACAGAGTATTGTGAATGGAATTAGAAAGGAAACAGCTGCTGGTTTAGATCAGGTTCCTATACAACTCATAGAAAGTTTACCGGAGGAAGAGTGGGCATTTTTAGAAAACATTTTTAAATCTATTTGGATTTCGAATTGTATTGCAGATGAATGGATAGCAACGGTACAAATACCAATTAAAAAGATATCGAATTAAAAAGCGACGGCTGATTTCAGAAGAATTACGATTACTGATGTTGGGTATCGAATTTACATAAAACTACTCCTCAATAGGTTAGCTGAACACATGGAGGTTATAGGATCGTATCAAGCAGCATTCCTGAAAAATAGATCTTCCGACGGTCATATATTTGTTGTGCGAAGAAATATGAAAGAGGAATGGAGATTAGGAAAAAAATTATATGTTTTATCTTTGGATATCAGCCGCGCCGTTGACAGTGTTGACCTACTATCAGTGACGAGCATACTTAAACACGAAAATATACCAAATCATCTGATCAACAGAATTATTAAAACTTGTCTCCGAGAAAGAACATCTGTTTTGTGGTACCAACAAAGGACTATGATGAGGGAGAAGTGCATTGGAATGAAACAGGGATGTCCACTATTTCCAAGATTATTTAATATTGTACTGGATAATATTTTAAAAACCCTGGCAGAACTATTTCCAAGTATTCCCTTAAACCAACACGAAGACATAAAAATACCTTTAATATTGGCATACGCTGATGATATAATTAGATTGCATACAAAAAGAGAAGAAATGTCGAACATTGTAAAAGAGCTAGTATCGCTTTTAGAAACAGTAGGAATGCATATAAATGAACAGAAATTCTGGGGATGTTAATCAGAGAACCGTTAAATAATCTTGCACAACCATTAACCTTAATCATTAGAGGAATGAGAATCACAGTCAAAGAGTCTATCAAATACCTTGGTACTTACTTAACAAGCGAATTGAACAGAAAAGAAACAATTAAAGTGAGATGTGGAAAAGCAATAGGAGTAAGTAAAATGCTTTCTTCCTTCATTAGAAAGAACAAAATTCCTGGGGATACAGTCATAAAAATGTACAAAGCAGTTATAGCTCCATTATTAACATATGGTTTAAAAGCAGCTGCACTTACAAAAGCGAACAGAATTAAACTGAAACGCTATTAGAGGAGAATTATTTCGGAAATGTTGAAATTTTCTTCGGCTCGACCGCCTACTAGAAGCGCAAGAAAAGCACTTGCAGGGAGGACTATAACGAGAAGGGTAACGGTGTATAGAATTTGCTACTGGGGACATGTAAAAAGAAGAAGCAGAGGACATTTATTAAATTCAGTCATACGGTATTCACATGTTGAAAGAAAAGTAGGAAGACCGTGTTTTACGTGGAACACATCACTAAACTGGGATTTCCAAAAATTTAATATAACAAAGGAGGAATGGGATATCTTGGCTAAGGATAAAAAGAGGTTAAAAGATAAGGCAATAGGAGGTACTTCGATGGAAGAATGGTCATCAGAAGAAGAGACGATATAGTATGAATGGATGAGTCGCATACGCAGTTAGGATATTAAAATCATTATTTTTAAGGAGTGTTAAACAATTAGTAAATTAAAAAAATTATAAATAATTAGGTTAATAAGAACTAGATTTAATTTTGCATGGTATGAGTAATTAGATGACAATTATGATAATATTATTTTCTCGACCTGGGTTTTTTTGTAGTTTCCCCAGGCCATAATTAATCGATCAGAACAGCTTTTGTCTAGTCAGTATTATGAAGTTGTTGTTCGGTTTTTATGCCAATTAAAATTTCGTTCAAGGATCGATTAACTAGAAGAATCTGAGAAAATGTAAAGAAGCCGGCTACAGACGCAAACCATGTAATAGATTGTAAAGATTACATGTTTTCGAGTCAATTTTTAAAGAACTAATAAAATGAATTAAACTTGCATTATAGCATATTTTTAGTTGTAATCATGTGACAAGGTGTGCAAGTAAGTATCAACTTTAAAGTTAGATGAAGATAAGTATAAACCAAGGCGTAGTTGAATTGTTTGAAATTATTGTATTACAGTGAGAGCGGGAACACAGGGAATTACACAAACAAAGCAAGCATTTTCATCACATATACTCCTCCTCATCTTTATGGTGGGTTGAACGGATTAGAATAAAACTAATCCTAATAACAAATTACTAACAAATTCCAAAAACTAATTTAGGGAAATTTGAATTGGTGATGGCAGCTTTAGAGGAAAACTCCGGATTGTATGTTGTAAACGACAATTCGCTCAATTAGTCCTTTAAAGCTGAACCTTTAACATTTCCTAATCCTGTAGTTTTAGAGACCCTCGCAGTTTCATGATTCCTAGTCAGTTCGGTCACCGAATCGTGTCTTATATGTATCTCATTGTTCTATATAATTAGGTGATAATCGAATTCAGTAGTGGTAGTATGCATGTGCTCAAGTAATTCAGTTGCTGCAATGTATAGAGTAATGGGAGAACATTTGGCATGTACGCATAATGAAAGTGTGCGTTATAGGCTACCAGTTTAACAGCTGACCTGCGTTGTAACAATCATATCATATCATATCTTAGCTGGCAGCATTAACCCTAATGCGAGTGACGTGGGTACCCGGATACCTTTTGCATTTTTAGACGTTTATTTTTGTATGTTTTATTCCCAATAAAAACTACTTTATAGGAGAACTTCTAGTTCAATTGGTAGATTACGATCATACTTATAAATGAGAAATGTTACAACTTGGACGAACGTGAAAAAAATAAGTTTCCATACAAAATGCATTTAGGTACTAATCAATCAAATTAAGATATTTTCTCTTCACTCACATGAGGGTTAATTTGAAATTTTTTTTATTTCATTGTCACGTCGAAATTTCAAGTGATAGAAATTGTCATTTGAAGTGATAACAGTCGCAAGGAAATATTTATAAGGCAGCACACTAATATTTAAAAAGCATTCAGAACGACTTTATTGAACAATTATTTTGTAAGTTTCGATTTAATGATCTAGAGATGAGTAGTCACATCACTTGGAGTGATGCGACTAGGGGAACAGGGGTGCAACTTTCAATTGAATTTAAAAATCATAGCCAACTTATTAATCAATATTTGTTATCGTACTCGAAGGTTATCGCAGAGCTTTCCTGCAATTTCGTTGATTTCAGCTGCACTCTCAGACGATGACTAAGAAACACAACATCAACATATCCACACATTTACGAGTACAATCATATATCTCCTATTTTGAGAATGAACTTAAAACCACGAGAGACACCTGTAGCGGGTTGATGAATTTTGTGTTAACTAACCAACCTACAGGAACAGAAGCACTTCCAAATGCCATCTCCCTCAACACGAACTTTCACCAACGAATGTTCAGTCAATCAACAGCCATCTTACACCTACAACGTCAATAGTTCCTGTTTCTCACAATAATTCTATCAACAATTTTGCACCTACAACACCAGTGGTTCCTGTATCCGATAATATCAGTAACGTTAGACTCCCCTTGCCGGCTCAAAGTAGCTCCTAAGCGTAAGAACATATTCGTTTCAATTCTGAATATGTCGACGGATCAACGAACCTGCAAGAATTTGTTGATCTCCGTTCTAATAATCATACTCAAACCAATGCGAACCGAAAACACAAAATTATTGATACTTTTATTACCAGAATGTAATTTTTGCAAACTCAAGCCCTTTTTTATGACCGTTTTGCACTCACCGAAACAAATTTAACTAACGATTTTAACAGTAATGAATATTTTACGTCAGATTATAATGTTTTCCGCGAAGATGGTTCAGTTTCTGATGGTGTACTGAACGGTAGAGGCGTTCTTATTGCGGTACATGTTAACTTTGACTGCTCTCAGTTGTGATAATCCCAAATACCGACAATGTTGTGTTGATTTGTGTTAAAATCGACGCGAGTTTTACGAATAAAGACATTTATGTTCTTTGTTGCCATATACGTCTTAACAGTCATGCGGACTTCCTTTTGGATAGCATGGATACTTTAGATGACCTTTTTGTGGTTGGAGGTTTTAACCTCTCGAATCTTATGTGGTCACATTCATTATGTTGCTTCGAATGTGCAATCAGCAATAGAACAATCTAAACCGGTATTCTCTTATGGTGTCAATAATTGCAGAGTTTCGAAAACAAATTTGGTTCTCAGTACTATTGACTTGTATCATCCACCTTTTTTAATTACATTTTCTAGCGAGCAATGTAGAGTCAACATTAACTGTGAGACTTCACCTAATTTTAATTTCCATAGAACCGATTTTAAGAAGCTTAATGAATTATTAGCTGACACCCATTTTAGAACCATTCTCAATAATAATCACAAAATGGAAACCTAAAATCACAATTTGTATGCCGTGATGGTTGAATTCTTTAAACAGTCAATTCCTTATAGTGCACGTAGAAACAGACTGGCTGTTCCACCATGGTACGAGAGCCATGGAGCAATGCCGATATCAAAGCCCGTTCTGTTCGTGATTTGGGGGTCATTTATGACAGTGAATTGAATTTCACGTTGGTCTTTATTTAACATTCGTTCGTCCCCTGCTCGCGTAGATTTCTTCGCTTTGCTTTACGCGTTCTACCGTGAGTGGACATGTTCAAACGGGATCCACTCGAAACGCGATATGACAAAACGAGATATGTACAAAACGCAATATTTCAAAACGCGATATGTAGTCGAGGCAATGAAGCAAAAAAGTTCGAAATTTTTGAGAGCAAGACGGATCGGAATGCGGTTTTTTGCATTCGCTTCCAAAATTATTTGTAAAAATCGCCTCTATTTTTTTTTTAACAAACCGGAAATTGCATTACTGCAGCCAAAAATGCATTCAAAAAATGCATTTTTTGAGACGGCTATTGGAAGATTAGAGAACTTTGTAAATAAGAGTCAGAACTAGCCCCACTCTGATTCCCGGGGGTTTTTGGGGTTGCTGGTCACGATTATGATATTCAAATTGACCCACAGTCAGTTTCAGAATGAGAGAAACTCGGCGCCCGGGGGTTGTTTGGGTCGCTGAATCCAAATATGGCGTCGGAAAACACCCCCCAGACACCTGGTGCGCTGGAACCTGAACCTGGATGTCATTATCATCGTGGGGGCGTTTTTTGGGGCGCTGAATCAGAATTTCCTGTCACAAACGACCCCGAACTCCTGGTGCACCGGACCACGGCCCTGAACCGCATATCCGTGGGACTCTCCCAAAATTCACGCGGGGAAGGAGAGAAACTCGGCGCCCAGGGTTTTTTTGGGTCGCTGAATCCAAATATGGCATTGGCGAAAAGTCCCCGGACACCTGGTGCGCCCGAACCTGGACGCGGACGTCATCCCCGAGAATTTTCCTGACAATATCGGCAAAAGCAATCCGAAAATCATTGTGGGGGCGTTTTTTGGGCCGTCGTCTCCAAGTGATTTCATCACACGATCGCAAAATACAAACCGAAAGTCGTCTCATAATTTCACACATTCATTGATGTGTAACTCTCGACTGTGGCCCTATTCTGGTAATTCCTGGGGATTGGAAATTTTAAATTTTATAGCAGTTTTATTCCCTTTTCCCCAAAAGTGTATTCTGGTGTTTGGGGAAAAAAAATTGGGGAAAAAATTATTCCCCATTATAGCAGTTTTGACGTTTATTATTCCATACCTATTTTAGGAAAGAATTAACTGGGAATAGAATTCAACGGAAATTTATTGTATTTTGTACTTATAGCAATATTATTTATATTACTTATAGGTATATCCCAAGTAACATTTGTTAGAGCTATAAGCAGCGTTGAGCTCTATTTCAGTTCTAAAACAGATAATATGAGCCTAGCAGTTCCACAAGGTAAATATTTATAGCATTCAGCTTTACACAATATTTCTGGTGCTTTAACTCATTGTTTCTTTATGATGTTAGCTCTAATTGCTTATGGAGCTTATAGCTTTGTTAGTAAGCTCTATAACCACAATTAGAGTTTATTTAGGTTGCTTTATAGAGCTCGTTGGATTTTGGAATAAAATGTTTCTATTAGCCACATTTTATCTCATATTAAAGCTATATTACAACTGATTTAGAATTTATAGCTTCTTTAGATATATGCTCAAATATAACATAATTTTACAATACTATAGTGCTCATAGGTAACAAATAAAATTACAATATCCTTATATAGAGCTTACTTAAATATTTTAAACTCTTTTAGAGCATACGAATTATTTTAGAGCGTTATAAAGCACTCTTCATTTGTTTAGTTTGACGTTTCGCATTTTTTATAAGTGCACCGAGTTGTAAAGTGGAAGAAGTCGAATTTGTAAACAATTTAATATTTTCACTAATCAACACTATAGCAGTATTCAAAAACTGCGCTGCAACAATTTTATTGTGATATAGAGCTATTAATTTTATTTATTAATCGATTTTCTATGTAATTCAGCTAATAGCACTAATACAGAAAATACACCGTTACGTGCTCTATATAAACTGCAAACGAAAACAAATTATTCACTTTCAGAGCACAAAGTTGAACAATAGGATAGAGAGATGCAGAATGCTCTAAAATAGGATTTAATAACAATAACAAATATTCTCCATTAAAATAAAATAAAAATTGGCGTCCATGTTTAAATATTATTGTTTATAATAATAAAATATGGTTAAATTTTTATGACTCCACGGGCAAGATAAGGAATTTCTATAAAATTATGTTGAAACGACATAAGAAATTTTTTGAAGATGTAAAATTCAATTTTTCAAGAAAATTTGAAAATTTGCATTTTCAATAAATGTTTATTTTATTATTAAATGTTTATGATTTGAGTGGCCCATTCAAAATTTATGAGGTATCGTACTAGATTTAACCATAAAAATATAGTTGCATAATTATTTCACTATATTTACAAACCAAAAGTACTAAATATATTGTTATATTTATTATCGCAATTTATTAAATCAAAATTCCATTAGAAAAATATAATAGATAAAAAAATGATGAATTTCTAATTTCGGCATAGTTCGATTGCTCCGAAATTGTTTATTTTATTTTTTCTATCTTAGGAATTTGTTCGTTAACTTTTAAAATTGCAGATTAACTTATTTAAGTACTATATAGAGCAAGGTACTTCATAAAAGCTGCAAAATGAATGGTTATGGGGCTTATAAAATAAACATTTTTGCTCTAAGACCGCTACTTTTCGCTCTATAAAAACTTTATAACAGTTCTAAGAGCGCTTCTAGAGTTAAAATTAGCGCATGCCGCTCTATAAAGTAGCTCTAAGAGCGCTCTTAAAACTAAATTAGAGCAAAATTGTTACTTGGGATATTACTTATAGTAATATACCTCGAAAACCCCCGGGAACCAGAGTGGGGCTAGTTTTGAATCTTATTTACAAAGTTCGCTAATCTTCCAATAGCCGTCTCAAAAATGCATTTTTTGAATGCATTTTTGGCTGCAGCAATGCAATTTCCGGTTTATTAAAAAAAAAAATAGGGGCGATTTTTACAAATAATTTTCGGAATGCAAAAAACCACATTCCGATCCGTCTTGCTCTAAAAAATTTCGAACTTTTGGCCGTTTTAGTGCTTCATTGCCTCGACTATATGGTCGAAACGCGATATTTCAAAACACGATATAGTACAAAACGCGATTTGGTACAGAATGTGCATTCAGAAGCGATGGGAGCGCAGGGACATGCCTGATATAACCACCGCTCCTATTAACTTTAAAATTCCTATAAACTGAAACTAAATTTCCCCTTCACCCATCTTTACTAATCCATGTTTTGCCACAGTTTATAATTCACTGGAATTATACTCAAAAAAATAATAATAATACAGATGGAGACACCCGCGCGCGGTTGGGAGGGGTTATAGGTTGTTGGGATTTATTATTATGTATTATAAAAAATGGAAAAGATTCTTAAAGACGAGATTGGAATCGGATTACTTAAATTACGTGAACCCATACAATGAATTCTCGAATACGTCTCATGAACTCTATATTACATCGATAGTATGCAGTCAGAAATAATCGCTGACTCAAAGCGTTTTTGGCAGTTCATAAACTACAAAAAGAAATCAGATAGATATCCTTCTACGATGATGGTCAGTAATCATTGTTCTGGTGACACCAAAACCATTGCTGCCTTTTTTCGCAAAAAATTTTCATACGGCCTACTCCAATAGCGATATCGAGCCTGATACGGACTACTTTAGTTACATTAATAACAGTGCTCTAGCACCTCCGGTCTGTATTCAAATTGATCTTGATACTGTAGTAAGGAGCATAAGCAAGCTAAAAGATGATTTTTCCGCTGACCCCGGTGGCCTGCTATCTATCGTTTTAAAAAACTGTGCTGGTAGCTTAGCTCAGCCACTTACAACGCTGCTCCAAAACTCGACCTCGTACGGAAAATTCCCCATATTGATGGGAATTTTCCGTACGAGGTCGAGTTTTGGAGCAGCGTTGTAAGTGGCTCAGCAAGACTCTTTTATAATTCCAACCCAAAAGAAGGGATGGAAATCAGATGTCTCCAATTATAAGCCAATTGCGAAATTGTCCAGTATGTTCACAACCAATCATTGATGATCCAGCCAACTATCATTGAGTTAATGAACCTAAAAGTAAACAAGAACATTAGAACATCATAAAACTACACATACTTACCAATTTTATACTCGTATATCCCTTTATCAACCAAGAAAACAAAAAAATTGGCTCAGTTTTAGCCCAACCCACACAAATGTGTGAGTAAAAAACCATCGTATTTAATGGCGTTGTTGATAAAAAATTTCGCTTGATTTGAAGTAAAACCAACACAATTGTGTGTATAGATATAGTGTTTTTTTCGGACGAAAATAAGTTAAAAAGGAATTCACAAATGTGTAAATTGGTTCAAAAAACATACAAAACTAAATTTTTGACATGGTACTTTTGCCCTACCCGCACAATTGTGTTAGTAAATCACTAAAGGGATATTTGTTATCAATTAAAATCAACCTAAAATGAAGAAATGTCATATAAAATATTAATTTAATATAATTTGTAAATTAGAAAGACAAAATTTGTATTTACCTTTTCCAAATGTTATAAACGTCAAATGTAAATCTAAACAACTTGTCAATAATGCAGTTATCTTCATTATCATAATTTAAGATGTACTAAATTAAAGCAGTTAGTTTTATGTAATTAAATATTAGTACTTTACTTAGCGTAAATTTGAATTGTACCTTTAACCTGGCAAATTTAGTATCATCTACATTAATTAAGCATTTAAAATTGACAAACATTAACGAACAATATTGTATTGGAAAAATAAATTATATTCTCTTGAACTGGCGAGCAGAAAGGATTACTAAAATCTAAGTTTCTTTAAAAGTGTGTATATATTTAATTAAATAATAAATTATTGTAAAATCTGTGATAAAGTGTATTTCATTTTTAATCTGACATACACAAATAAAAGAAAAGTGCAATTCATAAACCAAATTGGCTCTGGTTCATATTCGTCGGGATTTTCTGTGTATATCATCTAACAGCTGTACAATCCAGTTATTCAGCATCATCTTTCGGATATCAACTGTAATTTCATCGTACGAGGTCATCGGAATATCTTCATCAACGATTCCAACGGTTGGTTCTCCACATCTGTATTAACACAGTATACCAAGTTTTTTGAAAGTATTGTATATGACTCTCTTTACTTTCAATGTAAAATATTTTTTCAATGAATCAGCATTGCTTTCTTAGAGGACGATTTACCACAACCAGTTTAACTGAATTTGCATCTCATACTTTAAACGTTACGGAAGGTGGAAACGAAATCGATGTTCTTACCACGGATTTCAAGAGGCATATTTTGGCAGGGTTTCCCATAAGATGATTATGTTTAAACTCAGGGCTCTTGGTTTCGAAGGTAATCATTAGGTCATCAATATCTGCTCCTTTTATAGCCACTTTCGGAGTACCGCAGGGCAGTCATCTTCAGGGCCCCCTTATCCATTGGGCTAAAAGGGCTTAGTCCTGGGGCGCCATCGATTTGGGGGCGCAAAAATTTAAATTTTGATAACTTACCGTTTAAAACAATAATTAAGTATATATGTAATATATTATTTCATTAATAAAAATAACTAAAATTTGAATTAACATGTTCCAAAAATAAAAATAATATATTTTAAGTTAAAAAAACAATTCAAGGAATATTTTGTTTTTGAAATATTGTATTTCATTGTTCTATTTTGAACTATATGTATATTATGTTAAAAGCAAAACGCAACAAGGCGAATAGAGATAAATTGGTTATTCACTGTAATTTCAAATGTTTTTAATTATAATTAACTGTAATTTGTGAAATATAGTTTGTGTGTTTATTCGAAAACAGTTATTTTAATTTTGTGATTAAATTTAATTTGGGAGTATTTTACAATAATAAAATATTGATATTGTGTTGCAGGTAAGTGAAAATTTTGGTTTCTTACAAGTGCAGTGTGAAAACAATTAAGTTGATGTTTTTTTGTTATCTAGGGGAACTACCGTAAAAATGCATTCACAAAAGAAAAAGTTGTCTGGCCATGCGTATCGAAAATTAGCGGAAGAAAAAACAACAAAGAAAAGACATTATTAACAAACATTCCAACATTGGAAAGTTTTTTTCAAACGAAAACTAATTTACCGGGTGTATCGTCGGATGTGAATCAAAACCAAGAGAAGGAGATTGCAGAGAAAATTCACGACATAGAAGAAGGAACACAGTATGTAGAGTTACCGGAAACAGGTTTAATTAGAGATCAAGAAAATGAGATTATCGACGAGGGAGTAAATCAAGACAATGAGAATATAACCAATTATACAAATGAGAGCATTGAATACCGTGATGCTGCAAAATGGGAGAATTAAACGATGAAAAATCAATCAGATTATAAAACATATAGCGGAAAATCAAGTGGAAATTGATAATCAAGATTTTCAAAAATGCATCAAAAGTGATTTATAAAACGCAAAATCGGTTTGCAACTACAGCAATATTTTATCGAATTTTATTAGATGGGAGGAAACAGAAACGAAACTGGTTGTTATACTCGAACTCAACGGGAAAAGTTTTTTGTTGTCCGTGTAAACTATTTGGAATATCATCTAATAGTTTTATTAACGGATTTAATGATTGGAAGCATTTCGAGTATATTACACAGCATGAAAACTCCGCTCAATTAGTCATCAAATCTATTTTAAAAATGTTTTTAACATAGAGATGACCAAAAAATAAATTACTGGAAAAACATTTTGCAACGAATTGTCGAAGTAATTAAATTTCTAGCTTCAAGAGGATTGGCTTTTCGGGGCAATAATGAAACTATTGGCAATAAAAATAATGGAAATTATTTGGGATGCATAGAGCTGCTAGCGAAATTTGATTCACTGCTAGAGCACCATATTCTGAATTTTGTAAATAAAGGAAAAGGATCCGTATCATATTTATCAGCAGGAATTTGTGATGAATTTATCGATATTCTAGCTAACAATGGGCGCTTTCAGGTCCCCTATCATAATTTGATTTTAAAATTTCATAGTGCTAAACATTTTCATAGCGTTGGCCATGATTTTACTCAACATGTTCCCAACTGTTGGGTGCCCTGAAAGCGCCTAATGTTAGAAGCTCTATAATTTCTGAGTTAAAGCAAACGAAATTTTTTTCCATCATAGTAGACTCTACTCCCGATATTTCACATTTAGATCAGTTGACATTTATTTTTAAATATGTGAATAATGCAGGAACACCAGTAGAACGGTTTTTGAATTTTATTGAAAATGTCGGTCATAAAGCTGAAGAAATAGAAAACTGTGTAATGGAAGTGCTAACAAATTACGGTATTAATTTACAGGACTGCAGAGCACAGTCTTATGATAATGCATCCAATATGTCTGGAATTTATTGCGGTCTTCAGGCAAGGGAAAATCAAAAAACAAGCTGGCTATTTATGTACCATGTGCACCACATTCATTAAATTTGGTTCGTAACTGTGCTGCAGAAAGTTGTCTAGAAGCCACTAAAGTATTTCTTTTCATTCAGAGCATATATAATTTCTTCGCAGCTTCAACTAGCCGTTGGAAAAAATTAAAATTCCGTTTAACTGTGAAATGTAAAGTACCAAAAACATTAAGCAATACTCGATGGTCAGCACGTGCTGAATCGGTTAATGTTTTAGTTGTTGGATACAATTTTTTTAAGCAGGCGTTAAATGATATTTCAATAGATTCGACACAGAAATGTTCTACCAGAGTTGAAGCAGAAGGTTTGGAAAAGCAGTTCAATTCTCTCGAAACCGCTTTCATGCTATCATTTTGGAATGATATTTTGGAAATCATAAATAGAATCAATATAAGCCTTCAGAAAATTAAAATAGAAATTGAAACAGTGGTTAATTTATATAATTCGTTGAAAAAATATATAGAAGAACGGCGCAATACAGATTCGTTTATTTATTATAAAAAGAAAGGAGAAGAACTATCGGGATGTATTGAATTTAAAAGTGCAAGAATAAGTAAGAGAAAAAAGCAATTCGATGAAGGGCCAGCAGCAGACACACAATTTAATATAAATGCTGATTTCCGTATAAATACTTTTTATGTAATAATTGATACACTGTTGGCAGAAATACAAAAAGAAAATCTGCATATGATCATATAGCATCGCAATTTGGATTTTTAATGAATTTAAAAAATCTCGATGATAATAGCATTAAAGAAAAAGCAAATGTTTTATATAAAGAATACACAGATGATTTAGAAGCAGGTTTAATAGAAGAATGTTTGCATTTTAAGCATATAGATTTATTATTATCATCCAATAACTCAATGGCGTTACCAAAATCTGAACTTATTTTGAAGACAATAATTGAGTCGCAAATTGAATGCACATTCCCAAATATAACTACGGCTGTACGAATATTTTTAAGTATCGTTTGTACAAATTGTAGCAGAGAATGGTCATTTTCGACATTTAAAAGGATTAAAAATTACCTACGGTCTTCATTAAGTCAGTCTAAATTTAATAATTTGACCGGTGTGATGTTTCTAACGTTAAAAAAAGTGTAGGTACACTAAAAAATGGCAACATAAAAGTGTAAATGTTTATAAAACTCTGACGTTGAAAAGTGTAGGTTTGTAAAAATATCTATCAAACAACAATTTACAATAAATTATACAAAAATAATAGAACAAAAGAGAAAATAGTTTCCAAATTTAAATTTAATCACTGTACAAAAGTATAATTTATGTCAACATATAAAGTTCGGCAGAAATCGGCGGAAGCAATGCTACACTATGGAAATTATCGCGAAATCTGAATATGTGCTCGCATGGTGACTATATGGTAATCAAAGGGGATGAAGTGGGCATATTAAGACATATTAAGATAGCCATATTAATAACTTCATAGCTTGTTGTGCTAAAAATAATCTTGATCTGAATGTGAGTAAATGAGAATCTAACACATACTCAAGAAAACGCGGAAATTCCCTCAGTCGAGAGTATACCATCAACAGCGCTGTTGTTGCAAGAGTTTTCATACGGGACATAGGTTTGCTCACTTAGGTTTGTGAAACGCTGGTCTAAAGAATTTTTGAACCCTTATGTTATATATATGACATTTGTTCGGCCCTTGCCAGAATAGGCTGGTCAGGTTTGGTCTACTCGAAAAGATAACTCTTAATGTAAATGCTCTTGTTTTGAGAACGGTACCTGCTCTTAAGATTGTTCCTCACAGAACGACTTACGGCCAGAACGAGCCTATTACAAGAATGTTGCGCGAGACTAACAAATATTCCGAATTTTTTGACTACCACATTACCAAAATCGCTAATAAGAGGTTAGTATTTGCTACCAATTGATAGACCAATAAACTTAAATTTTTTTTTTTATTTTTATACTAATTTTTTATATATTTGGCTTAAATACACTCTATCGAGTATTTATAATTTTAAACATTTTTTTTTCTCTCCTTTAATTTTAGTTTTACTTCTTCATTATTTTTTTATTTTTCTCTTTTTTTAAATTTTTTTTCATCACTAGTTTCAAATCTGCTTGCTTTAAACAGACCAACGGTCGGTCTCTCCTTTATGGTTTCAGCCATTTCATTTGGTTGAATATAGCCCTTGAAATACATGAAAAAATTACATCTATAAAAATATAGATCAACCCTACAGCCCCGACCGATGTTAACATCCGCTTATATTACTTAAAACTGAGAGGCGATAATATTTTAACGTAAAACTTTAGTGCCGATACTTTCTTCCCAATCGTTATTGAAATATATATATTGCCTTCCCAAATTGTTTTAAAATCTTTCTTAGCAATAAACAAACTATTTTCGTACCTGCAAATTGAAAAATAACAAAAAACGATTCCCATTTCCCAAATCTTCCAGAAAACGTTTTATCTATATACTCAAATATTTAGAAATTAGCTATCATCTTTTTACAACACACACACACATCCAGAATATGTATACATATTCTGAAAATATCAATATTTTAAAACAACATTTCATTCCTTATCTCACCGATACCGAATAAGTAAAGCAAAAACAAAATTCGATAAGAAAAACTTAAAAATAAAAAATAAAATAAATAAATTTATAATCAAAGTAAAGAGGAGAAGAGCACATCACCAACAACAAAAAATTGAATAAAGCTTTTTTTATGTTTTCAACATAAGAAAGCTTTTTTTATCGATATACTTTCATCAAAAGTTCAACATAATATTTGATGTGTCATAAAAATGAAGCTCACAAGCATCGAAAAGGAAAACACAGAAAATATTGGTCCTATACAGAACAGTAGAAAAACAACAACAGCACCATGCCGGATGAATCTTTTCTTTTTGTTACCTGTATAGTAATAGAATTGATTGATCTGATGTTTTTCTTCGAGATGTTCGAGCAATATACAAATTTATTTTCCCATTTTTTCTCCCTCGCATGCTCATCGGCTTCCCCGGTGCCGTCATCATTTATTTTGATCCTGCCATATATACGAGTATACATCTCGTCTCGTTCGGATGAGATGAGATATATAAAATCGATAAAAGTTGCAAAATAGATTGGATTATATTTCGTCTAAATTTTTCATTCGTTTTGAAAATGGGAGGATATAATACGAGTATGATTTAATTTTAATAAGTTTGAAACAAAAACTCAAATGGATTTTAATGCTTTCTCTGATTCTGAGTATGTTCTATGTGTACCATCGAATGTATAATGCGGTGAGGTGGTTTTTGGTATTTCTTATGTATGATCGTTATGTATCCTATATATAGTTCTAATTAGGGTCAACCATAAAATGTTACAATATAATGTTGGATGTTGTATAACTGGATGCTGTGTACTTGTTGATGCGGTGAATGAATGATGATTTAATTTTTTATGTTTTATGGTTTTATGTTCGATTCGATATTATGAAATTTGTCTGTGCTACATACTCGTATATACAAATAGATACATTGTTAATTTCCGTAACTATGTTGTGGCTAAAACATAAATTATGTAATAGTATATCGTATAAATATACTTTATAGTTTATATAGCAAATTTTAAAAACTATAATTAATCATTTTTGCGATGTTTATTCACATATACAGAACTGTTCAGAACTGTTGAGAATATTGTTTGATGTAAGATAATGTTACGAATTTCGGACGTTCGTTCGCTGTTTATCACTGTTCACTATTTCACTTTTACTGTTCACTTTTACATTTCGCAGTGTTCACATTTTACATTTTAACTTGCACTGTAAATAGCTCGCGCTTATTTGCGTGTGCATCGCTGCACTTGATGATGCCATTGTAACGTTGTTAATTCTAGCATTTTCCATAATAGTTATTGGCGTCGTTCTCAATTGCCTTCGGTGTTCCCATATTTCTCTCCGAGGGAGAGGATACTTGGAAGTATTGGCGGAATACTTGACTCAGTAACATTGATGCATGTTAAGAAAAATGATCGCCCAATAAAATTACTGTTTCGGGCTGGCCTCGAACCGATACTGTTAAAGTTAGCCGATATTTCCCAGCCGAAAGTAAAAAAAAATCGATAATGCAGATAGTGTCTTTGCTATCTCAGCCGAAAATATAATCAGATACTTGCTGTGTTTTTTTATTAGCGCTTGATAGCTGTATCCGGAGCAGCCAATTTTCTATGTGAAAACTTATATTTAGCGCGCTATTATTGCATTTAATTAATTTATTTAAATCTAAACTAAGATTTTTCATTCAACTTTTTAATTAAAAATCGATAAAAAAATATCTCGGCTCACTTATTTATCGGGAGCCGCTATCGGGAGCGCTATCCATTTCAATGGGAAATTTGAAAAGGCTTTTAATTTTGTAAACCCCTGAAACCATTAGAAACTAAATCTTACAATAAAAAATTAAAACGCAGCAAAATGAATTTTTGTTTATAACGTCATGTCAAAATAAATGTCAATTAATATATTTCAGGTGATAAATGTTTGTTTTATTGATGAATTTAGTTTTAATTTTTATAGTACAGCGACACCAGTGAATAATAGCTGCAGTTTCAATAGAAAATTGCCATTTGGCTCCGGATAGTGCTCCAATATTAAAACACAGCAACTGTTAAAGTTAGCCGACATTTTCCAGCTGACTGATAATGCAGATAGTGTCTTGAATACAGCAAAAATCAGTCATGAACTTAAGAATTTACGAATTTATCATTCGGGTGAAGGGAAAATTATTTCAGTTTATAGGAATTTAAAAATCGATAGGAGCGAGAGAATAAAGACAGTTTAACAAATAGTCAAGACACTATCTGCATTATCTTTCAGCTGGAAATATCGGCTAACTTTAATAGGGTTATAATCAGCCGAAAAGCATCAGCCGAAAGTTACCAGCCGACATTTTTCAGCCGACATATCTCAGCCGACATTTCTCAGCCGATATTTTTCAGCCGAAAGTATTTTTTTAAACCAAAATTATTTTGTTTTCTACAAAAACAAAAAAAACAAAAAATATCAACTGAAACGGTTAAAAATAAAACACTAAACTATATTTTTAATAGCATTATAGATTGTTAAGAAAATTCATTTACAATAGGGAAACTTGTATATTAATATATCGCATACACAAAATTTGAAAATTTCTAAATATTGACCATATAAAGTGTCATGGTTGGAAATAGATTCAAATCAAAGGTCTTAGTGATGTTCACACCTGCAAAAAATTTCAGGTTAATTTCCATGTGGAGAGCTCGGGAAAACTCGATTGAATATATCGCACACGCAAAATTTGAAAATTTCTCAATATTGACCATTTAAAGTGTCATGGTTGGAAATAGGTTCAAATCAAAGGTCTCAATGATATTCACACCTGGAAATAATTTCAGGTCAATTTCCATGTGGGGAGCTCGGGAAAACTCGATTGAATATATCGCACACGCAAAATTTCAAAATTTCTAAATTTTGACCATATAAAGTGTCATGGTTGGAAATAGATTCAAATCAAAGGTCTTAGTAATGTTCACATCTGGAAAAAATTTCAGGTCAATTTCCATGTGGAGAGCTCGGGAAAACTCGATTGAATATATCGCACACACAAAATTGGAAAATTTCTAAATATTGACACTTTAAATGGTCAATATTAAAATACCTGGAAATTTTTTCCAGGTCTGAACATCACTAAGACCTTTGATTTGAACCTATTTCCAACCATGACACTTTAAATGGTCAATATTGAGAAATTTTCAAATTTTGTGTGTGCGATATATTCCATCGAGTTTTCCCGAGCTCTCCACATGGAAATTGACCTGAAATTATTTCCAGGTGTGAACATCACTAAGACCTTTGATTTGAACCTATTTCCAACCATGACACTTTAAATGGTCAATATTTAGAAATTTTCAAATTTTGTGTGTGCGATATATTCAACCGAGTTTTCCCGAGCTCCCCACATGGAAATTGACCTGAAATTTTTTCCAGGTCTGAACATCACTAAGACCTTTGATTTGAATCTATTTGCAACCATGACACTTTAAATGGTCAATATTTAGAAATTTTCCAATTTTGTGTGTGCGATATATTCAATCAAGTTTTTCCGAGCTCCCTACATGGAAATTAATTCGAAATTTTTTGAAGATGTGAACATCACTAAGACCTTTGATTTGAATCTATTTCCAACCATGACACTTTAAATGGTCAATATTGAGAAATTTTCAAATTTTGTGTATGCGATATATTCAATCGAGTTTTCCCGAGCTCCCCACATGGAACTTGACCTGAAATTTTTTCCAGATGTGAACATTACTAAGACCTTTGATTTGAATCTAGTTCCAACCATGACACTTTAAATGTTCAATATTTAGAAATTATCAAATTTTGTGTGTGCGATATATTCAATCGAGTTTTCCCGAGCTCCCCACATGGAACTTGACCTGAAATTTTTTCCAAGTGTGGACATCACTAAGAACTTTGATTTGAATCTATTTCCAACCATGACACTTTAAATGGTCAATATTTAGAAATTTTCCAATTTTGTGTGTGCGATATATTCAACCGAGTTTTCCCGAGCTCCCCACATGGAAATTGACCTGAAACTTTTTCCAGGTCTGAACATCACTAAGACCATTGATTTGAATCTATTTGCAACTATGACACTTTAAATGGTCAATATTTAGAAATTTTCAAATTTTGTGTGTGCGATATATTCAATCGAGTTTTCCCGAGCTCCCCACATGGAAATTGACCTGAAATTTTTTGCAGGTGTGAACATCACTAAGACCTTTAATTTGAATCTATTTCCAACCATGACACTTTAAATGGTCAATATTTAGAAATTTTCCAATTTTGTGTGTGCGATATATTCAATCAAGTTTTTCCGAGCTCCCTACATGGAAATTAATTCGAAATTTTTTGCAGATGTGAACATCACTAAGACCTTTGATTTGAATCTATTTCCAACCATGACACTTTAAATGGTCAATATTGAGAAATTTTCAAATTTTGTGTATGCGATATATTCAATCGAGTTTTCCCGAGCTCCCCACATGGAAATTGACCAGCAATTTTTTCCAGGTGTGAACATCACTAAGACCTTTGATTTGAATCTATTTCCAACCATGACACTTTAAATGGTCAATATTTAGAAATTTTCAAATTTTGTGTGTGCGATATATTCAATCGAATTTTCCCAAGCTCCCCACATGGAAATTGACCTGAAATTATTTCCAGGTGTAAACATCACTAAGAACTTTGATTTGAATCTATTTCCAACCATGACACTTTAAATGGTCAATATTTAGAAATTTTCAAATTTTGTGTGTGCGATATATTAATTTACAAGTTTCCCTATTGGAAAATGAATTTTCTTAACAATCTATAATGCTATTAAAAATATAGTTTAGTGTTTTATTTTTAACCGTTTCAGTTGATATTTTTTGTTTTTTTTTTTTATAGAAAACAAAATAATTTTGGTTTAAAAAAATACTTTCAGCTGAAAAATATCGGCTGAGAAATGTCGGCTGAGATATTTTGGCTGAAAAATGTCAGCTGATAACTTTCGGCTGATGCTTACCTTGTTAAAGTTACCCTATTAAAGTTAGCCGATATTGCCAGCTGAAAGATAATGCAGATAGTATCTTGACTATTTGTTAAACTCTCTTTATTCGCTCGCTCCTATATCGATTTTTAAATTCCTATAAACTGAAATAATTTTCCCTTCACCCGAATGACACAACCCGATCCTAAATTCATAAATTCTTGAGTTCATGACTGATTTTTGCTGTATTCAAGACACTATCTGCATTATCAGTCAGCTGGAAAATGTCGGCTAACTTTAACAGTATGCTTGTCGGCTGATTATATTTTCGGATGAGATAGCAAAGACACTATCTGCATTATCGATTTTTTTAATATCGGCTGGAAATATCGGCTAACTTTAATAGGGTCTCGAACCGTTACATTAGCCCCACCTTAAATCTTTTTATTCCGAACAGACTCGTCCACTATCGTGACTATAAACAGAAGCAATTGTCTTTCGCATTTGATTTCACCGATCATCTTTACTGCCAGCCTCATTCTCAAGAATCGTACTGCAATCTTCTGCTGGGTTACCTCTATGGGTCTTTCCTCTTCATGGTAAGTCATTTCTCCCCTAGTTTTCACTGGCCGTAAACTCTCTTCGCTGGGTTGTTTTTTTTTTCAAGAAAGCAGGCTACCTCATAAAAGTATCATTCTAATGCTGCCAACAGCTGTCGACATAGTGACCTAACTATCCACACCTGAAGCATATCCTTATACTATTTATGTTACTAGGCTATAACAGTCAAGTGCCGTGTTATAATTTTCCGTGGCTTCAATAGGTTTGTGTTGGTTGCCTCAACTCGGAATCAAGCTTACACAACTCTACTGTACCAGTAGTTTAGTTTGCAACGCCAATACTTCAGTCATGGTTCTACCTCTAATATTAAATCTCAAATAAAGGTTCAGATAGTCGCCCTTCCAGCAGCTGCAGGAATATTGCCATAAACTCCTGCCTGATTTGTCCTTCAAATTCCTTGAGTTAGCCGTCTCACTTGACAAACATTCCCCCTTGCTCTGCGCGTAGTTCTGAGTTAATCGTCCGTAGTGTCAATTCCCTTTAGCAATTAAAGTTTAATTGAAACAAGAGTTATTTCATCATCTCTTCAATGTCCAAAGATGGCTTCTGTTGTTCAAGAGTAGGAAACCGCACTAAAATGGTTGTTATTGTTTAGTCCATCGCTCCAGTTTCCTCATTTTTTTCTTGCTCGTCAGAAGGCTGGGTGTTATGCTCGTCATTTGGGGTAATTTGATGGCGCTGGTTTTGGGGAAGATTGGTGCAATATGCACCCTTTTGTTTCAGCAACATCTTCTAAAACTCTCTTAACCTAGATAGAAGCTCGTGTTTATTGCCTTCGGTACAAAGCCCAAGATTCTGGAACTCATCCCTTAATTACTGAGATGAATAGATATGTTTGCAAAATGCTAATTATGACACCAACTGTTGCGAATTTCGGGCGTTCGAACGAAACGCATTTGTTTTGAATTTTGGAAATAAAACTTTCAGCATTTGGTCAACTTTGGCGTATTGGTCAACTGGTACTGTTCACTGTTAAATTACAACTGTGTCTGTATGAAATTTTCTCACGCTTAAATACTTACCTATATCGCTGTACGTGATTATTATGCCATCAATTCCCCTGTCTTGATGATTAACACAAATGTTCATATTTGCCATGATGACTACCATGATGACTACTACCCACTGTGCTTGAATTTCAAACTTTTTTTGCGTGACAAGCTGGGCACCCGGGGGTAAACCTAATTCGACTATGCTGAATTCATTGATGCTAGTCCCATTTCAAAGTTAGTCCCCATTTTTGAAATACCGCTTTCGACATATTTTGCCTCTGAGACAAATATTTGTCAAAATATACACTCATATTCACATTGATAGCTCCTGAACCATTAAGATTTTCGTTATGATTCTTCAGCAAAGTTGTTGCGCAAGCCAAGACCAACAACTTTGCTGAACATATCAAGGCCGAAAAACGACATCTACAATCACATTTTTGTGTTATTTTTCCATATATGTGTGTTTTACTTAGGCCAAGGTGAGCTTGGAGTGGCACTTCCGCACAATTAGACCAGGAGTGCCCCGTTGTGATACCACAGGAACCTATTTCCCCTTTACCCCTGTTCAAAACCATTCGGAGCTACGTACGTACCGCAAAATATCTCGCACTCCACATTCAGCGATATCTGACAGGCTGGTCACACTGGACACGCCCAAATACTTATGCCTTCTGTATGATAGTGTCGGACACGAGCATAGGAAGTTATCTAATGTCTCTTCTTCCTTTTCGTCCATGCTACTTCTACAAAATCATTCGTCTGTAGACCCAGCCTTCTCGCATGTTCCCCAAAAAGGCAGGGTCTTGTCAGTTTTGGCAAAAGCTTCTCACAGAAGACTCCGGCTCCACCTTGTCGTTTCGAGAAACATAAGTGCACAGGTAAGGCTAAATACAACTGGAATTCGGCATACTTAGGCCAAACAAGACACTCATCTCAGATAAGATACAAAGAACACATCACAAGTACATAAAATCAAGTTTCGTACAACACATAAAAACCATACACTAAATTCAATAAAAATGTAACCATTTTGCACAGAATCAAAAAAGGACTGAAATTATACAGGTGCCCTAATTTGACTCATGAGTCATGAGACATTTGTATTCTGCACGTATACGAATTACGGCCAAAATTCACACCCTGAAAATATACAAAAACAAAAACACCCACAAATTACTTCGCGACAAAATCAACACAAAACCCCAATAAAATTTACGACCTCCATAACTTAAAAACAAACCAGGTACCAAACAGCAGCGCCTAGCTACAGTATATAAAGAACTTCAAAATAGATTATGTAACAGTAGCAGAAAATAAACCGAAGAAGAGATTATTCTCGAAATTGATATTTCTAAAAAAGTTAAAAAATTGGCACAAGAAGTAAGAACTAAAAACTGTAATATAAAATTAAAAATAAAAAGTTATTCATCTAAATAAATAAAGTGACAAAAGAATACAAAAAATAAAGTGAAAATCGTCTTGTGAATCTGGTGAAATAAATAATATGGATAGGTGTTATAAACTCAAGTGCTTTTGTTATGTGTGTGGAAAATTTACAATTATGAGCAATCGCCGCAAAATAAGTGATGAAACCGCTGATTTATATCGACTATACTTTTCACAAACTGTTATTAGTGGTGTAAATTGGACGCCGTCTTTTGTTTGTGCAACATGCATTTTCCATCTGCATAGATGGCAAAACACTTGGGCCGCAATGCCATTTGGTGTCCCGATGATGTGGGTCGATCCACAAGGGCATGATGCAGTTCAATGTTATGGGTGCATGAATTATATTCTCGGCACAAACAGAAACAGAAGTGGTTCTTTGACATACACTGCAACGAGAAATACACATCTACCGCTGCCGCATTCAGATGAAATGCCTGTTCCGGAAAGATCAAACCCAACCGAGGATTATTTACCAACAACATTTGAATCAGGTGAAACCGGAGAAACATCTGCATCAATATATCAACCATCAAATGTCACTGCGCCATGCAATCACATTGAAATCGCGCAAAGTCGTTTGAATATTATGGTACGACGCCTGAAACTATCTCAGCGGTAAGCCATTCTTTTGTCAAAGGATTTAAAACAAGTGAACATTTTGGCTCCAAATGTTCAGATATATGAAGCAATAAATCGTCATCGTCATTTTACGAATTTTTTCAAATCAATTGAGAATAATTCACTCGCTTTTTGCACTGATATCTGAGGTTTGGTATCCACAATGCACAATGCATATAATCCTGAAGATTGGCGATTGTTCATCGATTCCTCTAAAAGCAGCTTGAAGGCAGTTCTCCTTCACGTTACCAACTCAAAGAATTCCATTCCAATTGCACTCAGCACAAACACAAAGGAAACCTGTGCATCAATGAAAAAAATCATCGATTTGATTAAATACAATGACCATCAATGGAAAGTTTGTGCAGATTTAAAAGTGATAGCTCTTTTAAGTGGCATGCAATTGGGTTACACTAAAAACATGTGTTTTATGTGCTTATGGGATACTCGTTTTAAAGGCGACCAATACAACGAACGGAACTGGGCTTTACGTGAGAACATTAGATTGCGATACGACAGCATCGTTGACGCTCCACTTGTGCCAATTAAAAAAATATTGCTACCACCACTTCATATCAAGCTTGGAGTAGTTAAACATTTTATAAAAGCGCTGAATCCAGATGGAAATGCGTTCGTCGAATTGCGTCGCATTTTTCCACGGTTAAGTGGAATGAAAATAAAAGAAGGTTGGTGTTTAAATCTACCCGAATCTAAGTTTTGATCAAATGAAATTTCATCTCACATCTTGTTTTTTATTACAGGAATACTTAATGGACCAGATATTCGTCGTCTGATGACAGATGATGCATTTGAAAATGCTCTTAGTGAACGAGAGGTTGTGGCATGGAAATGTGTAAAAGAAGTGTAGCGGCCTGTTTCTTCAACTACAAGAAACACCGCACAATATACATAATCACAAACGGACAATTCCCCCGTAGACTGTATTATTTATCAACGGACAATTCTCCGTATAAATAAGCATATTCCAAAAGAATATGCAACAACAGTCTTCCCATGCAAAATCGGTACATGCAACAAAACAATTTTGTACACATTACAAAATTAACAAATTTTATTATCATACCGATTTGCATGACAATCAAGATCGTTACCAATCATTCAAACGAACAATATTGCAATTGCATCATAGATGCCACCATCATATTTTGTGATAACCAAGACACAAAATATTTAAATTAAACGATGGCACGGTAGTTGTTAAAATCTTCTTATAGATGCCCCCTCATCTCCATTAAATGATTGTGATAACCAATGACACAATCATTTAATGCATAGTTAACATGATGGCGTGGCAATTAGTACAAAGTAAATTTATCATTGCAATAATGTTCATAGGCGTACGCACGTCTATTATCCAAACAAATTGGTAACCAGCTGAAACCAGATTTGGTGGATGCAATTCAAATTTTTATTGCCTTGTTTACCAAACGCAACAATACTGGATCAATCCAATTTTTATTGCATCCAGATTGCCTTAAAAATTTTGTATAAAAGCTATACAAAATTTTGATTTATTCTTATTCAATTTTGGAGTTTTGAAGGCGCAACACGGAGTAGCCGCACCTCAACAATTAAAACAAAAATATTATTTTTCAAAATAAAGTTTTTTTAATTAATTTTTAAAATTAAATTAAATTTTGTTTTTTCATTTTTTTTATTATTATATTATTATTTTACAAAGTGCTCCGCTCCACCTTACATTGCATCTTTCACTTCTGCAGCAACATCAACAAATTAACATATCGACGTACGACTACGTCGTTATATCTGGTGACCCCGACGACGGTTTTTACCGTTCACGTAAGTTTTTAACTTTTTATATATTTTTAGAAGTGAAAATAAAGTTGAAAATTTTAAATCAAAAAGTGCATGTGCAGTGTTTTATTTTTTTAAATTTAAAATATAAACAAGACGAGTTTTAGGAAATAGTGGCCAATGCCCGCACCCGTCGTAAGCGCACTATTTTCCTAAATCGTCAAAAACGTTCCCTGGTCGCTTTTTAGAAATACGTGCCCATTCCGACAGTATTTCTAAAAATTCAAAAAGTATAATTTTCTCTGGTCGATCCACCCATCATAGAAATATTTTTTTTTTTTAAAAAGTGCAATTATATATTTTTTTACGTGTGTGAAATTATTAAAATCAAAGCAAAATCATTTCATTTTGCGCTTAATCCAATATGCTCAATGATGAAAATAATCGACAGCAAGAAGCAAAAGCCCAACCGGAGCCAGCAAAGTCAAAACATTTGACAAGGCTACCAGCGTTTTGGGAAACCAACCCAACGTGTTGGTTCTTGACTGCCGAAATAATGTTCGACGCGAACAAAATCATTTGCGACAAACAAAAGTTTGCGCACACGGTGCTATCGCTCTCGGCAAAGCAGGCGGAGAAGATCAATTTCATTTTAGCAGATCCTCCAAGCCAAGATAGATACCAGTCAATTAAACGAGTACTAATTGATCGCTACTCCATTTCCGAGGAGCATAAATTAGAAACAATACTCGGCACAATCGACATAGGCGATCACAAACCATCGGACATGTTATTCCGAATGAAATCGTTGGCCGGCAAGAATTTCACGGCCAATGTCATTATTAAACTATGGATCAGGCAGCTCCCTGATTACATACAAACAGCGTTGATCCCGCAACAGGACAAACCTGAAGAGGATCTCACTCATATTGCCGACAAATTGCACGATCTGGTTGGCACACGAACTCAAAATTTAAGTTCGAAAAATCGCGACACGCGAACATATGACTCAAAAATACATACGCCAATTACAAGCAATCTCGAGAATATGCTCGAACAAATTAACGATAGGTTAATTAGGCAAGAACATATTTCACACACGCAGCGACAACCCTTGCATTCACAATCGCCCTGGAGTCGAACATCTCCCCCTTGTCAATTACAATCTCCATCAACACAGGGAAGTTTCATTCGTAAAAGCAGTCAACAAACGCCAAGGTACCAATTTCCACAAAACTGGTGTTGGTATCACGAAAAATTTGGCCACGCAGCATTAAAATGCAATCAAACATGCACTTTTGTTAAACCACAAAAGGGATCCGCAAATCGGTTCCCTAATCCATTAAGTCTTAAGGTCGCAGCGGCAGACTTAAGACAAGCGCAACACAGCCGCTTATTTATACGGGATTTGGAAAACAATATCACGTTTCTGATTGATACCGGCGCTGATCTCAGCGTAATCCCGTATCATAAATACTATCGCTGCGGAACAAATCGCAATCCCGATTTGGTTCTGTCAGCAGCAAATGGTACCAAAATAAATACTTTTGGTACCAAATTACTTAACGTTGACATTGGCTTAAGACGTTCTTTTAAACACGCATTTATTCTTGCCAATGTCAACCGCCCCATCATCGGCGCGGATTTCCTAACGAAATTCGGTTTATTAGTGGATCTGAAAAATCGCAAATTGATTGATCCATCCACTAAGCTTACTATCAACGCTACAACAGCACTCGTTGATACGCCATCACCATTGTTCTACATAATAAACAATGGCTATGGAGCATTGTTAAAGAAATTTCCTTCATTAACAGCTCCTCCAAACTACAACTCTCCGGTAAGGCATAATGTAGTACACCACATTGTGACTACAGGCCATTTACCATTTGCGAGACCACGTAGGCTTGATCCAATTCGGCACAAAGCAGCATTCCTAGAATTTCAGCACATGGTGGAACTAGGAATCTGCCGACCATCTTCTTCAGCAATATCATGTCCATTACACATGGTGAAGAAGAAGGACAATGACTGGAGACCATGTGGGGACTACAGAAGGCTTAACGCTGTCACAATTCCTGACCGTTACCCTATTCCCCACATTCAAAATTTTTCCATGCAATTACATGGATGCTCAATTTTTTCAAAAATCGATCTCGTCAGAGCATATCATTTAATTCCAATTGCTCCTGACGACATACATAAAACTGCAATAACCACACCATTTGGCTTATTCGAATTCACTCGAATGCCATTTGGTCTCAGAAATGCTGCGCAAACATTCCAGCGTTTCATCAACGAAATCGTGAGAGATCTCGATTTCGTTTTTGTTTATATTGACGACATTCTCGTAGCATCTAGAGACGAGAAGCAACACTTACTCCATTTGGAACAACTCTTCCAAAAGTTATCAAAGTATGGTGTCAATATTAACACAGCAAAATGTGTGTTTGGGACAAGCAATCTTGACTTCCTCAGTCATAAAATTACTCCTAATGGCATTCTGCCGTCCGAAGGACGTATTAATGCAATTAGGGAATTCCCAGCACCACAAAACGTTAAACAAATTCAGCAATTTGTCGGAATGGTAAACTACTACCACCGATTTATTCCAAAACTCGCTGAGATACTTGCCCCAATTCACTCACAATTGGCAACACTTCTCAAGAAACCAAAAACGCCTCAAAATTTTCCTTTCCCTGAAGAATGTCAAAAGGCATTCCTTCAGCTCAAGAAGTGCTTAGAAAATATTGCTCTTTTAGCGCATCCGCTAAATGCAACAAAATACAGCATCACCACTGATGCTTCTAGCACAGCAATAGGCGCAGTCTTACAGCAATTGAATAAAGGCACTTGGGAGCCTCTTGGATTTTTCTCCAAGAAATTATCAGATGCCGAAAGAAAATATTCGGCATTTGACCGCGAATTGCTTGCAATCTTTCAAGCAATTAAGCATTTTCGCTATTTTGTCGAGGGTCGGGAATTTACTATTTTTACCGACCACAAACCGCTTACTAGAGCAATTACCTCTAAAGCGGAGCGAAATCCTCGGCAAGCACGCCATTTAGACTATGTCTCGCAATTTACCACAGACATACAGCACATACAAGGCAAAGACAATGTGGTCGCCGACACACTTTCTCGGACTTCTGACCACGAGCTTGCCTCCGTAGCAACTCGCTACGACATTACAACCATCGCTAAAGCACAAGCTAGCGATCAAGAACTACAGAACTTACTCTCTAGTTCCACAAATCGGCGCACTTCCAAATGGAAATTAGATAAATTTCCATTAGCCGATTTAACAGTTTACTGTGAAATATCTACAGGCAGCAATCGCCCGTACATTCCAGAGACATTACGTCGAACTATTTTCGATACTCTGCATAATATTTCACATCCAAGTGTACGAGCAACTCGTAAACTTGTCACTGCAAAATACTTTTGGCCTAATATGAACAAAGACGTAACCCAATGGGCGAAATCTTGTTTATCCTGCCAAAAATGTAAAGTGCAACGTCACACCAAATCACCTCACGGGAATTTCCAAATTCCACCAGGTAGATTTGAGCACATCCATATAGATATTGTTGGACCACTTCCACCATCTAATGGATTTTCGTATATTTTAACTTGCGTTGATCGTTTTACGCGGTGGCCTGAAGCTTACTGCATAAAGGACATCTCCGCAACAACAATAGCAAAAACGCTCGTCGATAACTACATCTCTAGATTCGGCGTTCCGGCCAACATAACGACCGACCAAGGTACACAGTTCGAATCAAAACTATTCGCTGAGCTTATGCAACTTTTAGGCTCACATCGAATAAGAACAACTGCCTATCACCCTCAAGCAAACGGTATGGTTGAGCGCTTTCACCGCCAACTAAAAACAGCTCTAAAAGCTCGAGCAAATACCGTCAATTGGAGCTCAGAGATCCCAATCATATTATTGGGAATCCGAGCAACAGTTAAAGATGACCTAAAATGTTCACCAGCAGAACTGGTGTACGGTCAAACGATCAAATTACCTGGAGAATTCTTTGTGGAACGCCCACTCACATCCCAGGTAACTACTGACACAGTAATTGATCAATTGCGCTCCACGATGAACAAACTCATCCCAACGGACACGCGCAAAACTAATCAAAGCGACATATTCGTACCAAAATCACTGCAAACTTGTGACTACGTTTTCGTACGAATAGACAAAGTTCGCACTGGCCTCACACCGCCATATGAAGGCCCATACAAAGTGATACGACGACTTCGTAAACACTTTGTATTGCAAATCAGAGACAAACATCAATCTGTCTCTATTGGTAGACTCAAACCAGTCTATGGCATTCTGAGTTCACCCGATCAAATATCGGGAGTGAAGAAAACTGTCCGCATTTTCGGCTAATACAAACTTCACCCAACTCAAACAATCAACTCCAACTCAATAATTCCAACCACAATCGCTGGTGGACATCCACAATATATTTCATATGACGATCATACATCGCAAACAATGATACATTAACTATCATCAAACAATTTGCACTGGTAAACAAATTACATCACCGCTACTATTATAATGATCATACATCATTATAATAGTACAATTCCCAAAACTCCATTCACAATCGCTGGTGGACACACAAAAACTCACAAAAGGGAGGACCTTTTCACTGAGGAGGGAGTGATGTAGCGGCCTGTTTCTTCAACTACAAGAAACACCGCACAATATACATAATCACAAACGGACAATTCCCCCGTAGACTGTATTATTTATCAACGGACAATTCTCCGTATAAATAAGCATATTCCAAAAGAATATGCAACAACAGTCTTCCCATGCAAAATCGGTACATGCAACAAAACAATTTTGTACACATTACAAAATTAACAAATTTTATTATCATACCGATTTGCATGACAATCAAGATCGTTACCAATCATTCAAACGAACAATATTGCAATTGCATCATAGATGCCACCATCATATTTTGTGATAACCAAGACACAAAATATTTAAATTAAACGATGGCACGGTAGTTGTTAAAATCTTCTTATAGATGCCCCCTCATCTCCATTAAATGATTGTGATAACCAATGACACAATCATTTAATGCATAGTTAACATGATGGCGTGGCAATTAGTACAAAGTAAATTTATCATTGCAATAATGTTCATAGGCGTACGCACGTCTATTATCCAAACAAATTGGTAACCAGCTGAAACCAGATTTGGTGGATGCAATTCAAATTTTTATTGCCTTGTTTACCAAACGCAACAATACTGGATCAATCCAATTTTTATTGCATCCAGATTGCCTTAAAAATTTTGTATAAAAGCTATACAAAATTTTGATTTATTCTTATTCAATTTTGGAGTTTTGAAGGCGCAACACGGAGTAGCCGCACCTCAACAATTAAAACAAAAATATTATTTTTCAAAATAAAGTTTTTTTAATTAATTTTTAAAATTAAATTAAATTTTGTTTTTTCATTTTTTTTATTATTATATTATTATTTTACAAAGTGCTCCGCTCCACCTTACATTGCATCTTTCACTTCTGCAGCAACATCAACAAATTAACATATCGACGTACGACTACGTCGTTATAGAAGTTATTAAGAATGTTCTCGGAATTAACCGAGCCGATGATTGGCGCAGATATATTGAAAATATGCTGACAGCTTTTCATAATATAAACGTTAGAATGTCACTGAAAATACATTTTTTGCATTGTCATGTGGAAAAGTTCGCCGAACAATCACCAGCCGAATCCGATGAGCACGGCGAGCGTTTTCACCAAGTGACGGCAAGGCTCGAACATTGGTACAGCGGCAAAAAGCTAGATGTACTCTTGGGTGACATTTGTTGGAATTTGCAAGAGGAAGAACTCGAAGGCGACACGAACAAATCAGAAAATTAAAATTAAAAGTTAAGAAAAATGTAAATTATTTAGGGAAAAATTGAGAAAAATCACAATAAAATCAACTGAATCAATCTAATTTTCTGTTAAATAGTTTCTATTGTATCTATATTTGTCGATGAGGTGTTTATTCGATCAATTTAAATTCAATAAATGGACAAAAAATGATAAAAAACATGTTTTTCGTCGAGACAAATATTTGTCAAAATATACACTCATATTCACGTTGATAGCTCCTGAACCATTAAGATTTTCGTTATGCTTTTATCAGCAAAGTTGTTGCGCAAGCCAAGACCAACAACTTTGCTGAACATATCAAGACCGAAAAATGACATCTACAATCACATTTTTGTGTTATTTTATTTTTTTGCGTTTCAAAAATGTGTCAGCAAAGTTGTATGTGTCAGCAAAGTTGTTGGTCTTGGCTTGCGCAACAACTTTGCTGAAGAAAGCATAACGAAAATCTTAATGGTTCAGGAGCTATCAACGTGAATATGAGTGTATATTTTGACAAATATTTGTCTCAGAGGCAAAATATGTCGAAAGCAATATCTCAAAAATGGGGACTAACTTTGAAATGGGACTAGCACCAATGAATTCAGCATAGTCGAATTAGGTTTACCCCCCGGGTGCCCAGCTTGTCAAATTTTTCAACAAGCACAGTGTGAGCCAATAATAACTATAATAAAGTTGGTAATGGTTTAGGGCTCGTTTTTTATTTTAAATAAAATAAAACAAATTTAAAGACTGAGCTTTCGATGAGACATTGAAAGCTCAGTCTTTAAATTTGTTTTATTTTATTTAAAATAAAAAACGAGCCCTAAACCATTACCAACTTTATTTTACAGATTATCTTCTCTAAATGTGTGCAATTATAAAATTAAGTTTGTATAGGCACAGCACTGAATGGTGACCATTGGAGTGGTCTAAATTTTGATTTCCCTTTCGGGTTCAAAAGAAATTTGTTTTTGCTCAATTTAAATTTACCATACACAAATGTGTATTGTGTATGTAAATAATGACAGGTTGTAATGTCTTCCGGATTTTAACGGATCTTAGTTAAATCGGAATTCTTCTTGAAAAAACATAATAATTTGTTAACATATAAATTATACAATATAATATATTAATTATTTGTTTTTGATAACATATTATAGTTAGTGTTATTTTTTGGATGAAAACAGGTATGCACAAATGTGTATGGTCTTCAAATTACACATAATTCTATGTTTGACATATTTATTTCTCGTAATCGAAATTAACATACACAATTGTATGTACGGGCCGGGAAAGGGATATATCTCTGTAGATGCAAGAAATATCAACGGTTTCCAAAGTCATATCACTAGAACAACCACCAATTTCACGGACAAGGCCTCTCAATTTGACAGCCCCGCAATATTTTCAATCATGGGTTTGAACATGTGTCATGAATATTTGAATTTCCTAATTTAATGACGATATTTAGTAGCGGTACAACTGCAAAAATTAAGAAATGAAACGTGCCACTCGACTCAAAAAGCATGTAGTGGCGCTACAATCACAGTCCATTGATCGCTCAACTGGTGATTACAGGTAAATATTATTTTCACAATATATTTCTTAGGAATGGTCAAAAAAATTTCATCGTACATTGCTGCGTAACATTGTGAAAATTTTGCTCTAAATGATGTTTTACAATTGAGCGTTACAAAGTTTTACTCAACCAAAATATGGAATTAAATTCAACTTTAGATGAAATTCTTTGGGAGAGGCGTCAACTAACGGTTTTCTGGTGCAATTTGATTTTCTTTCAATGAGGCTTTTGGGATGTTTATACTAAATTTTCCTAATTTACAGGACGACGAAAATTAGTGATCCAAACGATACCAATTATAATTTCCATTAAAACCTTTGGATTGGGTGCTGACACGCCAGAGTTCCTTCTGATTTGGTACATTCGGCAGGTATGTTACCAAATACTATAAAGTGTTATATTAGTTTCCAATCATATAGTGCTTTGAATGGTATACCTATAGATATTCCATTATTATACTTAATGAACAATTGGATTGGTACACCACCAGATCCAACCAAAATTTTTACCAATTTTCTATATACGATATAGGTATGCTTACCTATATATAGCCAATTTCGATTACGTCGATTAAAATTAAATATTAATGAATAAATCGAAAATCTGTTCTGTGGTAATATTGCAGAAAATCAATTCTATCGCACCCCATGCCAATCATTTTGATTACAACAACAAACTGCTAAAATTATTTCTAACACATTCCTATAAATGTAATATCCAGTTTTTAATGAAATTGAACCTCAAGCCATCTTATCCTCATCATACTCGTATACTTGACTTGAGTATAGTGCTGTGTACAATATTTATCTTACTTAAAGAAATTTTCTTCTTCTATCTGTTCGATATACTATATTTGTACATACTTATATACAGTTTTATTAGAACAAAGTTTTTCATTTCCATTTTCACAACACAAAAAATTCAATTTCATATTTGCCCAGTTTTAATGATATTTTTCACCAGATTGTTTTCGTTTCATGATATCATCGTGCAGAGTCCATAACCATGATGAAGATGAAAATCATTTAACAAACAAGAAACGAAACAGACACCCCGTGATGTGTCAAATACGTCGAGTATTTAACCAAAAATTATGTAATCAAATAAACGCAATAGTAATGTAATGATTATTCTACAGTTAATTTCCATTACGATACTGGGAACGTTGCCAATTCGGCCAAATTAAAAATAAAATCAGAACGCCGAAATTCATGTACCAAATTCAATTTTATATGTACATACAATTCAATTTAGGTTTCGAGCGAGTTATTTTCGTTTTCCAGCGACAAAATAAAAATAAATTTTCTTGCCAATTTTCATCTATTTTGCAACCAGACAACAACAAGAGCAATTTTATATTTTCTATGTATTTGTTTGTTATGATTATTATGATTATTTTCTATAGAAATTTTCATTTATTCTTACTTCGAAAATTGAGCCAAGAAATGATAAAAATAAGAAAAGATAAATTCTAATTTCTTTCAATTGAAAAACAAATATAGTTCAGAGCTTTTGTGCTTCGCCATTCTTGTGCTTCGAATTATCAAAATTGAATACACAAAGACTTATATAGGTTCGTAATAATAATAAGTTATCTTTGGGTCGTAAATTAATATCCAATTTGAACTGATTTGATTGTGATATCGTTTCTATTGTAAATCAGTAAGGTATTTGTGTTTTGGCAGCAACATTTTATTACAAAAGTACAGACGACATCTGAACAGCTACCCTATAATTTTTTTTATTTTTTATCGAAAATGAATAATTTCGATTACAAAAGACAGTTTTACTCATGAAGAGTTTTAATAAAAATTAAATTTTCAAAATAATATCTGTTAGATGCCTGCCATCAGCCTCTAAGCAAGCTGCTGCTCTTTGCTGTACCTGGTCCATAACTGAAGCCAAAACTGGTTGATCAAACGCAATAATTTCAGTTATTATGTTGTCTTTTAGTTGTTGCAGTCCTTGCGGTTTATTTGCGTATACACGATCTTTCAAATAGCCCCACAAAAACAAATCTGGTGGTGTTAAGTCGGGTGATCGTGATGGCCAATTAACATCTCCAAATCGTGAAACGATACGAAAAGCAAATTTATTGTTTCCCTTGCAGTATGGGACGTAGCTCCGTCTTGTTGAAACCACATTTCTTGAGTATAATCAAGTTCATTGCCATCTCCATCTTGGAATAAGTACGGGCCATAGATTTTGTCTGCTGATATTCCGCACCAAACTGTGACTCTAAGTGGAAGCAACGGACATTGTTGAATCACTCTTGAGTTTTCAGTGCCCCAGATTCTAAAATTTTGCTTATTAACATAACCACTTAAATGGAAATGTGCTTCATCGGTCATTATAATTTTTTTTTATAAAATCACGATCATCCGTTAATAATTCGGTCAATTTTGCATAAAGTCTTAAGTGGCACGTTTACGAGTAGATATTTCAGGGTTCTCATTTACCCTCTCCCGAACTCATTCGATATTATCTCGGCTTCGTGCTTCAAGCGGTCTTCCACTCCGATATAAGTCACTAACAGATCCCGATGACTGAAAACGAGCCACTAGATTGCGTACTTGATTTCGTGATGATGCATTTCTGGTGTTAAAAAAATTTTGAAATTTTCTTTGGGTTTGAATTATTGAATTTTGACTATGTAGCAAAATAAACTCAATAATTTTTGGTCGTTCCTCAATCGTATACATGGCTACTGAATCTTCCAAACGCTGTTTCTAATACTGAAAAATAAAAAGAGGTATAAAAATACAAAATAAAAAAATTATATCAAAAATATAATGTTCAGTGACTTATGGCCCACCCGTATAAATACCCAAAGCCCCTATATGCCCTTGTATTCAACTACGTAATATGCAATTGTAGTAAGTCCATCAGCTGAAATTTTCTTCAAATTAACACAAAAAAGGCAGCGCTTTTCGCAAATTGTGTTTGTTGGCACGAAATGACACAAACTGATAGTAATTTTTAGAGAGAAATGATGACGCTTTAACATAAATTCATGTTCCAAGATGGCAGAATGCGATTTAATACTAGTTACCTCATCTTTTGTAAATCCCTCAAAATCCCGCTATCTGCACAACTCATCGATATTCAAGACACCAACTGCCTCGATTCATTGTTTGCCCTTTCCAGATTTAGCATCCTATTTCTCGTAGCTGTACCATCACTTAGGAACTCAGGAAAACTTAATTTGATTCTTAACACTAGTTATAAAGATAGGAACTAATTAATCCTAAAGTATGCTAATCGGGAATATTATAACATAGACTTAAACATGTTCAAAGTATAGTGCTTAGGATGAGCACTGTTATAACAACAACACTTATGCTATCAAATTATGACATTGAATATATCAATTTTTCCATATACATATACATCCGTTAAATACTGATGACACGGAATATGTATATTGGTTTTCATATTGACTAGGGCATTTACATTTATTTTTACATTTATTTTGCATAATCAATAGTTTTCTAAATGATCTTTTTTGTATATAAATCAAATAAATTATGGAATAAATATTAGTTCTTACACAACAGTCAACGTGTTTCTGTCCAGCCCTGACCAACAGCAAGCGAGAAACGTTTTAAGTATAATTGGCAACTATCAAATTTGTGATTTGACCAAAATACGGTCAAACATTGGTCCTTCGAGGGAAAAGAATCACGCTAGGTGAAACGCTCCACAACAACAACAATAACAAAAATTTATTATGGAGAAATTATTAAAACAACAAAGTGATCTGGGCGAACAGATACAAAGACTAATCTCAAATATAAGGAAGGATCCAGCTGTCCGGAAAACAAAGCCCACCTGGAAAAAAGAAGAGAAGAAGTCGCGGATATCTACACAAGATATAAAGAAAACGACAAGCTATGAATTGGCTACGAAGGCATAGACAACTTGCCTTACATAGAAGAATGCAATAAATGAAGAATGAATAAAAACAACATTTACTTCGAGATTAGCAGCCGTGCAGAAGAATGTACTGCTAAGCTACAACAGGCGGTACATAAAACGCTTGAAACAAGTACAACAAACACCGACAATCAGCAATCAAAAAATTACAGGTTAAAGGAAATTGAGATACCAAAGTTTAATGGGAACTATCAAGATTGGGTTGGGTTCCATAAACTGTTCTCAAAATTGGTAGATCAAAACGGTAGTCTAACAGATACACACAAAATCATGTATCTCAAAACACATTTGGAGGGAGCGCAGCGAGCAAAATCATCCAACATTTGCAGCCAATAGGAGACAACTATAAAAGCACGATGGAAATACTAGGCAACAAATATCAAAACAAAAGGTTGCTAGTAAACAACCATATTAACGCTATTTGTCCCCTACTCAATATTCAACAAGAAGCAGCATCTGCAATTAGAATACTGCATGACACCGTCAGGGAAAATCTACATGTAATAAATAATTTAGGAGTCGACATTGCGACCTGGGGTGCTTGGCTAGTTCCATTTCTAACGAAAAAACTTGACAACGAGACTCTTAAATCATATGAGATGTCATTATAAAATCCAAAGGAGATTCAATCTACCAACGGACTTCTCAAGTTTCTGGAACAGCGATATCAACTACTAGAAACCTTACGACTACCAAAATTAACGCCGGCAAACGATAGCATTCGCTATAAACAACAAGCATTCAGTGCAACAATAGTAAAAAATCAATCGTGTACCTTGTGTTCAGGCAATCATAATTTAGAATGCTGTCACAAGTTTAACAAAATGAGTCACATAGAACGAATACAGCTTGTCAACTTACATGATCTATGCAGAAGGTGCCTAGCCACTGGACACAATTTTCAACAATATTATATTCAATCAAGATGTAAAGAATGCAATGGCAAGCACCACAGTCTACTTCATACAAAGCAGTCTACAACTACAACTTCAAGAAGCATTTCAACCAACAGTGCGATGAAAACGCATGAAACAACACTTTTAGCAACCGCCCTTGTCAAAACCACAAGGTTTTATGGAAAAGAAGAGCTTTTAAGATTGCTGATCGACACCGGCTCACAAGCATCATTCATAACAACAGAAGCCAAACAACGTTTAAATCTAGTAGGTTGTAAGATCAGTGCAGAGGTCCATGGTGTAGGCGGACAAGTTGCTGGCAGAGTCAATAGTATTGTAAATATCAACCTACAACCAAGATATCCGTCATCATTTTCAATAGAAATTGAACCTCTAGTACTAACCAAAATAAGCAAAAATCTGCCAGAAACCCCGTTTATGTTTGAAAAATGGAAACATTTGAATGAGCTGCTATTGGCCGATCCGAACTACAACATTCCCGCACAGATTGATATACTACTGGGTGCAGATTATTACACGCAGATCTTGAAGCCACAGTGCATCAAAGGAAATAAAAACGAACCAGCAGCACAGCTCACCGACGTCTCATCGACTGAGATAGATGAACAACTAAAAAAAATTTGGGAGTTAGAAGAAATGCATCCCCCACGCATTCACACAAAGCCAGAGAAGGAGTGTGAAAAATTCTTTCGTGACACGCACAGGCGACTGAAAAATGGGCGCTACGAATTACGTCCATTTCAGAAGGATCCAGCTATACATTTGGGAGATTCTAAACGCATGGCAATAGCAAGGTTCCTTCAAGTCGAAAGAAGGTTGTCAAGAGAACCAAATCTCAGAAAAAGTTATCCAGACTTTATGCGTGAATATGAACAACTTGGTCAAATGGAGATGCTAAAAGATGAGGAAGACTCAACTATAGCATATTATCTTCCACATCACGCAGTGATAAAATCAGACAGCTCGACTACAAAGCTTAGAGTCGTGTTCGATGGTTCGGCAAAAACAACATCCGGTGCATCATTGAATGACTTAATGCTAAACGGTCCAACGTTACAACAGGATCTAATATCAATTGTAATGCGATGGAGAAAACATAAATTCTTTTTCAAAGCCGATATAGAGAAGATGTTCCGCCAGATCATAATCAATGAAGAAGATCAAACGGCTCCTGTGGAGAGAATCACCAAAAGAAGAAATCAAAACGTTTAAACTTAAAACAGTAACATATGGGACCACGTCAGCAACATATTTAGCCACTAAAGTCTTATGTCAACTAGCACATGATGAAATAAAAAACTACCCAATCGCGTCAAAAATAACGTTAAAAGATTTCTATGTTGATGATCTGCTTTCAGGAGCTGATACATTAGAAGAAGCATTAGAAGCCCAATCACAACTCATACAATTGCTGAAGGCTGGAGGTTTTAATCTAAGAAAATGGGCAAGTAACAAAAAAGAATTGACAACACATCTACCTAGAAACGCTCGCGAAGATGGGCTATGCTCCATAAACATCGATGAAACAATTAACACGCTCGGAATAACCTGGAACCGACAATTTTGGGTTTAAAATATCATTGTCCGAAAATATAAAAGAACCAACAAAAAGAAGCATATTGGCAGAAGTAGCCAAACTATTCGATCCATTAGGATGGTTTGCACCCATCATCATCCAAGCAAAACTATTAATGCAGAAACTATGGATAGCTGGTGTCGGATGGGATGATACTCTAAGTATTGAACTACAACAACAATGGAGTAAATTCAAAGAAGGTTTGAATGCAATTGAAAATATTACCATAAGCAGATGGATAGAACCAGGGATCGATAACCGAAAAAATGACGTTACGTTATTTCGATTTTTTTTTTTTAAAAGATTTAATTCGTTATAACGTTATAACGTTAACAAATTTATTTTTAGGGTTACGTTACATAACGTTACGAAACGTTATATAACGTTATTTTAACGTTACAGTATCGTTAAGATAACGTTATAATATCGTTAAGATAACGTTATGTTAATATTAAATTATCGGAGTACCGTTGTGGGGAAATATGTGGATATTAATTAGTAAACAATACAAAGTTTTATATTTAATATGTACTCGCATACTTATATATTATTCAAATTATTCATTTGCTACATGTACATACAGGTATCGTATCATTTCACTATATAAAATATAATATAAAAGAATAAAACTAATATAATACATAACTTTCTGATTAAACTATTATTAACTTATTAACTATTAGCTATTCATTTAAGAAATATAATAAAATAAATTAAAATAAATAAAATTTCAACGCCGAGCTAAAATCAATCCATTTTATTTTTTTGAAAAAAAAAAATTATATTGTTTGATCAACAAATTTGTGATTCAATCGGATAAGAAGAATATTTTCGAGAGTTTCAGCCGAAAGATTCTCTCTAAGAGAATTTAAAATAAATTTAAGTGAACTGAAACACCTTTCGACAGACACTTGTGTCGCTGGAACGCCGAATACTACTCTCGATATATCGTACAGCTCTGGGTAATCTAACTTCTTTGAAAACCAATATTCCAAAACTGAAGATTTTGGAGAAATGGCCGGCACGTTATCAAAAGCCTCAATAATCGCCAATATATTCTTGTTTTGTTCACTAGTAGCAGGGATATTCACAGAAATTTCCTTTAAATGAAGATCAAAATCATCATCCGTACTTGTTGATTCGTTTAATGTTTGTTGTTGTTGGTCCACAATTCCAAAATCATTAGCTTCTCTTTGAGGTTCTTTTGTTAACTCTATCCGTTGCCAAATTTCCTTCAAATGAGATTTAGCTTCAATTCTATCTGTACCCGACAATACAGCCTGAAATCTTGGGTCCATAAATAAAGCTGATTTCATTGATATTGTTTTCAGGATGTTGGGTTCTCTAAAGTTTAAATTTTTTAGAAGAACTTTAGCAAATTCACCGCTTAATTTAGCAGTTGCTAATTTACATTTTATCCACTCTTTATAAACATCGGTTAAGACTAGTTGTTCTGCTTGGAATTTCACGGTTGTGCGTGCTGATGGAGTTAAAACATCTCTGATTTCTTCTGCCTTCGCCCAATTATTCAATTGTATCTTAATTCCAATGTTGATTGCAATATTATTGTATTCAGTTTGATTTTTTATAAGCATGTCAAGCATTCGAAATGTTGATGACCATCGAGTAATACAATCTATTGGTGGAACCATTAATTGTTGCTGTTTTAATAATAAAATGCCCGCTGGAGTACGCAATTTTTTAACTAATGCCCGAACATAAGATAAACATTTTTCCTCGCTTTTTAAGCTATCTACAACCGCTAACTGCAGTGTATGCGAAGCACATCTAACACTAATAATATTATAATTTGTTGCATCGCCCGGGTGCTGTAAAGTTGTTAAGCCATATACAGTATCATCTAAGCTATTGTCTTCTTGATCAAAATCCTTTTGTACATCTTCTGAACCTTCGTTGTATAATGAATCATCACTTGAGTTATCTAATTCATCATCAATTTGAATAGTAGTTTCGTTTTGAGTGGTTTGGTATGATAAATTTGCATTTAGACTTTTGATTGCTTTAAGCATATTAGCCCCATTATCGCTTGTAACTGTATATAGATTTTTTAAATCCACCCCATATCCGCTTAGCACACTTTGAACTTCATTTGCGATGTAGTCACCCGTATGTTTTTCCTTCAGTTCTAACATTGCTAATGTTCTTATTACAACAACCCCTTGATTCACAAATTGAAAATTAATTCCTAGCACACTTCGCTTAAGTCGAGTTGCAGAATCAATTTTAACAGATAAAACACGCTGGTGTAACTCGTTTCTTATTTTTGATTTTAAATCTGTTGCTACCTCATTCATATGAACCTTAATATTACTTGCAGTAATTGCCACTTTCTGCTTCGACATAGTGTTGATACTATCGAGAATAGGATTTAAAATTTTTTGAAATCCCGAATCTGTAAAAATGGAAAGAGGTCTACCATTTTTCGTTACCATTTCCAAACAACTATTTTTTATTTCGCAGTATGTCAATTTCACATTTGGTATGAAAAGCCGTTCCGTCACCACAAAATTATCTAGTGACTGACTTTGGGCTTTTTTCGAAATAGTTTGACTTTTAGTCTTAATAATCTTCTCGTATTCTTCTTTGTGATACACTTGCAAGTGTTTTAATAGATTTCCAGCATGATTACCTTTAATATTTCTACTACACAGCTCACATTTATTAGTGTTAGCTGTTTTAAAATAATTAAAATATTTTCTGCAAATGTTGGTTTGAGTTCTAGGCATGATGAATAGGTATAATATGAGCTGTAAAAAATTAAAACAATTGAAAAATTAAATTAAAATTTAAACTGACTAGTGTAATAGTCAGTTTGATGATGTAATTCACACAACTTTTATTAAATATACCTACCCTCGATACTAATTTGATAATGACAAGACAACACAAGGTTTCTTAGGTTTTAAACTGGTGAATTTACACAAACACTGTATCAATATCCACTTGAACTAAACATAAAAATGAGTGGAAAAGACTAATCGCTATAACAAAAGAGTCACATATATGAAATTAGGATATTATCGTATTCACTTTTAAAATCTGTAGCGAAATTACATATGAAAATCGAGACAAGAGAACAGGAGAGACAAATATACATTACAAACACAGTTTTAGTTAGAATATTATATAAATTAATCCATCTCACTCATAATAACGAGAACATTATACATTCGCAATATTATTATCTAGTAAATCAGAGCAGTCGCTCTATATATGAAATGAATGAATGACGTGATAAGTTTTAGAAAAAATTAACGAGAAACATTAAAAACAAAAAATAAGCGTTATTTTATTTCGTTATTTAGATTTTATTAAGTTATCGGGTATTGTTACGTTATAACGGAACGAAATTAATTTTGTTATGTTATTGGCTAAAATGTCATTATTTTAGCGTTATCGTTACTTTATTTCGTTACGTTATAATAACGTTATCAATCCCTGGATAGAACTCAGGCAACAAGGCGAAAGTGAACTACATGGATTCAGCGATGCATCAGAGAAGGCATTTGCAGCAGTGGTATACTACAAGACAATAAATTCCCAAGGCACACCGGTTGTTGATCTAATAGCAACAAAAACTAAGATCGCTCATATAAAAAACAGAATATCGTTACCAAGGTTGGAATTATGCGGTGCCGTACAATTGGCAAAGTTATTAAAAACAGTTCAAGATTCCATGGATTTGGAACACACTACTACCTATGCATGGACGGATTCGATGATAACGCTTGGATGGATAAAAGGCGATCCCAGTAAATACAAAACTTTTGTGGGTAACAGAATAGCTGAAATTCAGTCGCTTATGCAACCAAGTCAGTGGCATTATGTAAAATCCAATTATAAGATGTAGCTTCACGTAGCACGAACGCACAAAACTTGCGAAACTATAAACTTTGGTGGGAAGGACCAAGCTGGTTAAAAAACTCAAATTATCCATTAGCGCTTGAACCAACTGAAGAAGCAGCCAATGAGGAACTAAAACCAAATTGCTTATTTATCAACGCACCTCCTCAACCAGAGTTCATAGATTTTTCACGATTTTCATCGGCTCTTAAAATCAAAAGAACTATAGCGTACTGCTACAGATTTTTTACTATCATTGAAAATCGAATACGTCAAGTTCCTGGAGAGATACCCAGTTTTCTAACAGTAGATGAACTAACCAGATCACACAATGTAATCATAAAAACAATACAAGATTCGGAATTTGCCGCAGATATTAAACTCCTCAAATCAACGAGTAAAGCCAGAAAAAACAGCAAACTATCATCACTAAATCCATTCATGGACGAAAATGGTTTGTTGAGGGTCGGCGGTAGATTACAAAAATCTCAACTTAAGTATGATCAAAAGCATCAACTAATTCTACCAAAAAATCATATTTACTCAAACCTCATCACAATTGAAGCACACCATCTTGTATTACACGGAGGCGTACAAGCAACTCTAGCACAAATACGTTCAAAATATTGGATTTTGGATGGTAAACGTCTAGTACGCACAACAATCCACAATTGTGTAAAATGTTTTCGATTCAGAAGAGCAGCATCAGAACAGTTAATGGGTATGTTACCGGAAGGTAGAGTTACTCCATCTGCCCCATTTTCCAATACGGGCATAGACTACGCAGGTCCATTTGCAACTCGTGTATCCAAAGGAAGAGGAAACAAGTCCTACAAGGGATATATCGCATTGTTCATTTGTTTCTCTACGAAACCAATTCACTTGGAACTTGTGAGTGAGCTAACAACAGCAGCATTTAAAAGATTTACTTCAAGAAGGGGAACGCCTTTAAACATATACAGTGACAACGGTACCAACTTCGTTGGAGCTCGGAACGCATTAAGTAAGGAGCTACAGGTGGCTATACAACAAGCAAACAACAATGCAGCTCAGGAAGCAGCTAACCATGGAACAAACTGGCATTTCATCCCGCCCGGTAGTCCCCACTTCGGAGGCATTTGAGAATCTGGAGTCAAATCAACGAAAGGCCACTTAAACAAAGTGATCGGTGAAACAACACTGACCTACGAGGAGTTCAGCACCGTATTATCACAAATTGAAGCATGTTTAAATTCCAGACCGATTCTTTCACTGTCAAGCGATTTAGATGATTTTGATGCTTTGACACCTGGACATTTTTTAATCGGGAGACCACTGATTTCACCCCCGGAGTCAGACAAAACCAACATAAGCCCAAAACAGAGATGGACTCTACTTTCAAAGATGACTCAAGATGATTTTGGAAAATATGGTCTAAGGATTACTTGAACAGTCTACAACAAAGGTACAAATGGAAAGAACCAAAAGCAAACTACAGGATTGGTCAGCTAGTTCTAATAAAGGATGAACAACTTCCACCTACAAAATGGGCAATGGGAAGGATAACAGATACTCATCCAGGGTCAGATGGTCTAACCAGAGTGGTATCAATAAAGGGTGCAAAAAGCACCATCTTCAAGAGACCGATTACAAAGATAGGTCTCCTTCCAACTGAGGATAATCAAGATCCAACAAGCAAATCAGATGAAGATGTAACAGTAGACGACAACAAGGTAGGACAACACAAGGTTGGCAGGTATCGAGTTGCCAGGGTTACTAAGAAGATCTATGCACCACTGCTTATATTACTAATTACGTTCAGTATTTGCAATTCGAGCGCACTACCATACAATATCACAACGTTCGAAAATCAACCAGATATCTATTATGAATCCATTGGAGAAGTCAAACTTACAAACAACGATTGGAATATAATACTGTATTATAATCTAACCAACTATTATGCAGAACTGGCTGCCTATAAGTGTTCCATAGACAGACTAGCTAAATATTGTTCATATCCTGACTACAACTTCACAAACTCGAGTATTGCTAAAAGACCAAGAGAAAATACATGTGGACTAATAGAACCATCGTTTGAGCAATCTTTACAAGAAATGGAGCACAAGGATGAATTGCTTCACCACCATAAGGTGAGTTTTGGAAGAAGCAAACGTGGACTTTTTAACTTAGGAGGAAATATAGCCAACGAGTTATTTGGGGTGCTAGATGACAGGGCCGTGGTGCGTTATGAGGAAGAAATAGAAAACCTCAAGATGAACGCAACAACCATTTCACGGCGTTATTAAAGAATCAAACGTCAATCATAGATACGACTATAAACGTCTTCAAAAATAGACAAGAAGATGTCAACAAGCATTGGCTGGTGTTCAAGAATCAGTTAGAGGAGGCGTTGCAGAGCAACGATGAACAAAGCAACTTTCTAGCTCTATCAATACATACGCATGATTGCATTCAAGGAGATTCAAGATACACTGAAAGAAGCAGTATTGGATACGCACAATAGAGTCATTACCACGAGGCTTTTAACGACCCAACAACTGAAAAAAGAAATAGATTTTATATGACGAGAAATCTACCACCTGAACTAATGCTTCCCAATATCGATGACACACATGACATATTGGCACTATACCAGCTAATGACAGCCAAGACAAGGCTGCAGGGCAAATATTTGATATTTGAGGTGAAGCTGCCATTAGTATATAAGGAAATATACCAAATATATAAGCCCACACCGCTGCCTACCCCCAACAGTCCATCTATATTTATACGGCCACAAATGGAACTTCTTGTGACAGATTTGCATCGGCACACATATTCTTCAATGACAACTTCTGAATAGCAAAACTGCATCAGCACCAACGACTTTAGCATATGCCAGTTAAACCAGGCTATGCATCAGAATCAAGAAGATGATGTTTTATGTGAGCTGCTCCTGCTACGACAAGAAAAAGTGAATAACAAATGCGAGGTGGTCGAAAGGAAGACGAACAACATGCCCGATACATGGATCCAACTAAGAGATTACAGATGGCTTTATTCAGTACCAGCTGAACGTACGATCAGTATCGTTTGTCAACAAGAGCCATTTTCTACAAAGATATCAAGAAGCGGAATACTGAGCTTAGGCTCTGGTTGTACACTGAAGGGAAGAACGCAAGCAATCGTACTATCACAAAGTATATTCCTCAATATTACCAACATTTAATCTCTCAATAGAAATGACCAAGCAACCACAAGGTTACTCCCATCACTTTCAAGACTTGTCAAAGGTACAAGGAATCGAAGAACTACAGCAAAAAATAAAGGCAGTAACGATGAATACAGGGAGAAAGCTTATCTCATCACCACGTGCACCACTATGCACTCACGTATGGACTCCTTGCGCTCGTACTCATAGGCATAGTCTTCGTGGCAATCAAAAGGAGAATTGACGCAACCAAAAATAAACCAGCCAGAGTCACTCCTCTAGAGGCTCTGGTATAAAGCACGATAATCTTCACATCTTGGCCGGGGAGAATGTTATAACAACAACACTTATGCTATAAAATTATGACATTGAATATATCAATTTTTCCATATACATATACATCCGTTAAATACAGATGACACGGAATATGTATATCGGTTTTCATATTGACTAGGGCATTTACATTTATTTTGCATAATCAATAGTTTTCTAAATGATCTTTTTTGTATATAAATCAAATAAATTATGGAATAAATATTAGTTCTTACACAACAGTCAACGTGTTTCTGTCAAGCCCTGACCAACAGCAAGCGAGAAACGTTTTAAGTATAATTGTCAACTATCAAATTTGTGATTTGACCAAAATACGATCAAACAAGCACAATTTTTTTGAGACCACTTAGTCCCGAAAAGAATTAATGAGCCGAGTAAGGACAGGAACATAAGAAGTGCTCAACCGTTCCCTCACTCAATGAACCACACTGATCGTAGTTTCCAGTTTCACAAACTCGTATACCAAATAAATGCTTGTTTAGACAGAATTATGTGATAGTTCGCTTTAAAGTTATCAAGGTGCCTCTACAATATTATAGTTTTAAATCACCGACTGATTTTTCGATATTTGAATCCAAGATAAATTTTAGATAAACGACAGATGGAAATATTGCCCCGTTGGTCATTTGAAAATCCCGCTTAAAGACCCCAAATTCCTCCACCTTGACGTGAACTTTGTGCGCAATATGTAGCTTAGTTTGTTTACAGTGATCTATTTTGTCAATTCATGTTACGCGTGTTTCCCGATTTTTATAATGAATAAAAATATCGAACAATAAGAAAAGAGAAAGAGAAAAAAAATTAGCCGGAGCCTAATCAGGTGAATACTGTGTTTGTTCCATAAAATTTGTTGAGTTTTTGGTCAGAAATTCGTTCACAATGAAAGCCTTGGGAGATGGTGCCTTGTCGTTTCCACAAATCTGGCTTTTTTCGACGAATTTGCTCTCTCAAACGCCGCATAACGCCCAGATAATATTCTTTCTTTATCGTCTGACCTTCTGGCAAGAATTCCGAGTGCACAACATCGAACTAAGAAAAAAAAAACAGTGAACATTACCTTGGCTATTGATTGACTTTGGCGTGGTTTTTCGGTTTCGACTCAGTTGGAGGGCGCCATTCCGAAGCATGTTAACTGGTTTGCATATCAAAATAGTAATGCGTTTTATGAATGTGGGGTCGGAGTTGACTAGTTCTAACATGTCTTAAGCGACCTTTACGCGATTGAGTTTTTCAAGAAAATTTGAATCTTTCCGAACTAGTCGAGTGGCAACACGTTTCATGTCCAAACAATCGTGTACAATGGTAGGAATTGATTCGTTTTATACAGAAATTTCATCTTCTACCATTCATATGTACGTGTTTTTGATAAAGTCGATTCACCGTAAGCCTTCTGTAACATTTTCAGCGATTCAGCACACGAAATTCTATTTGCAATACAAAATTGCAGACTAATTCTTTGTTCGATATTATTATTCATTGTAAAAATCGGGAAACACACTTTGGGAATTGACAAAATAAGGCACAGTAAACAAACTAAATGACGGATCGCTCTCAAACTTCACTTAGCGACAAAATATTTACAATCTTAAAGCAACTACCTAGCCATATCTTAAAGCTACTGAAACCATAGCGTTGAAGTGTGCAATGTCTAATACTCTCTGAACAAATTCTCTGTTGTTCGACGCGTTTTCATTCGTTCTTTGACTTCATGAAGCAGAGGGTAACTTAGAGACATGTTATTTAGGATGAATTGTAAATTTGAGATAGTTATATCTAAAGCATATATCCGAACGAGAACAGACTTAGGAGGAAGGGGCGGAGGGGGGGAGGTTTGAGTGTCCAAGTTCATTTGGGTTTACTAAGAAGGAAGTTCCTATAGTATACAAGACACAAGAGCTGAAAGAATTATTATTTTTTGAATCATATTCCCCCCTTCCCTACTCCACCACACTTGTTGATCTTCATTGCTGAAAGTCATAGTGACCGACGATGATTATATTATAATATGAAGGATATATATGTATAAGAGAGCGATACCGCGTCTTAGATCTTCCACACGCTCTAGGACCTTCTCAATGAGATCCTGAGAGGAAAGAGTAATATCAATTACTACGTATGAAGCAGACAAAATACACGTCTGTGGCACTATTCTGGTAATTCCCCGGGAAAACGGAATTGGAGAAAGAATTTACATATAAATTTTATTTAAATAATTTTTTCTGGCATACTAAAGTAGAAAGTTAGTGGTAAATTTTTTGAAAATAAAATAAAATTGGGAATAACTTTGCCTGGTAATTTCGCTGTGGAAAAAGTATTCCCAATTTACAAATATTTACATCAACTTTTTTTTCTCAGAAGGCCAGAAAAAGCTGATTTATAGACAAAAGCTATGTAAAATCTTTCCCCAGTTCCCAGTTCCCTCAAGGGACAATAAGTGAACATATTCATTTAACAATATAAGCATTAACATTTGTGATCATCTAGATTGGTTAATATTGGGTATGTCCTCCTCCAGATTTGATGACTGGTTCTAGGCGCCGTGGCATACTTTTTATTAGATTTGAAGTAGTTTCAGACGATATTTATTCCCATGCGTGGCTTAAGTTATTAAACAAATCGTTTTTATTTAAGCGCTCTTTAAATGGCAATTTTTCGTCCAACATCATCCAGAGGTTTTCTATTGGATTAAGATCCGGGCTCTGGGGAGGCCATTCCAATAGTTTGATTTTATTTTTTATAAAATATTACATGGTAAGTTTGGAAGTATGTTTGGGATCATTGCCCTGCTGGAAGATAAACCGCCTTGGTAACCCAATTTTGCGTATTGAGTCTTTTAAATTTTCTTTCATTAAGTCCACATATACACCTGCTGTCATAATATTATCAATTAAACACAAATTACCAACTTCACTTCCAGCGAAACACCCCCATACCATAATAGATTCACCACCGTGCTTTATTGTGGCTTTTATATTTTGTGCTGCATAAGCGGTTCCAGCATTTCCCCAAACTCTATCTCGTTTTTTGGTACCGAAGAGTTGGAATTTGCTCTCATCTGACCATAGCACATGAGTCCAAAATTCTAAGCCTTTATTCCTATATTTTTTAGCAAATTGCAATCTTTTCTTCATATTTGTTTTACTTAAGAAGGGGTTGTTTCTCTGAGTACAGCTAATTTTTCCTTTTTCGCGTAACCATCGACAAATTGTACGCGTAGAAACTGAAACATTTGTTATTTGTTTGATTACGCGAGAAGTTAGTTTTGGATTTCTACCCCTTCTCTGACGATTTGTCTGTCTTCCTTTTTTAATGGGCGCTTTCAGGGCAACCAACAGTTGGCAACATGTTGAGTAAAATCGCGGCCAACGCTATGAAAATGTTTAGCACTATGAAATTTTTAAATCAAATTGGCGATGATTTTACCAATCATGATTGGGGACCTGAAAGCGCCCAATGTCTTTCGCTTCCTTCCCCTTCCGGATAAATTTTTTACACTTCCGAATTTCTCGTTCTTTAACCAAATTTTTCTCGCGTTAGTGAATGACAGATTGTATTTTTTAGCAAGTTGGCGATAGGACAACCCAATATTACGGTCATTTATAATCCGTTGTCTCAGATTAATTGAATATTCGCTTTGCCTCGGCATATTGCATGAACTAATAAAATCTTCAACAAAAGGACGTATTTTTTTAAGAAAACATATAAAATATTTGAATATTGCAAAAATTTACCTTAAACCAAAGTTTATTCGGAAAAAAACTGGATTAAATATCAAAACAAACTGTGTTAACTTAATTTTGTCGCGTCGATTATTTCACATCACCTAGAAATTACACACGTACGCAGATAAAGAGGAAGCGCAACTAACGTTTTGTACGCAGATGTGCAATTAAGGAAATAAGCGACTATAAAACAAAGAAAAAACAATGTTAGGTGCAGAGATGTTTAAAACTAGGATATTCTAAAAAAAGTGATGCGAGTGTTCACTTAATTTTGTCACCCTCTGTATACAGTCTAGTTAGTCCTTTCAATATTTGTGGCATTCTATCACTGATGATACGTTTGAAATCAGTAATTATGAGTCTGTTGATGTCAGTAGTTTGTAATACTCAATAATTGACGATAAACTTGGTTTGCTTATTTCTATTAGAAGCCCCAACTTAATTTTGCACTGGGCTCCACTTGGCTCCACAAAGTTACAGCACGGCTCTGAATGGTTTAATTTTGCATTTGCAAATGACATTAAATTTAGTTTCGATACTATTGTTTTTCTTAGATCTCTATACACAGAATATTTGTATGCCGATTGCATGAATTGCTGATTTATGCTCAGAATATTATTTTCGCATTTATATACAACATTGGCACTTTAATCGTAATTTACATATTATATAGAAACACCTGTTTTCTATAGACCCATATATAATATAATATTTTAAGGATTCCAAAATGTCATCCATCGAGTTTAACGGGATCAACTGAGTGTTCAGACTCGGCTTTAGTTTCGGAGGCCCACTTTACGTTGATCTTTTCTTATGTTACGGAGATATATGGCGTTCCAGCTTATTCATTATATTCTGTTTCTTATTCACTTGAAACATTGTTCTAAACTTTTTCTTACATAAATTTGAAATATCAGTTCGCATAAGTTTTACATTTTCCATATGAAAAATCTTCGAATCCAGTTTGGCTTTCGAACTTTTTGAAATCAAAACCAAAGGATTTTTATTTATTCATTCCAATAAGTTCTTCCAAGCATACGGTCTATATAACTTCTGTGTGTCATTTTTATACATGATGTATCGACCCATTTCATAACACGGTGTGCTGAGACAAGATGTCACAAAACAGAATAATTACAAAAGTAGTCCACTAAAGTCCATCGTGCATAGTACGGAACAGGACTATTAAAACACTACTTCACTAAACAGTGCATTGATAGTACACTAAAGGAAAAAATTTATATCGAAATATTATCCACAACTCAAACTGTTATGTGAAAAAAAATGTACTTTAACTGAAAGCAAATGTCTACTTGTAAACAGCGTGCTTCACTGTTTGTATCAAAAACTTTTTAATATACATTACCGTTTTTATTATGAAAAGTTCTTTTTTTCACCAAAATATTGTGCAAAAGACGTAATAAAAATGCATGATTCTGACCATCCGTACGGTAGAATTAATTGTATACGTTAACTAGTGGTGATAATAATTTTTTGAATAGACTTGAGGTTCTCAAAATCTGTCATCTTAATGTATGTTCTATTCCAAGTAAAATTGCGAGGCTACAAATTCTTTTCCGTAAGAAGCACTTCCATATTGTGGGTATTTCAGAAACTTGGTTAAAATCATACCATACTAATAAGGCCTTTAAGATCGATGGCTACAAACTGTTCAGGCAGGATAGAATTGGTAGAGGTGGGGGAGGTGTTGGTTTATATATCAGAAGTGATATTGTGAAAAATGGAAAAGTACGTATTTCTCAGAGGGTGTCCCATTTTAACCTTGACCATTTGGTAATTGAAATTACTTTGGCCTCGATCAAGATAGCTGTAGGTGTAGGGTATATCCACCATAGAGGCTTACCTCTTACAAATTTAGAAGAAGTTTTCGCGTATTTGAATGAGGAGTATAACAATATAATTTTTATGGGCGACTTTAATGTCAACTTGCTAGATGCAAATGATTCTAGGAATTTCAAACGTTTAATGACTCATTTTAATTTGAATACTACGCAAACTAAACCCACCAGAATTCACGATAATGGTGCATCGCTTATTGATTTAATTCTTATTAGTCCATCTTTACAGCCATGTAGTATGTTTCAAGGCCCTGGAGTTGCTGATCATGAATTGGTTGGGGCAAATCTTAATATTAAGGTAATTCGCAATATGGATTATATTACGTACCGTAGTTATAGGAATTTACAATGTGATATTCTTCAGGAGGATATTGTCAGGCTCGATAAGGCTGCTTTATATAATTCCAGTGACATTAATACTAAAGTATTGCTACTAAATCGGGGTATTTTGTCCCTTATGGATAAACATACTCCACTTGTTACCAGAATAATTGATACAACCTCACCCCAATGGCTCACAAAAAATATTAGGAACGCCATCCAACTTCGCGACATGGCTTATAAAGTGTGGAAATTGGCTCGTCTGCCTGAGAATAAACGTATTCTATTATATTATGATAAAAAGGTGAAAGGTATGATTAAAGCCTCTAGAAAACGTTATATCCAGTACAAACTTGATCCTGGTCTTGGTTCTAAAGTAATTTGGAACCATTTAAAAAATGAAGGGATACACAGTAAAGATGATCAAGAATGTTTTAAGATGTTTGAGCCTGACCAGTTAAATACTGCATTTGTTGATTGTGTTCCTAATGTAAGTTCAGCTCCTCATACTAATCAAATTTCCGCGTGCCCTCCTGATAATCTTGGCGGTGTTGGTCACTCGAGTCTTGCAGGCTGGGTGGGCAACGACTTCCAATTTTCAGAGGTTGATGAGGACGTCGTGCTTAATGCAATACTTTCTATTAAATCTCATGCCGTGGGTGATGATGGCATTTCTTTGAAATTTATTAAATGTTGCATTCCGGCCATATTACCTTTATTGGTTCATATATATAATTATATATTAAACACACAAATTTTTCCTAGATGTTGGAAAATAAGTAAGGTGATTGCCATACCCAAAAAAAAAAGATCCATTAGTGCCAACTGACATGCGGCCTATATCACTTTTACCATCACTGTCCAAAGTTTTTGAGAAGATTGTGGCTGATCAAATTCGTACGCACTTACTGATAAACCAGTCTCTCTCTAAATTTCAATCGGGGTTTCGTCAAGCGCATAGCACAGCTTCACTGTTGATGCATGTAACTGACTTTGTTAGATCGTGTGCTGACAGAAACAGTAAGACAATCCTGATTCTTTTAGATTTCTCGAAAGCTTTTAATTCAATAAAATTTGATGTACTCGAGAATAAACTAAGAACGCAATTTTGTTTATCCGCTGAGTCTATCAACTTAATTTCATCATACCTGACGGATAGATTTCAGTATGTTGTAACCAATAAGGGTAAATCTTCTCTATTACCATTGTCAGCTGGGGTTCCTCAAGGTTCTATCCTGGGGCCGATCATTTTTTCGTTATATATAAATGATATTTCGGGATTACCGTTAAGTTGTAATCACCATCTATTCGCGGATGATGTCCAAATATTTAAAGAAATACCCAATGACACCTTGTCTCACATTAGCATTGATTCGGTCAATAAAGATCTTGAGATGATTAAGAATTGGGCACTAAATAATAGTCTTACTATCAATGCGTCTAAGTCTCAAGCTATCATTTTTGGTAAAAGAATTGATTATGATATGTTTCCACCTGTTAAAATTAATAATGCGATTATACCTTATGATAGTTCTGTTAGAAATTTGGGTATTATAATGTCTAATGACCTTAGTTGGGACAAGCATGTTGATCAAATTTGTCAAAAAATGTACATGACTCTGCGTTTATTACGTAGTAAACGACTAGGGGTACCACGTGACACTAGATTATTGCTAGTTCGGTCTCTCGTTATGAATCATTTATTATATTGTGATATCGTTTTTTCGAGATTGAACCTTTCAGTGATGAATAAAATTATAAGAGTTTATAATGGTTGTCTCCGTTATATATTCGATTTACGAGCTTTTGATCACATTTCACATATCAGAAACGTAATTTTTGGCATGCCCTTGAAACAATTTTTTGATTACCGAGTTGCTTTATTTATTTTTAAAAATCTTCATTTTCCACACTCCCCAAAATATATAGTTGAGAGATTTAGGTTTGCCCGATCTGAGAGAACTAAGAATCTAATTGTATCGACTCATAATTCGACGTATATGGACGGTGCCCTACTCGTTAGAGGTGTAAATATTTGGAATAGTCTACCTTTACAGGTGAGAGAGGCCAAGTCTGTTCAAGCATTCAAGAAACGTTATTTAGATGTCATCATGTCACAGTAACAATTCGATTTGTAATCACATATATGTAGACTATATAATTTTAAGTTTTTATATTATTTAATCAAATAACCATCAGTGTATTATATACGACTATGTTTTATATAGTATATTTATTATTATTTATTGAATTTATATTTTAATTTTGATTTCATTTTCATTTTCATTATCATTATCATTATATTTTTTACATTGTATATTTTTTATTTTTTGTATTTTTATTATTATATCAATTAAGAATTTGCTGTAATAGTTTTTAGACCTACGAACTTTTATAAGCAACCCTTGTTGTTGCGCTAGTTCGTGATATTGAATAAATAAATAAATAACTAGAATTAACGGTTTCTAATCAAATTAATCGATTTATTTATTCATAATATAGCGACATCTATTAATTTATGAATGCACTATAACAAAAACAAAGAACAAGAATCCAAGTACACAAATTCAATACTCACCTACAGATGGCAGTAGTGAAATATTTCATTTGACAAAAAATAAAAAATTGCTAACCTATAATTTTGTTACAAAACAGAAAACACATTACTGAATAGCTTTAAGTTTATAAATTCTTAATAAATAATTAAATAACACAACAAAAATGTTTTGCATTCGTGTGCTAGCAAATCAAACCCGATCAAAATTAAGAAGTTTGCCAATTTCAACAATCTTGCCGTCACAAAATTATTCGGCCGAACCACAGTTGTCAATTCCGGTGCCGGAGGGACAAGAGAAGCCACCAAATCCAAAATTACAGAGTATTGTCAATGAAATTGCTACCTTAAATCTAATAGAAGTATCCGAATTGACAGGATTGCTAAAGAAAAAGTTAAATATTCCTGATCAAGTATTTATACCACAAGGTGGATTCGCGGGTGGTGCCGCATCATCCGCAGCAGCAGAAGATGATGAAGACGCAGCACCTAAAAAAGTTCAGACATCGTTTAAAGTAAAACTTATGAAATTCGATGATAAACAAAAGGTTGCCCTAATCAAAGAAGTGAAGAACTTACTGGAGGGTATGAATTTGGTGCAAGCAAAAAAATTCGTTGAAAGTGCACCAACAATTGTGAAGGAGGATATTCCAAAGGATGAGGCCGAAAAATTAAAAGAGGCATTAGCTAAAGTTGGTGCTGTTATTGAGATAGAATAAAGTTATATAGTTTAAATGTAATTGGATTAATAAATGATTTGATTTAGTCGGAACGTATTTGAACTGGACTTTTACTTCCTAATATTTTTTCTTAAGATTTTAATGCACTTTTAGTTTCTTTCGCATGCCATCGAAACGTCTTGCTGGACGATTATGATTCTCCTACTAACGTTAAATAAAGTTCCTTTCTCGTCATTAATTACTTCAAACAAATTTCATTAATTATTTCATTTATTTATAAGAAATTATATAAAGACAAAAATTAAACTAAGATAATTTATTTTACGGTGTACTAAAATCTACTGACGCAGTTCCGATTCCATTTATCGATTCCAAAGAATTATTGGGCATTAGTACTTTTGATATATTGCCGAGGAAATCCTTTTGGTCTCGAAGACCGCACATGTAACTCTGCAACGAATCGTTATATGGCTTAAGAAGGATTTGCTTAATTAACCGTTTTAAATCAATCAGATAAGCAACATTATTTCCCAAAGACTGCATATGCTCCTCTGTTAACGGCCGCTCATGCCAATTTAAATCCTGTGGATATAATACAACTTTTTAATAATTATATGCAAAAGGTTTTTCTTTAGAAAAATTACCTTAGATGTTATCAATACGTTTGGTGGTAAATTATAATATTTCTCAATGCACTCAACTATTCCTATCTTAGTAGATGTATTACATACGCTGGCATGAAATATCATGGTATCGAATACCCTTTGCAATTGTATTCCGTGACAATGTTTAAGGTTATCAGCCATGCCTTGACAATCGTGCACCACTTTTACGATTTCATTTGATTCTAAAATTGCTTTTAATTCTTTTGGTATAATACCACCATACGTTAATATATCGTATACAAAAATATTCACGTTATTCGATATTGCGATTAGTGAAATCCTGGATAGGCGGCCATGTATGAGACCGTCAATTGACACACCGAGTTTTTTCGATGCGCTTAATGTTTTCACCGAATTATAATATCGGACGTCGATTTGTCTTATAACCTGTATTCGATTTATTAAATCGGTTATATGGTCCAATTTGCTCTGCGATACATTGAGCGTTGGCTTTGCATCACTGGATTTTGACGGAGATCCGGCTCGGACGAAGGTATCGAGCTCCGGAACGTTTAAGTCCGAGCCTTGAAATACTCGAATAGATTTTATATCATTACTAAAAAAATTTTGAACTCCACGTGCCACGTAACCGGGATTATCGAAACGATAGTAATTTGTTAACTTAAGCCGCGTTCGACTCTCGTTAATTGTTACCAGCTCACCGACGACACAGTGATCCCGTAATTCTATTATTAATTTGTCTTTTATCTTAAAATTGCCGTCCATCTCTCTTATACAGGTTTAATAAAATAATAATAAAAAAAATACTATTTACGATTTAATCTTCCTTCTCGTTTGACGTACGCGCGGGAGACGTTTGATCTGTGTGATCGAAATATGCTCGATACAGGTACAAACCTAATGCAATATGTAATGCTACTACAGCTACCACAGCTGAGTAAATATTACTTTGCATAGATGTTAGATTTAGGAAATTATCGAAAATTATACTTTTGCTGCCAAAAAACGAGACTATAGGTAAAAATATGATAAGAAAGCAGTAGAAGAATACCGTAGAGAAAGTTTTAAAATCAGAAATGCCCTATAAAAAAAATGTAAACAAAACACATCAGTTACTACTGTAAACACAAATATAAACGAATAACTGACTTACCTTTACTGGTTTTGTTTGTGTTTTAATTGTTTTTGCTTTAGACATTTTATATTTTATGTGAATTTTAATTAAATTGTAACTATTGGTCCGGTATCTAACCAATTTTACTTTTTTGACTACGAATTTTTTGACATATCACGTGAAAAATGCAACAAAAGCTGTAAGTGACATCTGGAAATTGGTAAAATAAGCATAAACTGCTGGAAAAATGGAAATTTTTTTATAGCACTTTTATGCAAAGTCACAATCACAATTCACAGACCACAGTGCTCGTGTCGGACTGCCCAACCAAGCTGACAGGTAAAGTGATGTTGAAACGTGTTTTATTAATTAGTGTATTCATTATGTATAAATTTTATTATTAGTAGACATCGAAAAAAATAAAATAATTTTATTTTTCTACTGAGGCTCCGGCGAGAGTCGAACTCGCGATCTCCTGTTTACTAGACAGGCGCTTTAACCAACTAAGCCACGGCGCCGATATGAAATTTTGGTATATAGTTGTCCAAGAAACATTTCAAACCACATTATACAAACTAAATCTCAGTTACTGTGGTTTACTTATAAAAAATGATGTAATTTATATTTTGTATATCATTATCTGATAGAAAACTCAGTTTCTTCATAAACAGCGGCCGATAAACAAATTTTATGAAAATAAAAACAAAATGTTCCCATGCCGGGAATCGAACCCGGGCCTTCTGGGTGAAAGCCAGATATCCTAGCCACTAGACAACATGGGATATGCAATTGCTCATATTATTGTTCTAATAAAATCAAACAATATCAATATACAATGACAATACACATTGTACACTTATGGGGCACTTTATTGAATATTGGTTTAGATTAATTTCCACAAATAAAATATATTTAACTGTATGTATTGGGTACAGATTAAAAAATATTATTAGCAGAGCGTAGTTTCGATCTACGGACCTCTGGGTTATGGGCCCAGCACGCTTCCACTGCGCCACTCTGCTCGACGAACGTTACTACTTTACTGTTGTTCTTATCACATATTGGTATAACATAAAATCAATAATTTTGGATTATTATTTTCCTATCGATAAGCGATTGAATTTTAGAGTGCATATGGATAAATTAGCCGATAATTGCAAGAGCAGATTGAATGTAATCAAAAGGGTGAGCAAACCGAAATGGGCAGCTCATCCTTGTGTGACTGATATGTTACGAAAAGCGCTAGTGTCATCCAAGATTGCGTACGGAATGAGTGTTTATGGTGATGGGTCCAAAGTAGGGTTTAAAAAGTTGATGACTGTGGAGAATGCTTATGCCAATACACACTCTATGGTCTGAATTGGGTGACTCACCTCTTAATTATAAGAGGGAGTGGATCACCGTACGAGAGACTGTACGAATGTTGACTAAGGACAATAAATTGTTGAATGAAATAAAATGAAAGAGAGATTGCAAAGAGCACCAAAGAACACAAAGGTCACGGGTGATCTTGGAGAATATGATTGTTTTTTCCAAGATTAGGCTCGTAAGCCCAAAAGTCCTTCCGAATAATTCAATTGTGCGTTTGAATTTTGGTGATATAACAAAAGCGATGGTGAATGTGTTATCGGTTAAGTGTGAGTTTTGCAAAATGCGAATGAATTATTTTGCACATGTGGAAGTGTATACAGATGCTTGTGTGAACGATGACCGAGTAGGTGTAGGAATCTATATTCCATCAATGAGGAAAGAGAAAAAGGTAAGAGAGAATGACAGTATCTGTATAATGAATGCAGAGTTGATTGGAATTATGGAAGGGATCAAGTTGGCAATGACACAAGGGAGGAGGAGAGTAGTGCTATTCTCGGACTCCCAGAGTGGGTTAGAATTAATTATTAACGGTGGGGGAACTCATGGAAATGTGTATGTGGAAATGTTGTATGAGTACCATCAATCTTGTGGGAGTGAGGTCATTCTTCAATGGATACCTTCACACATACAAATTGAAGGTAATGAAAGAGCCGATATGCTTGCGAAACGGGGTTTCTTGGTTGAATGCGTAAATGAGAGAGATTATTAAAAAATGGCAGGTGAAAGTCAAGAAGTACTTTATTGAGCTGGTTAGTTCTCCTTTGAGGTGACCAATGGAACGTGCGTTACGAACAATGGAACGTGTGTGAGATTGAATCATGGTAATTGGAAAGAGTGTTTGATGAAACGCAATTTGATTGAGTGTGAATTATGTGAAAGCTGTTTGGCTGTGGAGGACATCGAACATTTGATTCTGAAATGTTCTTCATTCAATCAGAACAGACAAATGTTCGATGGCCTCTAGAGCGCAAGGAACCTGATTGAATTATTACGAATGAGGATGCACGTATATAAGAATGTGTATGATTTTATATGAATGAATAGTATGGAAGGGGATCGGTGCGAGAAAGATGAATAAAAGATCAAATAAAAATTAAAAATGTAAAATTTGTAATTACATAAAATCAACATGCTTGCGAATGATATTGCACATTTATTTCAATAGCGGCCCCGAGTAAATTTTTCTTGTTAATCTATCGGTCTAGGTTTTGGCTTTTTATTATAACATATGGTGGCCGATTGAGTATATCCCTTTTCCGGACACATAATGTTTTTTTTTCTTCAATAGAAGTCCATCACTCCATCACACACAAATGTGTTTGTGAAAAATAACAGGTTGTAATGTCTTCCGGACTTAAACGGATCTTAGTTAAATCGGAATTCTTTTTTAAAACAGTACCAATGAGATAATCGAGCTTGGAGTGAAAATATCGGAAAGAACAGTACGACGTCGTTTAAAAAAAAATCAACTCAAATGCAGACGCCCAGGCAGCAAAAAAGCCTCATCTCACTCCACGCATGAGACAACAACGACTGGTTTGGGCCCACAAGCATCAAGAATTCACAGAATTCAATTCACTTTATTCCAGGTAAGTTCCAAATTTGAAAACACCAATTTTGTTTAACTGTGTTCAAACATGAAAAATACTAACCAACTTTATTTTTTTATTTCATAAATTATATTTAGCGACGATTGACGGAATTAGAGGTGGTCACGGAATTTTACAGTTTCGTGTGCAGGCGACCAAACAAGCGCTATAATAAGGAGTGCATGGAAAAACAAGTCAAACATCCACCGGCCATCATGTTATGGAGCTGTATATCACGAAAGGGCTTTGGACCAATATATTTTGTACAACGAACGATGCGGCAAGATCAATACATTAAGGTTTTCAGTGATGTTTACATGCCCTATGGAAATCCCTCCCCCTTCGTCCATCGGTGTACACTTTCTTGTAAGATGGCGCACCATGTTGCAATACATTAAGCGTTAAAAATTACTTGGACAGCAAAAAATAAACATTCTTTCGTGGCCAGGCAACTCACCAGATCTCAACCCAATATAGAATTACTGGTCCGTGTTGAAGCTACTAGTATGTATGCGTACCAACAATACAGTGATCGAACTAAAAAAAAACATCGAGGACGTTTGGAAAAATGATTTAGAAATAAAAAATACAATATAGAATTGCTACAAAAGCATACCAGAACGAAGTAAAAAAGTATTGGCCGCAACGGCTGTAATTTCGTCTGCAATTCGTTAATCCATCAGCACCAGAAGTATTTTCTGAGTAATGAATCGCACAATTCAAGGTATACAATTGTGAAGTAGATGGGTGACATCTTCATGCGCCTACGAAAGAACAACTACCGAAAAGAACGAAAGCGGAGTTCATGTAAAACAGGGACAAATGTGAATTTAACGAAACATGGTTGAAGTTCCTGGGTTATATTTTTACGGATAAGGGGTACAAAGCTGACAACGATACAGTTGAAACTATTATCCAAATGAAATCGTCACCAAGTATAAAGAACTGAAAAGTGTACATGCTTGGTGAAAGTACTTGGGGGAATTCATTTCCAATCTGTTTGCGTCAACTAACATATCAGTTGCCTTGTCGAAAAGAAAACGAGTAGAGTTGGAATTATGAGCAATAAGAAACCACAAATTATGAAAAAGGCATCGGACTTACGATTTGGATGTACGAAATTTCATCAATACGAATGACGAGATCAAGGAACTAGTAAAGAAAGAGATCTCAAACCAGTGGAAGCCATATTCAAAAATCCATTTCAAAACGCACCGCTAATACTACAACACGTATATTGTTCGATGTAGTACACTATACACCGTACAGTACAGCAAAAGTACTAACATTCCCATATCTTACGCATTAAGCGACTGTGCAGCCAATGAAATTGAAAAGGAAGAATGCGTATTAAGTAAACATAATACTGTCAGCTGAAAGAATGATTTATATTGGCTACTTCCACTGACTGAGCTGAATGCGACTTCCGCTGAGCTAAACCGTCTAAAGGCAATAATTATGCGTGGGGGAATGAAACGATATGTAACTCAAAAGCTGTAAGAAAATATAAACCATTCAAACAGAAAATAACTTTTGAAGATGGATTGCTATTTATAAAGGTAAACGTTGTAATAACAAAATCGTTTTTCAACGAGATCGAAACATTTTATTGGCATGGCAAGACCAAGAAGTGATTTTATTATTGCGTCAATGGTTTGCAGATCATGGAATATTTGGTATTTAACTTAACCCAGTTCTTTTAGGCTTGGGATTTCTTAGGAAAATTTGCAAAATTTGAAAATTTTCTGATATAAAAAGTTAGTATTGTGTGGAAGAAGACATCAGTTGGAGGGAGCGGTTAATATTTGAACTCTGGAAAAATTAGTTATTATTTGCAGAAGCAGATTGGATGTAATTAAGAGATGAAGAGATCATCCTGAAGTGACTAATTAATATGTTACGAAAGGCGCTTGTATCATCTAACGTATAGAAAGATTGTTTAAGGTGATGGTTCCAAATAAAGGTTGGATTTTATAAGTTAATGACTGGAAATGTTTATACTAGAGTGGTATTGGGGGCTATCAATTCAACCCCAAGATTTATTGGACGGATTACAAAAAGACACAAAGAACATTGGTGATCCTGGCAAATATAATTGTATTTTCCAAGATTCGCCATACATCCTCAATTTCTCTCGCTCCTAACAATCTAATTGTTGGTTTAGATTTTGGTGAAACGATAAAAGCGATGATGAATAAGTTTTGAAGAGAAAATGTTGAAATTATATGGAAGGGATCAAGTTGGCAGGCAATTCAATGTTTTATATCTCCAATCTGGGGGAAGTGATGTCATTCTTCAATGGATCGATTGTAACGAAAAAGGTGATATGCTCGTAAAACGGAGTTTTATAGTTGAGGAAGTAACTTATATGAATATGAATTCGTGGATGCAAGATGTGCTTTGAATGTATCAGGTGAATATGTGGAGCTGACCAAATGGCACAGTGGTTAAAGCTTTGGCGTTTGGATCGGGTGGTACCGGGTTCAAATTCCGATAGGAACAGGATGTAAAAGGAAATTTTCACCAACAAATTTAAAGGGAACACAACTATCGGCGTGCAAAACCTATACGCCGACCCATCTATCATGTCCAGTACTAAAGACTGGCATAACTGCGTAAGGATGGGGAAAACAAACTGTGAAAGAGTTAGGAGTGCTTCGGCCCCAAAACAGATTACAGGGATTAAAAAAAAAATATGGGAGATAATAGTAGAGTGAATTTGTTAGAAAATGTTAAGTGAGACAAAAAGTACTTTGAGCTGGCTGGTTCTCTTTTGAGAAAAAATCATTGTTAGAATGATTCAACTCTCGTTTCCGAAAACTAATACAGGTCTTATGAGTGATTTATAAAGCGCGAGGGGAAACGACTGCGAAAAGTACCTACATATTTTGAAATCATGTAACTTTTACAACTCTCTCTCTCTCTCTTGAAATCATCTTAACTAACTTTTAAAAATAGATTAGTTATAGCAGTTATAGCTGCCTTATGTATCATTACAGGTCATTTAATTGGTAGTCTTACATTCTATCAAGGTTAGTCGAGGTCGTCCTCCGAATCGAAGGGGCAATGACTTTCTCCCTTTTACCGCTATCACTAGTTCCTGGCTTGCAAGCCCCGGAACCAGTCTTAGCCACACTGACAACTGGAGTAACAAACCCCCCTTCTCCACCAGCATTCGAGAAGTGCTGGCCACTTCTTTATCTTTCTTAAATTTATTTTTAATAGAATCCATAGTTGATGGTCCGCCTGTGCACCGATCCGTATACACGGGTAAGGAACTGGAGGTCGCCAGGGATCCAGAGCGCTCCGTTCAGTACTGGGCAATTATTTTTAGATGCGTCCCCAGTCTAGCTGATCATCGGCACGGTTCGCATAACACCTTGATCCGACCCACACGCCACCATATACCGTGACCCGCTCCACCCCTACCTAGGTTACTCATTTCATCAATTCTTGTTTTCAAGAATTAGAACCTGGAGGCGGTGGCAATTGTGAGGCTTCACTTTATCAAAGTTGTGATCGCCTGTTATAGAACATAATTTGGTGGACATAGAAATTTTGTTTTGATACGGTTGATTCTCGTGCTGCAGAAGTTTCCCAAAATGTATCTCCCTTTCCCTACTACTAGAATTCAACAGACGTTCTTAATAGTTTACAACAGAGGTTTACAGCCTAGTTCTTAATAGTTTACAAGGAAAATGAGCTTCTCTAAAATTCCTAGACGAGTTTCAGCGGTTGATACTATATTATATTTTATGTTTGATAAAATTAACCACATTTGTTCTCAGTTCTCCATTCAAGTCTTTGATAATTGTATATCTTGAATTTTAAGGCTTTAGTAAATTTTTTTCGCAAACCAATCTCTTCGATTTCCATTTTCCAAAGCGGATATTTTCGATTCAAGTCCTTATTCGGTTTATTTTATCTTTCTATTTAATATTCGAGACAGGGAAGTAAGACCAATATCAATTGGTCTAGCTTCCCTGTCTGGAATATTCGTAAATTACTTTGTGTTATGCAATTCGCATTTCTCTCATTAGGTCTGCCTACCTACCTAGTCGTATTTTTTATTTATGCTCCGGTTAAAGTCCGAAATCGGTGTCTAAGTTTTATTGTTTAAATTCGTTTACATGATTAAAAACCGGTTAGTGTACGATGTTAACAAAATATTTGCTAGTCTTCTGCTTAGTTTCATTTACCCACCGTCAAATTTCTAAGCGACAAGAGGGGCGCAATTAGCTCCCGTTAGTAAAGCTGTTAACCCACTATTTCAAAAGGTTTAGAGGGATGTATAATTTCGGAAATAAAGGATTTCCATTTCATAGATTTTGAACCTATGAGTATTTTCTAATTTTTATTCGGACATTTACCGATTTCGAACTTTTACCGTAAGTATGTAACTCCTTTAACTAAGGTAACTACAGTTTGCGCCACTAATGTTGATCATTATGAGAAATAAAAAAGTAAGAATTCATCCTGCCTAAATGAAGTGAGTGAACGTCGAAACCTCAAATTCTACGTTCCAGTATAAAAGGCTTTTAAGAAACTACACATTAACCAAAGTTAATGGACTAAGAGTGAGTTGAATTAAGAATTGGCTATTATAAAGATTGTTAGAACCGATGACACGTGATTTCTTCACTTCTGTTGACCGTGATGGATTATTACGTGAAGCAAGGTTTGTGGAGTTCTGTAATGATAGTAACTCACTTCAAGTTGATCACCGATGTCGAAAAACGTATTGCAATTTAAAATACAATAGACGTATTAACACTACTTGGATCAGATTCGATGAAGAATCTCTGTCCGACCTATTTTCTAGGTAGCCTTTTAATTTACGAAAATATTATTGAAGGTAAAACTTGAATCGCATTCGTCTTTGGCAAAAATTTAAGAGAAACAAGGTAGTTAATTACTCTTTTTAAATCAAAAATTCAATTTTTGTTTTATTTATCAACAATATTTAAATTTTGTTGAATGCAGCTACATCAACAGATTGAACAAATTCTTCGAATTCTTGAATTGTTTCTTGCAGTAAATCGACTGACACTTTTTCGTCCTCGATTACGCAACAAATCTGCAATTTGTTGATGCCATAACCGACTGGTACCAATTTTGATGCGCCCCACAACAAACCGTCCATTTGTACGGAGCGTACTAATTCCTCCATTTTTTTCATATCAGTTTCATCATCCCATGGTTTTACATCCAAAATAATGGAACTTTTAGCGATGAGTGCTGGTTTCTTCGATTTTTTATCGGCGTATGCTGCTACACGTTCCTCACGGATACGATCAGCCTCTGCATCATCTTCTTCATCGGAACCAAACAAATCAACATCATCGTCATCGGCTGCTGCTGGTTTCGATTCTACGGTTGGTTTGCCACCTGCGGTCTGTGGTAATGCTTGTCCAGTCCATGATTTACGTTCACCAGCCTCGTATGAAGCAATGTGACGATACCAACGTTGGACATGGGCTACATCTCCGGTTGGAATTTTGCCGAGTTGTTCGAATACTGAAACATCGGCTTGTGATGGTGTGTAGCTATACAAAACAACGAATAAAATGCTTATTAATACAAAATGTAAAAAAGTGCAATAAGTTTTTTTTGGTTGCGTGTCGACATTCTAACCTCAAAAACTTGCACAATATTTTACAAGGCGTGACTTACCCAACAATGTAACTTTGATCGGCCAAGAATTTATTTAATTCTTGTAGTCCCTTTGGAGTTTTAACATCACCGAAAGCCATTTTTTACAATTTATTGATGGAAATTAAATTAAATATAAAAAAATAAATTAGAGATTGAAAAAATGTGGCAATTTCAGTTTTTGACTGAACCAGAAAGAATGAAAGAGACTTGTATATTTTGAGATGAGAAATTTAACAAAAATCTAGTACATTTTTCTTGAAAAGATTTGTTTAGTTATAGGGTACAACAAAAGGTTGTGCAATGAAAAAGATGAAGTTAAATTTCTCTAACCCTTTACCGCCCGGATGTATAACCTTTTGTGTTTTACTAACACAATTGTGCGGGTAGGGCAAAAGTACCATGTCAAAAATTTATTTTTGTATGTTTTTTGAACCAACTTACACATTTGTGTATTCCTTTCAACATATTTTCGTCCGCAAAAAACACTAAGTATATACACAATTGTCTTGGCTGTACTTCAAATCAAGCATTTTTTTTTCAAAAACGCCATTACATACTATGGTTTTTGTTCACACATTTGTGTGGTGTGGACTTAAATTGAGCCAATTTGTTTTTGTTGGTTGAAAAAGGGATATGTCAAAAATAGAATTATGTGTAAATTTAAAACTAATGTACACATTTGTGCTTTCCACTTAATTTTGTTTTCGTCCGAAAAATAACACTAACTATAATAATAATAAAATAATTAATATGTTATATAATTTACAATATACTAACAAATTATTATACTTTTTTCAAAAAGAATTCCGAGTAACCTAAGATCCGTTAAAATCCGAAAGACATGACAACCTGTCATTATTTATATACAAATTTGTGTACGGTGGTGTTTTACGGTTTAAGAAATTTATTTAAAAAATATTGATTTTTAGATCGTTATAATTGTATCCCCACCTTAAAATTAAAACTTTATTGAATAGAAAAAAAAATTCTTGCTCTTAATTTGACGAGGGGGGAAAGTACGGAGAACAATTTTATAATTAATTTTATTAAAACTTTTCTATTGATTTTTGTGAATCGCCAACTAATCATTACTTAGTAAATTACACCTTTTAATGGATGATTTGCATGTTCTAATTTTTTTCCAGGAAAAAAAGAAAGGTTAAGATTATTAAGATTTTCGTTTGCAAGAGGAGCACGAAACAAATTCCAGTAAAATAAAATTTGGATTTTTTTTGCTTATTAATTTGAGCAAATATTGGCATAAAACTGTGAATGTTGCCATAATGATATTATTATACTGTGTATTCACTCACTTTCATTAAAACTATGTATGCCTATTATTTTCCTCCCTTCAATTGGATTTTTCAGCGGCTGAAAAAGTTAGAAAAAAGCCAGTATCATAATACCATAAAATATAGTTTCTATGAGTATTTTTATAGCAGTAAAATAAAAAATTCAAAAAGTTTCAAATAAACATCGAGTAACCTTAAACTTCATTCAACAAACAGAGCAAACATGAGCGGTAAGAAATTTAAAATTATTTTATATTGCAATTCGATTTTGTTCGTTATCTAATTTAAACGGAAGCTGTTTGAACTGTCAAAATTTATGGGACATACGAAAAAATTACAGAAAACCCTCCAACAATACGATTAATTCGTTCCGTGTTCTTTAAAACCGTGTTGTTCGAGACTACAAAAAATAAAAAAATAAAAAGTTACGTTTTAGTTTTAAATTTTTTTGTTATGATATAGAAAACAAAATAAAAGAGAATAACGAAAATTTGTAATTTGTAAATTTGTGTAAATTGTGGAAATGGGTATCCGTGTTCTTCGAAACCGTGTTCTTCGAATGCCGTGTTCTTGGAGGGTTACCTGTATAACATTGCCATTTTTGTTTACATATTGCTGACTTATTTTAATTAGTAATTTTTTTTTTATATACGTGCAACTCTATTGTTTAGTAAAAAATTTGTTGGGAAAAAATCGGAACATGTAAATCGTTCATAAGGCGCTTAATATTCTGACAACCATAATTTTTGAGCCTAAGTCAAATGAGATATTCAGCTAGCAGTTTGCAATGTACACCAGTGGCACTATTCTGAAATTAGTATTAAATTTTTTGAAAACAAAATTAAATGGAAAATAGTTTTACCTGCCAATTTAGATATGAAAAAATTATTACCAAATTGATTATTAATATTTACATCAAACTTTTCTCCTCGGTAGACGGGAAAAGTATCTGAACAGAAATTGTGTAATAAATTATTTCCCAGTTCCATGTTCCTGTGGAATTACCAGAATAGTCCCACAGTTGCCTTTATAGAATACGAGATTAACTTCTCTATAAATAATGGAAGAAATACAATTATTTGCTACTTCCTCCACACAGGCAAAACAGCTAAAACACTTTTACTCAACCTACCAAACAACAAAACTATTATAAGAACAAAACAAAGAACATATCTACTACATAGTTCTAAAACTATATGATCATACTGCTTCCTCTCTATGGAACCTCAGATTCAAATTTTTCAACTACACACCACCACAGAACTCTTAACAGAACATACAGAACTCTTTTAATAATAATATATTATAGCAAGTGGGATAAAGTGGCATAACGTTGTGTCTAAGTGTGAGTATATACTTGTGGAAATTATTACGGCACTAATACATCTCACTAGCTCTCGCAGGTATATATTCATACCTGCGGAGCGAGTGCGATGTATTAGTGCTGCAATAATTTACGCAAGTATAAACGCACAGTAAGCGCTGTTATTCTTCTAAATCATTAGTGGCATAAGATAGTTTTTCGGAACTAGCATCTACAGCTCATTGGCTTCTTGAACGGTAGGTTTAGTAATCAATGATTTTATCTCACGGACTTTGAAGTATTTCGAAGGGATCGCCATAATACTAAGAGTATTGAGTAGTTTGGAGGTGTAATTGCTATCGCTAAACATTCATGTGTAAAAATATCTCTGGTTATATAACATGAGACTTTCAAGAGTACTTATGTTCTGAAACGTTGTCTCTTCCAGCGTTTTAAGGCTGAAGAAACCCGACCACTACCATAAACTTGTAGTTGCAATTTCATTTGTGTTTGATTCTCTTGATGCTAACAATGACATTCATTCTGAAGTTTCAACAATGAACATTTTATGATGATAACGTCAATCCATGTGACTTGCAACGGATTATATCAGGTGTTCATTATAGAAGATAGGCAATGGATCTTACTTTTTACATCGAAAGTTAGCAACTCTTAAGGTGATCTATCAAATCTGCCTGTATGTGTGATCAAAGGATATCGTTCATCATTATCTATGACTTTTGTTTATGAGTTAATGATATCATGTCCTTGAGCATGACATCATTATGAGAAAATAGACTTCATTTATTTGATCATTTATATGATCAAACATGTGTTTCACTTATTATGTACTTTTAACACTTAATTAAATTAATTATAAATAGAAACAAGTCTTTATCTTTTGAACAGTATTTATTCATCAGTTTATCAATAACTGTTACATTTTTTCAATCAAAATGTAATATAGTTATTGATAAACTGAAGAAAGAAACATTTCCGAAATCCGTAGCCAAAATGGAATGAAGAAAACAAAAATAAAATAAATGCCATAAACTAAAACAATCTGCTATTCAGCAATAACTACACGACCAAAATGTCTCCTCAGTTAATTCACTTGCTGCATTTTTCGTGAAGAGTTACACGTCAAATAGGCAGTTCAACTCAGTTCAACACGCCATATATAATTTATTTGTCCTAGGCCGATTGTTGCTTAAAAAGTAAATATTTACACTTCGTAAGTGTAAGTTATTTTTTAAAAAGTGCTTCAATATTATAACCTAAAAACATTGAAACTTTAATTGTTGTTCATACATTTCTCATTCGTCATTGTCATAAGTATTCATATTATTTACAAACAATAAGAATAACAAAAGAAAACTTCAAAATTATCAAAATTAACAAATCAAAACCATCCCCTGCGTCGCAATTGGTGTGAAATGATATGTGCGTCGGGTAGTATGAATTATTTGGAATCTGAAGCGCCGCCGCGCTTGGTGTGTCTAGTCCTTAATCACAGAACAACTACAGAAACGACGTATACATAGGTATTTTTGTATGGAAAAATATCGAGTTAGTTCTATTTCAAATAAACAATTCAGGACTCATAATGGAACTTTGACAGTATATTTCATTTAATAAATAATTAAAACTATTTGTAATTTATTTCTTCTTTATAGTAACAATATTTTGAATTTTATTTTTGAATATCTATACTTTCATCAGCAGTTCAAAGTTACGACCATTTCTTATATCTCTTTTCTGGCCAGACAAATTTCTTTTGGCTTCAATTTAAGTCCACCGTAATTGCATGCTTCCACACGAGGTATCACAGAAATCATTACTTTCTTCGTTTCTTTCCCCGTTTACCTATGATACCGGTTTTAATTGCGACTAAAACAAATTTTCGGTGTAACTATACTAACACACACATAAATTAAATAAAAAATATTTAAAGGCCATTTTTGACTTGTACATTTTAGTTTAAATTTTATTTTCGAAAGAGCAATAACAAAACAATACAAAAAAACTTTATGTTTAAATATAAAATAAGGTTTAAAAGTGTAATAAAAAAAATTCCAATTTTTTTTCGAATGCGTTTTTTAATTCTAATAAAGGTGACATTTGTCCAACATTACGCGGTTCCACACTTTGGTTCTTTCGTCGTGATTCTTTCCTTGTTTCCTTTCTCTTCATCTACAAACTAAAACGCTTTGGAGGACTACAAATCGTGTAGACAGTAGAGTTTGTCAATCGTCATATTTTACCAATTTGGCAAACTTAAAATGCACCAACGTTAGGCGATATTTGCATTCGTGTGACTGCGGCTTTTGCGATAAAATAACTAAAATCTACTACAATATTGTTTTTAAATTAATTTTTAAAATTATACGATTGTGCATCCCACAAAATATATCTATTATATAGACGTAATGTAAATGATTCCTTTTAGTAAGCTTATCAATTGTTCTTATCATGAAATACCAATTTAGTTATTTTTCATTCATCATAAAAAGCCGTCTAAAATTGTTAACCGCAAGTAAAGCTAACCACACACCAAAAAATTAAATAACCGCAAAATGTATCTACCAACATCTACCACAATCTACTCTTTTTTTTGTTTAGATGTGAAGTGCAGGTTGACAACAAAAGATATTTTGCAGGTTGCGTGAAAAGTTTTAAGTTGAAAAGAAGTAGAAAAAAAAGGAAAAAAAATAAATTTTTTTTGTTAAAGTTTTTTTTAATTTTTTTTTAGTTATAATTATTTATTAAAAATTAAAAATAATTGATTGGCAAACTAATCTAAAGTGAAGTGCAAAACACAAATTTATTTGTCAAACAGATAAACCTACAAATATTGTTGAAGGAGTTCAGTGTATCTCCAGTTCTAAAAGAAAATTCTACAAAAAAAATAAAATTAAAAACAATGAAGAGACGAAATGCCGATTGTGGCAAATTAAGGCGACCCATAAAACGTAACAAAATTACCGAAGGGATGTATGGAAGGTAAAATAAATCAGTTCAGAGAAAACATCTGTGTGGTTGGGCCCTAAACTATCTCGACATTATTAACTCGGCCCTCGCTCAAATAACATCACGTTTAGAATGTGACGGTACCATATTATTTTTCCGCTGTTCAACGCATTTAAGGATTGTAATGTATGTGGTAACATCACAGTCTAAACGGATTTGATCATGTACCAAAATGGCAGAACATAACAAAAATATTTTTTTTTTTTTATTTTGATAACTGGTTCGGGGCGCAATAAAACAAATATGTCATTTTTTTTGCATGTCAATTGCATCGAGCACACGGGAAGAGATTGGAATCGTCATCGTACACGTTTAGTACATAATAATTCATGTTTTATCTCGGAATAATTTCAATTTTTGTGTAAACATAAATCGTGTTGTATTGATTTTTTACTTTTTTTTTTTGTTTTGTTTTATGTCGAAATTTGTTTTGTTGTTGTTTTGTCAGGTTAGCTACTAGCGAACGAGGGAATGAATATGTCAAAATGTTGTATTGTTGTTTTGTTTGATAAGCGAGCGAGTGATGGTGGTGATGAGATGATGATGTGCTCGTGCAACAATGCAACAGACTTAACATTCCAAAACAATAACAAAAAATTGTATTATGCAAATGTTATGATATTTTTTAACCATTCTGATGGTAAAGGAAGTGATTATAATACCCCCTACCTTGTTTTTTTATTTTGGGATTATTTACAGCAACACATTATTGTATATAAAATTTCTTGTATTATGGGCCATTGTAATAACAGCTGATTTCATGCTCGAATTCCGCTTTGAATTTTTGTGGCCATTTTGGTTGTTGTTACGATCAGTGCACGACTCATTTAAATACAAAGGATTGGTAAGATAGATAAAACGTCCTGTTTAGCTTTCCTACAAATCGTTCAACTAAACCTTATATTTTATACTTTTTAGGCTTTCTCTGTATTATTCGTATGCATTGCCATCACATCGGATCTTGTATGTTTATTTTTTATACCAGTACATTGGTTATTTTTTGCCGCAAGCACATATGTTTGGGTGCAATATGTATGGCATACAGGTAATAATCATTATAAGTACTAAATTTACAGCAATCTGATCTGATTTTGTTTTGTTTCAGATAAAGGAATCTGTTTGCCAACAATTATTTTATGGATGTTATTTGTATATTTAGAAGCTGCTATCCGATGGAAAGATAGTCGGCATATGCCGCACCTAGATTTATGTAGGCCATTTGCGGCCCACTGGTAAGTATATGTAGCACATACATTTGAATTTCAGTTAACAAAATTTTCTACTATGGCAGCGTTAACAACGAGTTATCAAATTAATATGTTCTAGTTAAATGCTGCCCCTTTAATGGCTTATGGATCAGATTTGTTTAGTTTTTTCGTAATTATAAAGTAAATTTAACTTAAATTGATCACAACTCAATAAACTGAGGTTTGTAAATTGCATTGAAGTGGGGCAAATGTAGGCCAATAGTTAGATTAGGTTATGATGGCTGGCGCCCATACCACAGGGGTTCTGGTCCACAGGGCTCAGGTCATTTAACAGGGGAGCCCCTAGAAATTTCTGTCTACTTGATGATAGATGGCGAAAGTTTCAAAGTAAATAGAGTACAGTTTCCTCCTCTATCTGCGCGCTTGTTCAGTAATCACGCGAGGGAATTTGCCCTTAAAATCCACTTATTGTTGAAATGTCCCTGCATCGACATTATTTTTTGTTGAATTGATCTGCCATCTCATTAATACATGGGAGATAATTCGGGGTTATTTTTGACAACATTTTTGTTGTCCTCGAATGTCCTTGTTTTTTTTTTTTTTAGAATAGATGAGTTTAGCTCGCGGTCATATGTTTACCTAGTAGGCTGTCCAAGAGAAAACCTAAGAAAGTATAAAGTGCTTGAGGGGATGTAACGGTTGAAGTGTAGACCCAGGGTACGATGATATGGGTCTTCAAACTGTAGTTTTCCCATTGCCACTTTTATCGGTTTTTCTTGCTAATATATTCGGATAGCAGCTTAGTTTGCTATCAGGGCAATTTTGTTTAACAAATTTAGATGTATATATAAGAAATTAAACCACTTGGAAAGAATATAGGGGTTATAGAACACAAAAAGAACCATATCGAAAGCAAAGATATATTAACATTCCTTCGGAAAGTCTGAGATAGATAGAATTAGGCAAATTTGAATATTTTATTATTTACGTCAGGTTCAGTCGATGTAGTAGAGATTTTATTTTTTCGTGGGATCGTAGAAGTATCAGCATTGATCTGGAATATAAAGGTGTTAGCTGAAGTGAAACAACTTGGTAAACATAGAGGGAACTCCAATTGAGTGAGATGGTTCAGTGTAGTAGAGGCCCTATGCTTCTAAGTCGGAAATAGAGAGTAAAAATTGTGGTGGTAATCTGTTCAAGTTTAGATCAGTAGGACTAGCTTTCCATGGAAATAGGGAATTGGGAAAATTATCTTCATAGCAATTTTGACAAAATTATATTTTTCTGGTTTGCTGATGAAATTAGTTTGGTGTAAATATTTACCAAAGTAGATTGGGCTTAACAAAACTGGCTTGAGGTGCTTATAAAAGTATTTACTAAATTTTAATCACTTGGTCCTTCTTAGGTATATGAAAATGTTTGCTGCGGGAAGACAATTTTGAATAAAAAAAAGTATCCTAGATAAAATACGATAAATTATGATTCTTGTATTGTATTGCCGTTGTATTGTAACATTATAACTAGATTTTTGCTGTTTTTCTGTCAACTCAGGATCATTTATGTCGAAATTCATCAATAGAGGTTCTCCTTTTTCACTAACTAGAGGGACCGTGTGTCTGGCTAATTAAAATACGTTCGCGGCATATCTTTATATTTCCCAAATTTACTTCTCATTGTGTGTTTTAATCTACGGCCAGGCACAATTGGTAAATTATTGCTTTCGTAAACAAACGGAACGAACCCACTTCTATCCAAATCAGGCAATCGCCGTTCTCAACAAAATATGTATAACGATTTTTCCTTTTATTTTTACAGTATTGGTTATCCTGTAGTGACATTAGGCTTTGGTTTTAAAAGCTACGTTGGTTATCGAATGAGGCAACGGAAGCAACGTGAAGTAGCAAAAGAAAATGAATTTTATATGCAACTATTACAGCAAGCTTTACCACAAGATGAAACACAAGAGACTGGTTTATCGACAAGCGAGCAGCAAGCATCGGGTCAACAAGATATTCAACAGAAAGAATTATCACCTGTTACAGCAATATCAGTTAATAACAATAATAATAATTCTACAAATAATAAAAATAATGCTCAAAATAATAGCAAACATAATAATAGTAATAGTAATAATAGTAATTTATTTAATAATAGTAATGGTCATGTGATGATGACAACCGCGCATCAATCCGTAATGCCACATAATGCATCGAATGGGATAAACCATTTGCATAACAATAATTCCCATAAGAATAATAGTCATAGACGGAGTTTGGATAAAGAATCATCCCAGGTGAACAATTCAAATTTCCTAAACAATAGTAAATTGACAGATGCATCGTCCAGTACGACGTATAATAATAACACTGGTATTACAACGATAGCAGTTAATTCAGCGTCATCATCATCATCATCCTCTTCTACTAAAAATAGTCATATAAATAGTAATAGTAATACACAAAGTTCAAATCATCGTGACACATCCTCGTGTCAAAATAAAAAATCAGATCATGATAGTTCAAAACAAAATGGTGATTTAAAATCAAATGATTCACATCATCACAACCATCATCATCATCAACACCATAATGGGCATTGTGTAACGGACCAGCAAAGTCGAAAAAATCATCAAAATGGTTCAATATTAAATTATGATGTGCACGACGCAAATGAAATCCATCAAACGCCAAGCACTACGATAGCCCAGCCCATCGAATCTGTCGAAAAGCATAAAACAAGTGGTCGCAAAAATCGGGCTCGACAGAAAAGTAATCTCGACGGTGTTGGACTATCGGTAAATTCATCAAATTCATCCACATCAAAAGACAATCAACAGGTACAGGAGGTCGGTACAATACAGCAGCATCACTATGTATCACAGCATCAACAAACTATGCCGCAAGTATGTGAATCGTGTGTCCGCTTGGAAAATGAAGCAAAAAAAATGAAACAGGAAATAAATCACTTGAAACAGACGGAAAATGAGCTACGCCAGAAAATTGATTCGAGCATAAATTATAAAAGTTGTTTGCAGGCCAAACAACGAGAGAATGATGATTTAGAAAAACGGTAGCGTCTTTGATATAAGCCAATTATATTTTATTGTACTAAATGCTTAGTCTTTTTTTTAGATTACAAGAATTTACAAATTCGCGACAATTGGATCGTCAAAGTCTACAGAACGCTGAACGTCGTTTAGGCGACGAACGCCGACAAAAACAATCACTTGAATCTCAGCTGAACAATGAACGAAAACAAAGAAAATTGACTGAAGAGCGAGCTGTCCGTTCTGAATGCGGCGACATGTGCAAAATGAAGAAGCAACAGCTAGAAATGGAATGTAATAAATTAAGACGAGACTTTGCCGTTATGGAGGACGCAAAAAATAATTTTGAACATCAGAACCGAAATTATGAGCAGGAAGTGAGTGTAAATAATAGTTGAATTGTTATTAGGTGTTGATGATGATTTTATGTTTTGTGATTATGCTGTTTCGTTTTAGCTGCAAAAATTTAAGAACGAAATGCGAAATCGAGAACAACAACAGGGCGCAGAAGTTTTAATGTCGGCACTAAATGCGATGCAAGTGAAAAATTCAACTTTGGAGAAGAACTTGTCGGACGAGACGAGAGTTAAGCTGGACTTATTCTCTGCTCTGGGTGAAGCAAAGCGTCAACTAGAAATTTCTGATAGTAAGAATATTTGATTTATGAGAATATTTTAATATTGATGAGTATTTTTTCCCCGATTTTCAGGTCATGTACGAACGAAAGAAAAGGAAATCAATGATCTACAAACAAAAATCGCTCAACTCTTAGCAGTAATGCCATGTCACGATAGTCTGTGCATAGGAAGCCCATCATCAAATACAAGTTCAATTTTACGTGTTAATGATACTCCACCACTTCTACAACAACAGTCCAACCAATCATCCCAGCAACAGCAACAAGGTCCATCAAGTCCAATGTCACAATTGGGCTTATCGGTGTCACCGCTACTCGGCCAACTGACTAGTTTAGGTGTACTAACATCAACACCACCACCACATCCACCACAAATATCAATATCATCCACATCATCATCCACGATGTCATCGGCGGGTGGGGTCGTGAACGGGCAACAAGGACAAATGCAAAATTCATCTGGCTCGAATTTGGATCCGAATGCGACCGCTTACACACCGAAAAATAATAATCCATCACAGTTACAAGTGGGTGGTACTGAGGCCTGACCAATAAATAATACTGGTACCGCAGTTGCTAAAAATAATAATAAAACGTCCTATCGTTGTTATTCTAGTATGAAATGAAGTTCGATCATGTCGTAGTTGAAATTATAAGAAAAATACGTTTGATTTTATACTTTTATCTGATTTACCTAGTTTTTATTTGTTTTTCATCAATCGATTCGATTTGCTGCAAAATTTGTGCGCTCGATTTATTTGCGGAAAATTTTGTGAAAACGATTTTTTTTTTGGTTGCTTACTTAATATTATTTTAAATTTATTTTTTAATTTTTTTATCGCAAATTTTCCGCTAATAAAATTCGTTTTAATTATAACATGTTGACTGATTTATTTGTTGCCATGTAGCACATCATATGCGTTAGATTAGATGCTACATGACAATTTTTTCCTATTTTATGATTTTTTTTTTTAATTTTTAAGGGAAAATTATAATTAAAAAAGCGATAAAAATAAAATTTGTGGAAATTAATGTGATATATTTATGAATTAGAATTAGATCTATTATTATTATTTTTTTAAATAATATATATTTTTAGTGTTTATTATTATTATTGTTTATGAATTAATTAATTTTATTTTTCGATTCCGGTTTTTAATTATAATTTTCTTTGAGTTATTATTTATGATGGCGAGTTCCAGGAGAATCTCACAAAATCGTCGATTTCTGGGACGAGTTTTTTTTATGTAGACCTAGTATTTTTCCATTACACGGATTGATCAGTATTCATTTTTAAAATTTTGATTTTGTACTTAAAAAAATATATATTTTTGATAATTTTGCAGCAAACTTGAGATTGACCATTATTTTTTAAGTTTATTATTAAATTTTATATTTTGGATCAAATGAAATATTAATTTTTGTAAAAAGTTATAACATTAAACAAAAAATATTGAGGATGTTGTGCAAATGGCCGAGCACAATTGTAAATGTCTAAACAAAAAATTATACTTCGGCCACTATTGAAGTAATGCGACGTTAATAAATAATTACTACAATTAATTATTTGTATAGGAGTGATTTATTGTGATTTATAATTTTTTTACGTTTATTAATTCATTAATATATTTTAATGTAAGTTTCTTGGATAAAAAAAAATCGAATCCGTGTGATGTGCTCTCTATAAATTAGATGTTATGATGTGGAAAATTGGAAAAACAATAATTCTTCGAACGAATATAATTTTTGTTTATGTAACTGTTGAACAAAAAATCATCTACAAATTTTCAGTTTATTATTTTTGTTAATACATAATTTTATTTAATGAAATATGAAGAAAATGATATGAATTAAAATCGAAATATGATTTTGTATAATTTGCATTGCAAATATAATTATGACCTTTTATTTTTTTGAAATAATAAAACGATGGAAAAATTGGAAGCTAATTAACCCGATGAAAATTTATTATTTGGTTTTACTTCAAGATAAATTAATTGTATAATTTGGGGGAGCTTTTTCTTTGGGGGATCTCGATCTTTGGGAAAACGCCATAATTTTCACATTCCTAACGCACACTACTATTGAGCATTCGGATTTGTCAGTCGTGTGTTCGTAAAAATTCGTTTTTTTATGTAATAATATGGCCAACCGTTCGACTAAATTAAGCGGATTAAATTCGATACGATGTTTCATACTATGTACTAAAATTCGAAATCTGTGTTTTTTTATTGGCGATTTTAGTCGAATGTTGGTAGCGTTGGTTTCAACGTCTACAAGGGGGATGAAAATTGACAAATCCATTGTTGTGACTGTTTTAATACCACTTGCTTCATAGCAAGCCTTGATTCACATTTTGTTTATCAGATGTCAGCTACTTTGTCGGAAATCGCGAATATGTTCCCAGCATACTTCCACACGCGGAAGCGGTAATACTTTTATTCTAGGAACTCGAGAGATGTTAGTTACTATCGAAGTTGATTTAGAAGTTTATATTTCGTTTTACAAATCACAATATAAAAAACAATTTGCATCGGCCGGGAATCGAACCCGGGCCGCCCGCGTGGCAGGCGAGCATTCTACCACTGAACCACCGATGCTTACGTGAAAAGCAGATATCTGCAGCACTCTTATTAAATTACCAAGTTTTCCATATACAATAATGGCACTTTTCTGTAAGTTCAACAAAATTCGAAAACTTGCATAAAACCTACAACAACATTTTGTAACTCACTCAACCGATGGTGAATTTCTATCGTTAGTTTATTTCGGATGCATGTAGCAACTACATACTTTCTACTTTCCACATATACGGGGGCAGTCCAAAGTTATTTTTATTTATTTATTTATTTATTTTATTTATTTATTTATTCATTTTACAATTTTGTGAATCTACAAATCTCATTTTGAGCAACATGCTCATTTGCAATAAAAAATGTAGTTCAATAATTTTCTAATAGATAATAATTTTTCTTCGTCCTTAATGTTCCATATGTTGCCATCTACAAGTATATATTTTTACTTCATCGAATTAACAAGTTCGTCGGCAATCACTAAAACAGGTTGACATCTCTTTAATTAGAACCCTTATAGGCAACATGAAATTAATACAACATCTCCCTTCCTTTTTAGAAATGGTTTAACAAGCTTGATATTTATAATATCACAATATGTTTAAATAAAAATCAAATAAAATAATTATTTTGATGAATAAAACATAACTTATCGACAGGAAAGTCAAGGCACGACAAGTTAGGTCCTAGTCGATTTTAATTACAAAAGCTTTGCAGTGAACGCCTTTGTAAAGTGAAGTGTTTTTATCAGAAGCCGTGATAGGACACTTTGGTACCGTAATACTTCTCCCCGGGACGGGCTGCAGTTATCGGAGAAGTTACAGTCACAATTAAATGCACGCTAAATCCTGAGTGCCAATGATCCTCAATAAAAAAGGTGAGTCTGTGGTGTTATAAAACGATAAATCAACCCTAAACCGAAGCCAACCATTGCAGTTTCAACCAGCAGTCTTGGACCCGAGCTAAAGCAGATGAAGTAAGAGCGGTTGTTGAACAAGACATTGATGAGGTGAACCCAGAAGACGTTAAAATTTATCTTGTTCGATTGGATATGGTCGATCTTCAGCAAGAAAGAAGTAGCAAGGATCAAAATCAGTTGAATATTTGACCGCGGTGAAATATGAGCCGAAGTTTGGAAATGCTACAAGTGCCTTAAATTTGTGCATATGGGAAGTTGCAGAGGATTCGATCGAAGCAGAATACCACGCTTTGTTCACCCCAAAGATGTTTTCTTTGTGTCGAGGAGCCAGATACGGGACTCGATATAAACCATGTGCATTGGTCAGGTGTATGCGAGACCTTCGGCATGACGCATATGTAAAAAAGAATGTAGAATACTGAAAATAATTCAAGATAACATTGGATGTAGGCCTACAAATGATATTTTGACGCAGCTGGTATGCAAGAGTCAGATTAATAGTTGTTTGCAAATAGTACAAAAATATGTATCCATCTACTTGATTTTCGGATTCTTCAAGCACTGCGGCAAATATCGTAACTAGCTAATGATTTTAATGTACGCGGTTTGGAAATGGGTATACCTCAGCAGGATACCTGACCAAAACTCATTATAGAGGTGATGCTAAGACTAAAATTACACGTGCTCAACAAAGGATCGTAGTCGACTTATCGAAGACTGGAATACGTTAACTCTAATTAATGATTGAGGATTACTCAGGAAGTGGTAGTGTGTGGGTTTGGTGATCGAAGAGAGCAGAGACGTGAGGACTTGAGAGACATAGTAGTTCTCTATGTTTAAAAGGTACAGCATACACGAAGTTGAAGTTATAGTAGATCGCTTTGTGAAATGTACGCAAAGGGCTTGTGACTCTTCCATGGCATAGAAAAAGTAATGTGGTAAACAACGACAAGTGTATTGGTAGACTAATGATTTCTGAACTAAAGGGGCAAGCTTTGAGACTTAGGTATATTGACAGAATTAGCAAATCTATTGAGCATAACCCGGTGAGAGAACAGGTTAACGACGAACCATGGGGCAAAGGCTACAAAGTGGTCATCTGCAAGATGGGTTCTGCGGATATATTAGCTCGATGGATACACCTCTCCCAAAACACTCATTTTGGAAAGCGGAAATCAATGCATGGTTTCTCGGTTTCTTCTATGGTTTCTCATCAAACTCCTTGCCAATCGGACCTACTTTTATAATTACACTTTGGACTTAAACTTTTTATTTCAACAAGAAGAAGCAACAATTTTACACTTTGAACTACCCTAACTTTGAGGACATTAGGCCGCGCTGGTTTCGGTTCAACTGAGCTTTCTATAAACTGCCGTGTGGGTTTATGTCTTACAGTAAATGTCTTTTCCTATATGGTTAAATTTACCACGCAAATTAAAACTCCGAATCATCATATCTTAGTCATTTTCTTAACCGGTGTTATCAACATTGTAAAATGAATAAAGTGTCGAGTGTAAAGTTCCGGTTTCTGCGAAAAGCTCTAAAACTTTCTTATGAATTTATAATTTAAAACTATTGACTTGTAATTTTGGAAATTACCTGAATGATTTTTTTCGCTTGAATTTTAAGTTAAATCATTGATAATATTTTGAACCTGGACTGACTGGGTCATCGGCTGATTTTTGACAACTACAAGCAGGGTCGTTTCAAAACTGTTCATTGAAATTGCAATCAATGTAAAATGTGAATTAATTAATTTCGGAGCCTTATACTGGTCTCCTAGTCGACCCTGATACTGGTGATAAAAAATTTAAATTTGCGTAGAATTTTTGTTAAAAGCAAAAATAAAAAAATATTTTTAAAATAAAATTCACACAACAGATAGAAAAATGTTCAGTTTGTTAAAAATTTGTGTTCGAGTTAGTTGTTGTTTGAGTTGTGCTTATCGTCGACGTATTGGAATGTAAGCTATTCGTTTTAATTATATTATCAGATCTATTTGAATACGGTTCGCTTAAATTAACCTTTATATTGACAGGTTTCGATTAGCAGCCATTTTATTAGTTCTAACGATTAGCCGATGTAACTGCGCTCAAGAAATTCCGACTATTTCGGTCGACGAGCTTTTAGCACTTTTAAAGAATAATACAATCGACGTAAATAATGCTCAAGTGAGAAAATGTAAATTTTATTATAGTTTATGTTCGTTTTTAACACATTGTTGCTCATTACACAGATTTGTGAACCTCCCCGCCGTTGTGTTAATCATTATCAATGTCTCGAGGATGGTACGTTCAATAGACGAGGCGTGACTATTGTGAACCCACGATTTGATGGAGAGGATTCGAATACCTTAAGGGATGGTAATGATGTGTACCAAGTACCACCAAATAATACAATTATGCTAAGAAGTGGTGCCGAAGCACAAGTATGCAACTATTTAGAGGTGTGTTGTGGTACAAAACCGATCGACAAATTTAAAATAAACTCGACAAATATAGGATGTGGATATAGTAATCCAGATGGGCTTTATTTCAAAATTAATAATACTAATAAAGCACAATATTGTGAATTTCCTTGGCTGGTGGCACTAATTCGGAACCAACCATTGACAGAAAAATCAGCCTTAGTGGGCGGTGGTAGTTTAATACATCCAAATGTTATTCTTACAGCAGCACATTTACTGGCCGATACTAATGGAAATGAGTTTAAGGTACGTGCCGGCGAGTGGGACACTCAAACAACCACCGAAAATCTTCCACACCAAGAACGAAATGTTAAACAAATCATTCGACATGAGGATTATGACCCCTTAGGGTTTTTAAACAATTACGCTTTGCTCGTTGTCGACCAGCCGTTTGTGTTAGGTATAAATATTCAACCCATATGTCTACCTACATCCAATTTAGATTTTGATGGCGAAAAGAATTGTTATTCAGCCGGTTGGGGTAAAGAGAAATTTTCAGTACACGAGCAACGCCAAGCAATTATGAAAAAAATTAAATTACCAGTGGTGCCGTTCGAATTGTGTCAAGATCAATTACGGGAAACACGCTTGGGCGATATATTCGAATTGCATGATTCGTTTATGTGTGCCGGTGGAATAGCTGGAATGGATACGTGTACTGGCGATGGTGGATCGCCACTAATGTGCCCTGTCTATATGCAACCAAATCGTTTTTATCAAACGGGTATTGTTGCTTGGGGTTTGAATTGCGGCGATGCCGTTCCTGCAGTATACTCGAATGTTGGATGGGCCCGAGAATGGATTGATAATAAAATGAAGCAACTTGGATTTGGAACCGCTAGTTACACCATTCAATAAGTTGTAGTGCCAAAAATATTAAATAAATTACATTTCTTAAGTAACATTTATTGTTTATCAATTTATCAATGTTCACAAGCTGTATTGGCTGCAGATACTCAAGCGGACGGTAAGACGCATTAAAACGCATTAAATGTTGGCTACGTGCACCAACTAGTTGCTCTAACTCTGTGATTGAAGAAACACTCGCATGTTGAGAACTCCGCATCCGTTAATAATCCTGCAGTAACTGCTGACGAATCAGAACATACGTTATGCTAGTGATTCTAACTATAGAGAGGCTCCCGGGAAATTGAGTAACTAACTTTTTACTTTCCAAGAAAAATGTTTTTTTATGTGTGATCGGAGTGAAACTTCATACTTAGGCTTTTTCCATAAATTGGGAGATCCCGCAGTGATTTTAGCCACCACCAGTCCACGGGAGCTTTTAGGTTTGTGACAAATATTTTCAAAAGTATAATTGATGATTTATTCAATAAAAAATTAGCCCCTGTACAGCCCAGCCGGATTGATATTCATTACTTCCAAGGTTGTCGATTATAATCAGCCGAATTTTATGTTCGTCCTTTATGATATTGTTGATTATTTCTCTAAGTCAATTGGTTGCGAGAGATTGTAGCGTAGATCAGATAATCGTATCTTTTTTAAATGCTTCCATTTACTTATATTAACGTTGATCTCTTTGATGATATTAATGTGGCTTGGGGCTCTGAATATATCAAGAAACTTATAAAGTAATGATCAGTCTAGTGCTGTAGTTGCTTTAATCACCGCAGTGAGTAGCAACACATAAACAGGTCGTTGTTGGCTCGTTGACTAGTAGGGTTTGAGTTGTACCCACGCCCGATGACGCTGCATTATTGCAATGCAGAAGTGTATGTTGATGAGCTGCACTGACCTTTTTTATGCTGGGCAAGACAATGTACGCAAAGGTCGCAGACATTCACTAAATTTGCTCTAGCTAATGTTGACATTTTTCGGTTTGCTGTATAAGTGCGACTTAGGTACGATATTTTTGATTTCAGTAAAAATATCGTTGAATGAGCTCCGATTCTCGTATTACCCAGAAAAATTTGTTATGTCCAATGTCGCCACCTTGATTTTTTGACATCCCGTTTTGGTTCGTGTATCTCACTGGCATTGTTGCAATCTAATAATTGTTTTTTCCACCTTATCTTGCAAGGGGTCGTAAAATTTCTATTGAAAATATTTGGTTGCTTGTTCATCTTCGTTTATTTCTTCCATAATTTCCTTGTCGAATACATCAATTTTTTTTGCAGCTGGTAGGTTTTAAGTTGCAAATATTCCTTTGAGCGATCTGCTATTTAAATAACTGTCGTTCTCATCGTCCATTGAATCCCAATCATGGCGAGGAATTAATAAAGGCTGCTGATCACCACTTTTACTTGGTTTTGAGTTTGTGTCATTGTTTGATAAAATACCAAAACTTCTGACTGGTGAGTGACGATGGTTATGACTGATCGAGCGAGATTGCTGCTTGAATTTTATCGTCTGTAGTTATGTTACTGGTTGTAATTCCTTCGGAGGACGGTAATTATGTCAGCATTATTTTGCTGAATACGTAGTACCTCCCCCATACTTTCTGTTGTAAAAAAAAAATCAGATCTCTGCTCTGATTTAGTTTAATGTTGATTATTTAAATTACCACGGCGGGGGTTTAAATAATCAGAGTGAGAACTGTATGGTTGTAATATATTTTGTGATGCTATCTAAACAGTTTATATGAAATATGCAAAATATAAAGATGTAAAAAATTCTTTACTGCATCGGAGATAAGCTGAACAGGATCAACAAAACATGTTGAGAATGTTTTGTTGATTCTGTTGAACTTATCTCAACAATTAAATAAAAATATAATTATGTATCATGAAACAGGGTCTTTCTGAGTCATTTTGCATCTTCATACGTACCACCTTATCATCATACTGGAAATTTCTGGACCTTCTTCCCAAATTGCCAGTGATTTTTCGTACAGTTTCCAAACCGAAGTTCTGATTATCTCGTGAGGCGTCAGTATCAAGGTTAGAGCAAGGTCACTTCTTACCATTTTAGTCAGGATTTCAATAACTTAGTCTTACACAGACCAAAGTTAATTTCGTTAAAACTTTGTTTAGATTCATCAGTCGCCTAAATGTATGCTTTTAGGCAAATATATGGACAGCTCGGTTATTATTGGTTTAGCTTCAATTTAATATAAACTTCTCATTCTGACTACCAATGGTCATAGCTCTGTACCGTAATTGAGGCAATTCTAAATTACAGCCCATTTACTGATGGGTCGTCTTACAATGCAACTGTGAAGCGATGATGTACAAGGCGTCAATTGGTCCAAACTATTCAGATGGAAACTTGTGCAAAATATGTATCAGCATATTTGGAAGAGGTGGGACCAACCTGCAACACAGAAGTAAATCTAACAACAGAGAGGGTAACATTAAAATCAGCGATATTGTTCTCGTTAAGGAAACCATCTTACTTCCATCAAAGTGGTTGATGGGTATAGAATTATTAAAGTTCATACTGGAGCAGACACTGTCATTAGAATCATTACCTTAGAAACACCAGGGAAAATAGGGAACGTCTAATACTCAAAGTATATTTAATTCCAATTAATTCAATTAGTTTTGATATTGTTTTTGGAAGCTTTCCTTTTGGTATTGAACAAAAGCCGTTTTTAACGAGAAGGTGTGACAGTTCTTCGTATATTTTGCCACAATGGTTGATAATAAAAGCTTTTGTTGAATAGCAAAACGTTGCGAAATTATAGAACTAGGTATTCTTGTCCGGGGTTGGTCGAAATGATCACACATTTCAACATTGGATAAGTTCTGCAAGGTTACGGTCATATATTGTTGTGTCGTACAAAGTATAGGACCGCACAATGTACATACACGAATATATTTATAAGAAACCAGTTTGATTATTAAATTGCATGCAGACAAGCAATTAACAATTACAATATATTTTTTTATTTACTCGTTAAAGCAATTATTCCATTATCAGTTCGTTTATCAAATTTGAAAAATCCAGTTTTTCTTATTTGTAAGTAAACTCATTTACGGTATTCTATAATAATTACATAAGTATGCAGTGATTCCCTAAAAGTTATTATTATTTACAGAATCAATTTATTTATAAACAGTTAGGAAGATCCGCTTCGATCCCATATGAGATCATTGGAAAATTTATAAGAGTAACAAAACACCTCGAGCCATTTGACATTTACACCCATATATTTAACATAAGTAAAATAACGTTATTTATGTCCAGATCAGATAACCCCCCCTTTCAAATTTTAAATTGTAATAGTGATCGCGGCCTTATACGGTATATGTACAAGTGTTGCATCCTTTAGTTCAATGATTCCGATATTATATGCAATTTATTTTTCATAACCATACACATTTAGTTGAATCATTTCACATCTCGCAGAAACATTGATAATTATCTTTCATTGAATAATAAAATTTTATAACACTTTTCACCATGATCTCAAAAACGATCTTACAGCCCCCGCACAAAAAATTTCTTCACAAAGTAACTACATACGTCCATGTCATCTCCGGTACATTGAACATATTAAGTATGTCCTTTCCCTTGAAATTGAAAATTTTGTAAAAAACCAACAACAACAACAAAAAAAAATTATATTCGCGATCAGATTCAAATAAGAAGTTGTTTGATCATAAATTACAATTTGTTTTTGTATTTTATTAATTCCAAAAACGACGACGATGACAACAACAACAACGAAGAAGAAATAAAAATCTTCGATTATCGCACTTTTTGTGATCAACGTCGTATATTACGTACGTTAACGTCGTGTGTGCAAAAATAAAAAAAAGTGGGGAGATTTCTTATATAAAGACTTAAGAATATGTCCCTGCTCACTTAGTATACTAGTGGAATTTCGTGTGTGCATACAAAGTAGAATTTAGTGTGATCTTAAGTTTTAAAAAATCGATCGATTCAATAAAAAAAAAATCATGTTTACGTATGGATTATTAATTTGTGCTGCGGCATTTTGTGTACTTGGTGTTTATGGTGATGTTTCGGAATTACCTGGCGGTAAGTGTTTTTGTGCCATCTTATTATAAACTAAAGTGAATCGTTAAGTATGTATACGTGAATATGATTTGGTTCTTCAAAGTTTTTCGTGTCAAGAGTTCATAATTTGTTTTTGTTTATTTGATTGGATAACGAAATAAATTTTTAGTAATCATAAAGATTTTGTAACCGGATTTAGCCGTAACTTTAAGAATTTATATTGGTAAATCGTTCTTCTCACCCAGCTAAACCATTATTTGGTTATAATTTATTTTAAGTGAATTTAGTTTTTGTGTACCAGGTAGACGATTTGTTTATAGTAATGTGACCGTGGCCATGGACATATACTTATAGTTGCTCAGCCCTTGGCAGTATACCTGGTACAGCTGTATACCATAATTGTAATATTTTGTAACTACATCCGTATACAACCTCTTTGTTGTCGGACAAGTATTCTTGATCACGCGATCGAGCTGTATAGATATATAATGCGATCTTAAAATTTTGTTATGAACAAAACTATTAAATAATAAATCGTGTGATCGAGGTTTGTTATTAAAATTTCAAAGACAAATTAGATCATCCCGACGTCAAAGATCGGATAGTTACACTTTAATGACATTCGAATTCTCTGATCACCTGTTGTGTCTTTTTGTGATCGTCACTATATTATTGATACCTGGCATAGATCCGTGATATAAATTAAATATTTTTGGTAACAAGGTTTTGATGATCAAATTTCTTACTCATTTCTATAAATTAATTTAGGAATATCTTAGAAATTTTTGTTGTTGCTTTACGAATTAATGTAACGTAAATATTTGGATTTAGCAGATTAATATAGTAGGTATATGTGTTTCTAGTTTTCTCTAAGGATTACGACATCGTGCTTATTATTTTGTCAAAATATGTCATAGAAAGTGTGTTGGCCAAGTGTTTTGCTCAAATAGGACCTCGTAGTTATAGCGAAGGCAAGTCGTGTCCACTAATTTTGTTGAGGAATCTACTTTTTGATTTCCAAATAAAGATGTACTCAAGTCTGCTAATTATTTTATTCTCGATTTTGAATGGGATTTAATTTAAGCTGTCGTTCAGAAAAGAGCCATGTTTTGCTTAATATTTTTAACGTCAACCCTACGGTATGCCTCATTTTTAGAATGAATGCAGTACCAATGCTGCACCAACATCTGCCAAATAAGTATATCTGCTGTTATTATTTTCAAAATATTGTTTGAAAGCTTGTAGTTTATTTCTTAAGGAGGTGGTCAAAGAACCACGTCCCACCACTGAACCAACTTTTATGTTAGACCTGCTGAATGTAATAATTTTAGCACGAATAAGACGCAGGGTTGGTTTTTGTTTCATGTACTGAGTGATGATGGTGTAGTCCAAGGAGCGTTTGAATATATTAAACCGCCGAAACTTCTTTTTGATCTCTAAATAGGTTTAATGCTTCTATCTTGCTTCTAACTGGGCATTGGCAAACTTCCATCTAAATTTTGAATATCATTTGGGGGCAGGGAGCCAGAAAAAATTTCTTATTTCTTAACATTTTTCAATGTTGGTGATAATGGATCAATGCTACGCGTTCTTGACACCGTGTTAGTGGTAAACCGGATGTTGTAATTTTCTATAATGTCTTGTGTGACACTTTTTTACGAATATTTTAAATGCGAACGCTCTTTTGTGCCGTATTAAGCTAGCTTGGGCGGTAAAGGATTAAAGTGTACTGTCAACTACCGAGGACACCACCGCCACGTGATTCCTGACAGCTAGGATTGTGAACTGAGCCTGCGTGGTTAATGGTATGAACTGAAGTGAGTGAAGGTTATCGACTTATCATAGAAAAACTGAACTGTGCCCTTCAAGTTCAACAGATTAATTTGAAGCCAATTGGTTTGAAATATAGGTTTCACTGTCACAATGGTAGGGGCTAGCTAACCAAGGGATTTTGATTTGATCGATATCGGGCTCCATTTCAAACCTAATAATTTCGTTACCTCTTCATGATCAGTGAATGATTTTGAGTTTTTTTTCGATATCGAATTTTTCGTATATAGCTTCGAGAATTCCTTCGTTATTTGATAGCATTCGTTAGCCAGAACGTTCACCATTAACTATAACGCCAAACAGTGCGTCCTAATTTAACAAAACTACAAACAAACAATTCCAAACAAAAGTGCGAAAAATTATGGAACAACTATAGATGGAATAAAAAAAATAACAGAATAACGTAAGAAACGAAAACAAAAAATTATTATTCCAATTTGACTTTTCGGCTATAGATTACTTAAAATATTTTAAGTTCGTTTATATGTTTCATGTAATATTTTTTTGATGTATTTCCTAAAATCTTGAGTGAAACTACAATAGTTTTGAGTATAAACGTATTATATTTCAACAAATGTATGTGTTTTTAAATAGTTTTTATAATTTTAAATAAAAACTATTTATATGCGGTTTTAATTACCGCAATAAATTATTTTGTTAGGTTAGGTTTCAAAAAATACAATTCTACAGTATAGTCAAAAATATTTTTGATTTTATATTCATATTAGGATATCTGTACATGAATATTTTATAAATAGAAAAGATAAAGAAATTCCAAATTCCCATCTATAAAATAATAATCATTCAACGCACTACAATTTGTTTGAGTTTTGTTGTTGTATTTGTTAAGTTTTTTATTGTTGAACGAAAATTTTCGATCGGTTATTCTTTTTAAGTGACAGCAAAATTAAAACACAATTTCTGTTATAGTATGGTCGAATACATAGAAAACCTATCGCTCGCTTTTTTACGTTATTCTTTTTATTTTTTTTTATTCCATCTATAGTTCCCACTTTAGTAACCACAAAACTCCTGAAATGGAAGCTTGTCTGCCTTAACGCATATAAAATAATAAAATTAAATATAAAATTGTGACACTGGAGGAGAACTATAATCACTAGCATCACATGGGCAATAAAAAGTGAACTTTCGCACATGTCTTATATGATTCATTTCATGTATACATGTATACATGTGACATAAAACTGGTTTATGACTTCTCACGTACGACTCTCCTCAGACATGTTACAAACGAAAATAATTTTTTGAAATGCTTTTCTGTCATTGGTGAGTCATTAGCGTGTCGTAGATAACTTTCCGGCTCGGTTGCTTATCGAAACAGAAATATGTACCCCCAGCTGAAAAGTTATGTGAAAAAGACTAATGAAGTCTGAAATGATTAGTATATGACAGTTCATAGATGAACTGTATATGATATGTCAAAACTGATTATTATGTGACTGGCCGTTAGGGACGATGATAGAACAGTTCATAAGTGAATATCTGAGCTTAATAATTCTGGCCCTGCATTGTTTCTTGATTTTTATAGCAACCCCTTCAAAACTATAAATCTAGATTTTATTTTAGTTGATAATCTCGGAATACAATCCAACTTTGCTCACTCATCGTATGACTGTAACAAACACTTTCTTTACCAGACCATTGAGTCGTAGTATTTTAGACCACTTAGTTAGTAGTTTTCATAATATTGAGGAAGTTATCCATTGAAGCCGACATACTATTATAAGTGATTATAGTTTTGTTCCCACAAAATTTCGCTTCAAACGTAAATGTTGTACTAGAACATTAAGTAAGAGATACGTTAATTACAAAGGGTTAATCAGTTCTTAGAAGGTTTTCTAATGTTTACCGCATTTGACATCAGAGATTCTGAGTCAACTCTACATGAATTTTGATATGTATAAACCAGTTCTTCTGTTTTTCGTATTGAAGGAAGTAAGTGTCAAAATTTAAAATGAAAACGTTTGTCCCTGGATGACTCTTGATTTCTGGGTTTTAATTAAACTTAAAAACCGTACTTTGAAACGATTTAAAACACAAATTAGATTTGCTAAATAGGAACATTAAAAATGGAAAATATTTTACAAAGAAGTGTAATTTTCAAAATAATAATACAGGTTGGTTGAAAAGTATTGAAAGCAAAAATGAAAGAATGTTAATTTTTTAATGGAATTAGGTTTTTTATTCAATATAATCTCCCTCAACTTCAATATACTTATTCCAATGACCCTCCAATAATTGTATACCATCTCTGTAATGTTTTTCCGGAAGATCTGCAAAATACTGTTCCACGGCTGCAATAGCTTCTTCATTCGACGAAAAATGCTTTCCACCAAGGAATTTTTTCAGGTTTCTGAAGAGATAGTAATCGCTGGGAGCCAAATCTGGTGAATACGGTGGGTGTTCAAGGAATATTTTAATTCGTTCAATTTAGCCATCGTCAAAAGAGTCGTGTGGACACGGACATTGGTCCAAAAGGTTGCAATAATATTCAACAAGCATCCTTTTTTTGCATCCCAAAAAACCTGATACCATGACTTTTTTGGCCGATCGTTCTGACTTCACGTGTCTTGGAGCTGAACAACTTGCTTCAGTCTACGGTTAGTGTTCTTGTTTCAGTTTAGGATCATGGTGGTAGATCCAAGTTTCATCCATAGCTATAAATCTACGCACAAAATCGGAATTATTTTGCATAAAAAGCTACAAATTACGCTGAGAAGTTTGTTTTCGATTCAGTTTTTTTCGATTCAGTTTCGCACCAGTTTTCTAAGCAGCTTTTCCATACGTAATTCTTCATGTAAAATATGGAGTACTCACTCGTTCGTCTTCACAAACAATATTACACTTGCTCAATGATTTCTGGTGTTGTTGCACTTTTTGGACCTCCTCCAAGACCCATCGATGCACACTCTTTCACGTCAACTTTTAATGGCTTGTAAACAAAGAATGAATTGCCAGATCGAAATAAAAATTTTTATGTGTTCAAATGAAAGATGAAATATTAAAATGGTCTATAAATTTTGATTCATCTACTGGTTAAGAGGTGTCGCTTTCAATACTTTTCAACCAACCTGTAATTTGAAACAAAAAGAAATATGGAAATATAAATCAAAATCAATCACATCGAAATGTGGTTCTGAAGAATTATTCATAATTTTTTCACAATTACATGCTTATCTATTTAATCTATTTAAGTCTGGAAATTCCAAATTAGTTAATAATTATCGTCCAATTACAGTTTTATGGGTATTTGACAAAATTTTAGGAAAAATTATTGCTAACCGGCTGATCGATTTTTTAAATAAAACAAATTTTTTTATTCTCGTCAGTATGGATTTCGACAAGGTTCTGGTACAGATTAGGCCTTATTGGACATTACTGATTTGACCTACCATAATTTTGACAGGCAAAACTATATATCTGTGCTGACATGTTCTACCATCACATTTTCGATACTTTATCGAAATTTATTTCTCGTTTTCCTAAACTAAAATGGTCAACTGTTTCATTTATGAATTATTTCTTTTCTATTGCTATCACAACCTACTAGTACAAATGCGAACAAATTGTCTTTCTCTAATTTCGTTCAAGTATCGAAAACCAATTATTTCGTGATACAAATAGAGTAGAATATCACAATTTTTCAATCTAGCAACCTGGTAAACGATATAAAATGTGAAATAGTGTCACATTTTATTCTAAAGAAGCGAGACATAATCTTCGATAAAGTATCGAAAATGTGATGGTAGAACATGTCAGCACTGGGCTATTTCTTGATATTCGTAAAGCTTTTGACTGTATAGTTCATATATATTTTAGTCCTAACATATAAACCTTTAGCTAGCTATCTTTGCAATCGAAAGCCAGTTTGTGATTTTAAATGGTGAATAAACTCCACTTAAGGTGTGAACTGTGGTGTTCCTCAAGGAAGTGTCCTTTATAATTTTTAATCTACATAAAAATGATATTGCCAAATTACTACTTACCGGTCATATTAAAATTTTTGTTGATGGTACGGCCCTCTTCTATAAACCCAGAGATTGTCAGCTAGCAATATCACAAACGAGGGATGATATTATTGTGCTTATGGATTTTCTTCATTTAAAAAAAATACCAGTAAATTCCACCCCATTCCACTCCATTAAAATCATGAAATTAAATATTAAAGCTGCTAAGCTGCTAGACCCACGTTAGAAAATATAAAAATTATCTTTGTGGCATTAGTTCGGCATACCCCCTTGATCAAAAAGTTTCCGGAATTTATTCAGAAAATTAAAAATACAAGTTTATTAATCTAAATCTATATTGACCCCTTCAAAGTAATCCCCATCGACTGCAACACACTTACGCCAGCGCTTGATCCAATTCTCGAAACATTTTTTAAATTCGGTTTTCGGTATGTCCATCAGTGCTTCCTGCGATTTTTCCATTATTTCCTCTCGGCTACTGAAACGCGTTCCCCGTAATGGTTTTTTTAACTCGATTGAACAAAAAGAAGTCAGAGGGAGCCAAATCGGGTGAATTCGGCTGTTGGATGGTATTTGTTGCATTTTTCGTCAAAAAATTACGAATAATGATGGCACGAGTTTTCTGCCCACAATTTTTTTTTGTTTTGTTTTTTTCCAATTCTGGTCTCTTTCGGCGAATTGCTTCACGCAAACGTCTCATAACGCCCAAATAATACTCTTTGTTTACGGTCATTGCCTTCTTTTTTGACTGAAAAAGCGTGTTTTTTTTAGTCTCGGCTCATTTGGTGAACGCCATTCATTTGCCTGATGTCTGGATTGCATGTCGTACTCATAAACCCACGTCTCGTCTCCAGTAATGATCCTTTTGATGAATGTGGGATCGGATTCAGCCTCGCAAATCATGTCTTTTGCGACGTCAACACGGTCTTTTTTTGCATGAAATTGAGGTCTTTTGGCACCAATTTTGCTGCTACACGCCGGAAACCCAACTCATTAACCAAAATGTCTTGGACGGATCCATAGGCAATGTTCAAGTCCTCCGCTATCTCTCTGATGGTTAGTTTGCGGTTATTGACCAACATTTCTTTTACTTTATCAATGTTTTCGTCGGTTTTCGATATCGACGGTCTGCCACTGCGTTCATCATCTTCGATTGAATCACGACCACTTTTGAACCGCTCATGCCACTGGTAAATGACCGTTTTCTTTAGAGAATCGAGCCGAAACGCTTTTCCAACATTTCCAACGTTCGCGCACCATTAAATCCGTTTTTTACGCAAAATTTAATACAAGTTCGTTGTTGCAAATTTAAATCCTTATAGATGTACTCTTGGGTACGTAACTTTTGCAAATGTCAAGCTATGACGCTAAGATTTAGACGGAATATCAACAACAGATGTACCAACTTAACAAAAAAAAACAGAACTCAAATCGGAACAATGGGAGCGCCACACGGTGGTTATTCCGGGAACTTTTTGATCAAGGTTGTATGTCATGTTGTTGAAATAAAAATGACTGCGTCTTGCGAAATTATATATACATATGAGTATACTGTTGCGGTATGTGTTCCAAAACTCTTACAAAGAAACGGATTTATAATAGACATGTCTAATATTCAGCCTATAAAATTAAATGACTGGAGCCAATATCTTAAGCGAAACATGTAACACTTGTCTTCAATGTTTCTCATTCTATGACTTTCCGCATACGACTCTCAGACATGAAATAAATGATTCATCTCAGACCTGTCATAAACGAAACTAAATATCACTTACTGCTAAATGTCTATATGACATGACTGACGCTAATAAGTCATCAGTGTGTCATCAATCACATCACTGCTCGGTTATATACCGAAACAGATATCCACTCTAAAATAGGGAGTGTGTAAATCGAGAGATGCAAAATCAAACAAAAGGAAATGGACATGATCAAAAGACAAGATGGCTTCAAACGTAAACAAAATTTGAAAACGTATTATATGGCCATGTCAACCGTATATCGCAGGTGTCGTGTCAACTAATATTGTCAAACATACTAAAAAATCAAGAACCCCTACAAGCAGCCTTGGCATTGGTTAACTTATAAAGCGTAGTAAATGTAGAACTTAAGATGAACGGTGTTTTATTAGCTTAGAACTACCCAATAATATCGCGTTATTTTAAATATGGGCACTACGGGGTCCCATTTGAAACGCGATATTTTAAAATGCCATACGGTACAAAACGCGATATGGTACAAAAGGCGATATTTCAAAATCCGATATTTCAAAACGCGATATGGCACAAAACGGGAATTTAGGATCGGTTTAGATCAGGCGGGTGAAAGGGAAATTTAATTTCATTATATAGGAATTTAAAAATCGATAGGAGCGAGAGTATATAGGATCAGTATCAGGCGGGTCACTGCGTTCATGTCGCTTCGCAACGCACATTCTGTATACCATATCGAGTGTTAAAATATCGCGTTTTAAAATATCGCGTTTTGAAATATCACGTTTTGTACCATATCTCGTTTTAAAATATCGCGTTTCGAGCGGATCCCCTACTGAACATCTTGAATTTTGCGCTAGTCGAAAACAGTAGCTTAAAATTAGAGGAGCTCTTCGGCGTAACATTAAATCCATTGTCGATTGGCTTAACATCGTTGATATGTGATTGACGACATACTCGTAATAAGCACTATATACATTGGAGTAGAAAAAAAACAACCACACATTTTGCTGAAAATAATGTAAGGTGTGTTCCACTTATACGTTGCTAATTTCTAATATGGAACACCGCTTTTTCAACAATTATATTAAAAAATAAAGTGTGGGGTGATTCAGCGAAATGCCATTAATCCATTATTATTAACACAGAAAGTTCATTTGCATTTATTTTTAGAACACAGTTCAAAATACCATCAATCAATATTATTAAAAAATACCTTCAAAAATGGCTTTTACGTATGAGTCACATGGTTCATTTTATGTAGGTTATTATTTAATGGACTATTTGATATGTTGTGATTTACATATACATAGATATATTATACAGTGCACTAAAACACGACAGAATTGATTAAGTCAAACACATTACATATTTATTTACTCTCGTACATTGTTTACCTATAATAAATAAAAGTGCGCGCACGCGGTGACGATATTACTGATCCACCTTGAACACCAGAATATTTTTGTTTGTCGTTTTCCAATAAGTTTAGTGTTAATAAAAAATAAAATCAAGACGCGGTTTCTACAACAACGGCAATTTAATTCGGAAAAATACACGGCATTCCATTTATGAATCATCCAGCACCGCATTACAGTTTTTAAGAAATTGTCCACCGCACAAAAACAAAACCTTGCAAATGTCAATAATTCTTAAATATATGAGCGGTTTCGGTTACGATCTTGAGGATTCCATCGAAATTTAATAAATTGATCGCACAACACAAAATTCACAGGAAACAGCGAGATTTGATTTGTTTTCATGGCATTTTAATAAATTAAGATGTGATGTGATATGTGAGTGTTACTCAACAGCCTTGATTTGGAATATTCAGTTTAAGCAAAAATTATTAAATTATTATAAAACAAAAAAAATATTTCACGTCGTTATGATTTAATTTGTGTCTGCGTTCTTCGGAATATGTTGTTGATATTCTCGTATATGGTATTTCAACAATTTACTGTAAGACTGTATTTTAATTTTCCGGGTATTAAATACATCCGTTTGGTTAAAGTGCAAGCTACGCTTAATCGTAAATCGGTAAAGACGTTATTTGTTTTTAAATCAAAACTTCGTATTAATCTTTTTATTTCAATAAAGTTGACCTCACAAGATAAGTACTTTTTTCTATACGTACCTTACTAGTGCGCTACTGCTCTTTATTATAATTGTGACGGTTAGTGACACAAAAAAATTTCAAACGTGTTTATGATTTTGCAGTACCATATAAGTTGATGTGTCTGTCTGTATTTTTAAAATAAACGACTGTTTTTGAGTTTTTGGCATAACTGATGTCTCGTTGTCTGGCTTTCTGTCAATCACGAGAGCAATCTACACTAGTTTTATCTCGATATCTCAATCTGTTTTAAAGTTATAAGAAAAAACTTAAATAGAAAACGCTTTGGTTGGCCATTGCATAGATCAGCAATGGCCAGCCAAAACGTTTTCTCAGTTCGTTTAAGCGTTCTTAATTTTTTAGCCGCTCAATAGTCACTCCTTTCAAAGGTTCGTTTTGATTGATATTTGGTGAGGTAAAAAGTTGGTCTCGTAGGCACTTCACGGTCTGAGGATCTAGAGCCCGCGATACGATGACTGTACCAGGTCGCATCGGCAGAGATACCATCAATTTGAAACTGCACATCCAACTGTGTGAACAAAATTTCTGGGTCATCTTTGGTTCTTGTCTCATTGCCACCTCAGACATTATGTTTATCTTGAAAACAACGCTAATTTGAATAAAAATTTATTTTTCGAAAATGTCCGATACGCGTTGTAAGTAGCAAATTAGATCGGGCAATTATGTTCTTCTTACAAATATTGCAATAAGAATTTACACACTCAGCGATGACTTAGTTTCACTTAGCCTACCAAACATAAATTTGATCGTAATGTCTGCAGAAAGCAAGTCTTCGCGACATAATGACTAAACGGGTAATTTTCCCAGCAAAAGTGTTGAGATTGTGACTAACACTGTTTCAAAATCGGCGTAATATGATTTTCTCTCGAGCATTTGCTAATGGACTAAGTATTGGAATCTAAGATTAGGCATTTTGTAGTTGCTCCTTTTTTGTTGGTGAACGTTTAAATTTTTTCACTATTTTTCTGACTTTGTACATCTTGCCTGTATTTCGTAATATATTACTAAGCCATCCTCATATGCATATACACCTCCTTCAACGGCATCATAATTATTGGATTTTTCGGTTTCGGATTTGAATCGACGTAAATTGACACATTCGGACTACTGTTTCTATCTTCAGTTGTATCTTTTTTATAAAGAACATCTATGACTGCAAGTTGTATCGCATGGACCACCCACATTTGTGGTGCAGTCGGTACTAATTTACCTTCTTTCCGAATAACTGCAGCACCATTTTTCGTCAAACAATCGATATTATCCTCCAATGAGGAACCATACTGATTCAATTTGTGTGTTTTTTCAAACTAACAAATTTTACTGGAGGTAAATTTCTGTTGATTCGGAGAAGACCTAAATTTCAAAATTTTGATTCCGAATGAAAAATCACATTTATCTATCGACGATTCCTTAGAGAGGGCCGCTCATCGAAAGTAATACTAAACCCCTTGAAATAAATTGAAGGTTTTCAGTGATTTTGGAAGATCATCAGGTGTTTTAATAATTCTGAATAGAAGTACATGACGTGATGTCAGTCTATCTAGTATCGCTGCTATTTTTAAAATATTTCGTAAATTCTTCCTCATGTATCAAAAACAAGTATTCTCAATTCACTGTTTACATATGGTTACGCCAAAAAGCACGTGCTAGAACGAGAAACACGTCAAACTTGTCCTACATATTTCGCTTAAGGCATTCTCGTGAACGAATAATTGTCGTTTGCATGCCTAATATTTACCGTCATTAGTGGACAGTCATTGTACAAGTCATTTGAGAAACTAATATTACTTGTCATGCATTAGTGATTTAGTGAACATATAGCACGAAAAATCGACAAAAAACTATTACTACGGAATATGTTGACATGACATACACTAATATCGAGATCTGAATGTCATTTAAAAATCTTAGCCTCTCCAATTCTAACAAAAATTGAAAAGGCATCACATTTCGCAAGGGACTTCCAATTTATAGACAAAGCTTTTAGTATGAAGTTTAATTCCGAATAGTCAATCCGCCCAGCCTGTAGAGACGCTAAATTTTAGTGAAATAATTTTTTTTAACGATATTGGCCAAAAATCACTGGGATCTCCAAATTTATGGTAAAAGCTTAAGTATGAAGTTTCACCCTGATCAGATAATCCGTCTGGGCTGTAGAGAACCAACAGAGATTCTTTAAAAATTACTTTTTGGACTTCGGCTAATGGTAAATTTGCGATAATACTCAAAAATACTGTGTAAAAGAAAGTAATAGGCCTGGTTTAAACCGTGTTTTCAAAGTGCTTGAAAAATTGAACCCTATAACTATTACTAACAAAAACCAAGTTTTAAGAAAAATGCAGGTCCCAAATCATAGTACTGTGGTTACATCTGATGTTGCTCTAAATTACTTAGATGAAAAAAAATGTGGAACTGGCACTAATAGTTCCAGAAGCATATAGTCAATAAGATTTGTCGGCTAAGAAAAACCAGAGATTTCCATAATGTAAGTACAATGTGTCATATAAAATACTTGCAAATTGGTTGATAGCACACGCCAGTTTCGCAATTTACCTAAAACCTCTGATTAACACACCTTTATGGACCGGAAACTCGGAATTGTAAGAGGCAGAGCCATATTTTTGAAATGTCTAAATAAGATCAGTTGAGGTACGCTGCCGAGGCCGGATGCAAAGCCGACGTAAAAGTGGGTTTTTCTCCGAACGAAGGTGAATCGATGTTGATGGACATCAGAGATATTCGAGATCTATTAAAGTGGTTGACATCGGACCCAAAAATGCAGTTGGGAAGAGCTTGATTGAAAAAATTTGCAAACTGATTAATAATCACTGCAGAATCATTACAATATATTGATGATAGTTGTACCTAAAAGCAGATATGTAGATTATTAGGGAGTCCATTCGAGACCTCTCCAAATAAAAATATTTCTACCGCTTGACTCCAATTCATTTGTTTAGGCATCTTTCTGGACGCACTAAATTTCGAGGTTTAAAATTCATTGGTGTTAAAGCGTCTGTTCAAAATACTTTCCAGAAGCACTTGAGATTTAAACAAAAAACTCTACGCATGTCTTGGTAAGAAGTCAACTTATAATAATAAAAGGACATTAAATTTTATCTTGCTGGTCGGTACATTAGTAAGCTAAACATTTGATTAAGTTATAGCTGAGAATATATTGGGGGTCGATGGAGTATTGTAATTTGTTCTTTTGTAGAGTTTATCATTTCAAAGTTCTTGATAAAGGGAGAGTGAATCTAAGCTGTCCAGATTTTTTCAAATGCACGAGGAAGGAACGAGTTCGTTAAATGAAAACGAATTAGACAGCTCTGTTAAATGATTATTGCTCAAGATCATCAGTTTCTGCGATTGACGAATCTATACATAAAAAAACAAAGAAGAGTTCTGTCTGTTGTAACACTGTTAATGCGCTACTTTTGTTATAAATCCTAAAACTGCGTTCAACATGGTATGCTCTTATATGCAATTTTGATACTTCCTTGCAGACCTTACAAATGTGACCGAAATTCGGAATAATATCCTTATTTTTGAATGCGGCAAATTTGTAATCTTGAATCTTCATTAAACATGTGGATTGGCCAACAATAAAAAAGTGTGAAGCAAGTTTAGCTGTACAATTTGAATAATTTGCAAACTAGAATTAGTTATATCCGTGACAATTACATTTTTGCTCCTACTTCAATTATTTTTTTAAGCCAGGGTTGATGATTTGCTCCTGACGAGCACACAGTGGGAAGACTTTTTTAGACAGGAAAAGATCTCGATTGGAAAAAAAATTCGTAGTCTGATCAGCTTATATTCAAAAACTGTTCTGCTCTCACATTTTTCAGGTAATCTTTGTCCAGGTCGCAAATCAATATATGTAGTTACCAGTAGGATAAGTTTGTAAGAATGGGTCTTCTCGGAGTGCTACTTTCCGATGTGAATGCAATCAAGATATTTATACTCGTTAAATATCACGCATGTATATTCGCCATAAATGGCGCAAGTGTAATTTGTACCTATTAATTCAAAAGTTTACACAGTAAAAGTAAAATCGACGATTTCTATAAAATCTGTCTTGACGTTTTCTATAAGGTACGAACATGTGACTAGTAGAACAAACAATTTCGCACCACTCTGACCCCATAAAACAATAGACACCAAAAACTAATCACCTTTCATTCATGAGACTAATGTCAAAATTGATGAAACCTATTCTTAATCAGACCAGTACTTTAATAGAATCGGTAAAATACGTTCGGAGGCCTACCATCAAATCCGATGGTTGGACAACTTCGTTAGCAAAACTTATTTTGGCTATATGTTGCTGCTATGTAGTGTTGCTCCCCATCTCTTAGTTCAAAGTTGGTTACGAATTTTTAGTTTAATGAACCTCGAGTAATTAATTTTTTCAAGAACTACCTAGAGTTGGTTTCAAAACATGTTTCGAGCTGCAGTTAAGGAAGGAACAACTGCTCAAAATCTGTATATCCAAAAATCTTTTTTCTCTGAAATTTAAAGAAAATTTACAAGGTCAAAAATGCAAAAGGGCGCGCCGAAGTTGCTCCTTCCGTTACACAGATTTCCACAAAGTTGCCCAATTTAAGGAAAAAGCTTTAGTGTGAAATTTTTCCTCGACCAGTCAGTCTGTCTGGGTTTAGATAGGACACAAAAGTGAAATGATTAAAACTTACTGCTTGAAGTACAGTCAGTAACGAAAATGATCATACACCACGATTTTTGCAAAAAATTTACAAAATATAAGTATTATAGATCTTATTTTGCAGTTTTTTACTAGATTAAATTATTTTACAAATTAACTAATCCAAAAATATGAAATACAAGTTCATTTACCGTTTATAATAAAAAAAGAAAAAAATCAAGAAATTTTTCCAATGAAAATGATCATACAGTTGTAGTACGATCCTTGATTTTTTTTAAATCATTTGCATAAATTAAGTTTCATAATTATTTTAATATCGAGTTGGTCCTCCTTTATTTTTTATAACCTCATTCAATCTTCTAGGCTTTGATTCTACTAACTTCTTGGTAACTTCCGGTAAAATTTTATCCCATTTTTTCATTATCGTGATCCCATAAATGTTCATCGGGGTTCAGGGCAGGCGATTGGGGTGGCGAATGTAATTGGTTTGGAACGTTATTCAGAATCCATTGTTTCACAATGTGGAACGTAACCATTACCCCACATTGGACCCGTTGCATAACCCACCATCATGCTAAATAATTGGAATGACGTGTGTTTTCGCTCCAGCGCTCTAGCAGGTTTTCTCCAAATTTTACTTCTCCCATCGGCGCCAAAAATGTTGAATTTACTTTCATCCGTAAAAACAACCGTCTTCCAGAAGTTGTAGCCTATTGTTTTTAATTTTTCTGCAAATTCAATTCTTTTTTTGGAATTAAAATTCGAAATTAATGGCTTTTTGCGTGGAACCCGTGCAAGATATCCATGTTTCCACAAAACCATTCTAATATTTTAGAGGTGGGTAGCTTTAAGAGTACCTTCTCCACTTTTGAAGCTAGTTTTGGAGCGCTTGTTTTTTGATTTTCTCTCACCAAATCCAAAATCTTTCGCTCGTCCCGATTGGAAAATCTTGGCTTTTGTCCTGTCCGCTACCCGTTTTCAACCGATTGTGTGACGTTGAATCTGGATATTATTTAGACAACTGTAGAATGACTTCGGCCAACTAATTTTTTAATTTTGCGCACAGATTTTCCAGTCCATTGCATATTAATTATTATTTGGCGTTTTCGTTGGTAGTTTCCTTTCTAAGACCGGCCGAACGCCTCGCAATCGTTACATTTTAGTTTGTATACGCTCGTATTCAATATGAAATAGGTTATAAATATAAAGGAGGACCAACTCGATATTAAAATAATTATGAATCATAATTTATGTAAATGATTTAAAAAAAAACAAGGTCGTACTAAAACTGTATGATCATTTTCGTTGGAAAAAATTCTTGATTAATTTTTCTTTTTTTTGTTATAATAAACCGTTTATAAACGGTAAATGAATTTTTATTTTGTATTTTTGGATTTGTTAATTTGTAAAAAAATTTAATCTAATAGAAAACTGCAAAATAAGTTCTATAATCCTTATATTTTGTAAATTTTTCGCAAAAATCGTGGTGTATGATTATTTTCGTTACTAACTGTATTTAGTTCGATGTTCTATCCGCAGGTTTGTAAAACCTAACGAATTTTGATGGAGTAAGACATTTCCGACAAACCTCACTCTGAACAGCATTTTTGAAGGTTGTATCAGAAACGTTAATGAAGTTAATTAAATCCATTATTTCAACATGACCGTTGAATAGAAGATGGTTTTACTAATGTATGTATCCATCTGCTGTGGAGAACTGCATTATATAGTGCATTGGCGCTAAAAGAAAAAAAAAACATTTTTCAATGGCTAACCAAGCTAGATACGAAACACTGTTTTTTAGCCCCAAATCAAAGAATTGACCCAAACAAAAGATCTGTAATTTACTATTGGATAGAATTGACAAGCGAATTATTTTACTGTTTCAAATTTTATTGGTACGAATCTTTCTAGCAAAGTAAATTAAATGTTATCCGTTTTTTTGGATACACTATATTTTTGTACTAATTTGCGCATCACAAACAATTTTTGAATGAAGAATTTCGAATTCATACAAAATAGTTATATTGGTGGTACACGAACTCGTCTAGTAAAGTAACGGTTTTTTAGTACGAATTTTCATTTGAATGAAACGTATTTGTATGAATTTTCGTATCATAAACGGTTTTTGTTTAGGGATTTTTGGTTATACTGTTTGCGTATGACTTACGTTGCATTGTTGTATTAGACAGATCGTGATTAACGTGTTTTCTTAATCTAGAAGGTTTTAATTTTATTTTAAAAAACGACAGTTGAATTTTTAATACATGTATGTACTCGTCATTGTGAATTCGTAAAAATTGTATGACCAAATAGAAATTTCTGCAAAAAGTTCACAAAGTTCACATAAACGGGTAAGCTTATAAAATCTTTTGTCTAGTGCAGCTTCCATATGGATTCAATAAAGAAACTCCTAAAACGAGTTTCGTTTATTTATAAAAATAGAAAATGATGAAGATTTTTAACTAGAAATTGGCAGACAGATAAAATTAATAACTATAAACACATATTATAAGGATTACAGAGTTTTATTAAACAACATAACTTGATCTTGAATTTTTTCTTTTATCATATCTTGTTCCATGTATAGATGCTGAGTCCATTCAACTTAGTTTTGTATTTCAATTACAAATAATTTATATTGTAATTTATTTTTATTTTACATATTCTTGTTTTATAAAATATGTGATATTTAAATTTTTTTTATACGATCGGACCTTGCTACGATCCAACCAAATTCACCTACATAAAATTTGCGTTTTCTGTAAGAAAGATAAAAACCGTTAAAGTACGATCATATATATTTCGATTCATGATCATGATCAATATTTTTATAATTAAGAAATTACGTAACTTTGGATTAGTTGATCTCTTCGAATGACAGCGATAATCTTTTAATATTTAGCTAATTTTGATTTGGTGTTATGTTTATTAATCTAATTTGCATATGCATATAGTTATTTTTATTCATAAATTACTTTTACGTAAACATTTATAAATGATAAAATCCGTTTTATAAAAAATGGAATGTTGTTTGGTTTATTTATATTATCTACAGAAAGATTATGTGAATTGATAAATTCTTAGGTTATTTATATTGGAGCCGTAGAACTGTATACTATTGTTATGAATTTTGCAAATAGAACACTCACCGTTTAAAGTTCTTGGTATTGACGCATAATCAGAATATTAATTTTGCAATAAAATTATAACCTACATTTTCAATCGTTTGAGCCTCTGTTTCACCAACACTTTAATTTAGTCTTCCAAAGTCTCTGGATAATTATCGTAACATTTGTTCATGGTGGCTTCCCTCAAATAATAGTCCAACGGAGTCAAATCGCGGCTCCTCTTTGGCCAGTATTGACATCGCCATTTCGGTTGATAATCAGATTTTCGAAGATAAAGTGCAAAACGTCGATTGTATCGATGGTTGTGTGGGCAGTGTGCCGTCTTGTTGAAACCAAATATAGGCCAAGTCTTCTTCAGTTTTGGAGAATAAAAAGTAGGTATACGATAGCGGCCGCCATTGCTAGTCCGGTTTCTGGTTTATTTTCGAATAATAAAACGGCAATATGATACCTTTGGACATGATTTTTGTAAAAATGTTCATCTTCTTGTAAAAATGTTCACCTTCTTGAAAATGCAATGGATGGCCAACAGGTCTTTGTATAAAATTTTTCATCCTATGGTCCTATCGCTGATGATCAATTCTTGTGAATGATTACGGGTTGAGGTGCTCAGAACACACTTTCAGCTACAGCGTGAATATTGTCTATAGACATGCCCGTCGCCTGAACGTTATTCACAAATTTCGACGTACCTTTCTCAGTTGGCGCTTCATTTCGACCGAATTTTGTACGCAAGTTTAGTCAACTGACTCACTTCTTTAGCAATAAATTTACAGTATTTCCTAAAGTTGATCAAGCGTATATCGACTCATTTCGTTCACCGGTTATATAAAATACTGAATTTCTAGCACTTGACAGACGACATTAGAGCTATGAGTGGCGAAATAATCACTAGTTCAAAAACGAACTAATAGATGTCGCCCCATTTATATTATAAATATTATTGAATTCATAATGGGCATATCCAGCGGATATATCAAATTTAGATCTACTCCGCTGGATACAAAATATTTCAACAAAACAAATCGAGTTAATCTCATTTTTTTATGAGACTAAAATATGTTGTGACAAATAAAGGGCTACGGCCCTCGGTTTTTTTACGGGCAAAATGAATAGTGCACGAAACATATTTTCAGAGTTGATTGGTTTGGGAAACAATACCCATCCAATATCCAAAAGGAAAAGATTCTAACATGTGAGAGTAAGGCGGCTGGGGTTTAAAGGAAATGACTGATAATTGATGAGTGCAAATTAGAAATTTTAATGAACCACGAGCATGAAAATTCCAATTTGTCAAAGCTATCACCATTTGGAGTTCATAATGCACTGAAAATGATTACGACAGGCATTATTAAAACTCATAGTATCAGAGCAGGAGAGTTATTAATTCTTGCAAAAAAATAGTGCCGCTGCTAATACTGAACTAAAAGCAAAGAAATTTGGTCATTTTGCACCTGTACAAGTTATAGAACACCCAACCTTGAATAGCTTCAAAGAGATACAGAAGAGAAAATATTAGAAGAGTTAAAAGAGAAAGGAGCAATAGAAGTTCAGCGGATGAAAAGATTGGTCGAGAAACAATGGGTCTCGCCACACTTTAATTCTTTCAGTGTGATTCTCTGATTTCAAAAAATCAATCGACGTCCACATTTGATTTCTTGCGCATTTCTAGGGAGTACCAAAAAATTCGGATTGTTTTATTTGCTTATACATATTAAAAATAAAAATAATTAATTTAAAACTGTAATATTTAATTAATATATTTTATTTTAAATTAAATATTAAATTAAATATAAATTATATTTTAAATTAATCATTTTTATTTCTATTTTTTATTATAAGCAAACAAAACAATCCGAACCGTGCGATTCTGGCGTGGTCTTAACTACAGTATTTCACATAACTAAAAGATTTCTCTTACTTAAGACTATTTTGCGATTCTGCACATACTGATTAGTTAAGAGGTTCTCTTAAAAACCTCTTAGCCTAATACCTACCAATTAGGTGGTCTTAAACATCATAAATGCTAGAATTTTTATTATGTTGCACTAAAACTAATGAAAAATACAATTTCAATGGCTCGCATTAATAAAAATCACAGGTCTCCAAAAATATTTGGAGAGATTTTAATATACATTTTAAGAGTATTACTAACAGAATACCAATTAAGAGATTCTCTTAAAAAAAACCTATTAATGAAAAACCTCTTTACTGTTAGCCTCTTAATAGTCTTAACATCAGAATCGCACGGTAAAATTAACCCAAAAACGACAAATAAATAAGATGTTTATCTATCTACGTAATAGTGCGAAGAAATCAGTGAATCAAAAAAAAAAATATTGACGAAAAAAGAATCAACAATTTCCCCGCCAAAAAATTAGTTTGTGGGTGAAGGGGAAAGAAACGAAAAAAGAATCACGCTGAAAGAATTAAAGTGTGGATCCGCGGAATAAGAGACACTGCACCCTTCAACCCAAGGTCAATGAAATGTACTACTTGCTTGAAATTTGAGCATATCAAGTAAAGATGTACAAATGTGCCAGTTTGTATTAGGTGCAACAAAATTCAACCGCATAAAATTGAAAGTATAATTATAAAACGTGTAAACCATGGAGAGGGGAGTCCCTGTGACAGTAAAGAATGGCTAACGAACATTCAACGTTCAACGTTTTTTTGAAAACACTTAAAAAGAGTATTGAGCCACAACAAAACAACATGAAACATAACAACAAAACAATATCCACAACAACAATGACAATAACAGAGTCAGCGGCAGCATCAACGCAGCAACCAGTTGAGTACAACAACAATCGCAAGGAAATAAAGAAACAACAACAATTACATCATTAATGACAAAAAGGCAACAAAAAACATTGAAAATGTAATACTAAAGGTGGGTTCACATTTACAAAAATTTGAGCCGAACGCGTTCGGCGAATATATTTTCGCCGCAAATTAGGAAGTGTTGACGTGTGTGGTGTATGAAAATGACACAAAAATTATGCCACATTCAACGCACATGATCCTGCACTTGTCGGTGTAAGCATTTGCGGCGAAAATATTTTTGACAAATGCGTTCATCACAAAATTTTGTAAATGTGACCCCACTTTAAGAAAAAAACCTTACTCAATCCAAATGGGTTAAAGCCTCAGGAATTTTGAAATTTTATTTGGCTGGGTGAAAGGAAAGTGATGTGATCCTGGTGAGTGATTTGAAAGCGCATTCGAGAGTATGGGAGTGTGAACGAAGTGATGCTTTGGGAAACTTGTTGACTCGCCTCATTGTGGATTCCGATCTCCCAATCCTGAATGAGGGTGTTTCAACTAGAATACCATGTGACCCGGTCAACAGCCAATGCAATAGACTTATCATTAATTTCTAGCGGGCTGGCAGCCCAATTCACTGCGAATGTGTTTAGGTGGTATAAATGTTTACATATTCCGCAAGTCACTATTTATGGTAAGAAATCGATCGAACGCATGAATGTGATCCTCATAAAGAAACAGGAAATTGAGGTTAACCAACTTGAGGATGAAATAGAAAGAATGTATGATATGTGCACTATACATGTAAGAGGGAATGAATTTGAAGTTGGCAGGAGTGTGTGAAATGACACATGGACCACAACTAAGGATGTATGGGATATATGCCTAATAGAGTGAGAGGTTACAGAAATACAGTATTTGATGACGATGATGGTGATAATGATGAAGGATGTTCGTAGTAATTTGAGCGATAGGAATGAAGTTTTGTTACCTGAAAATGAAATTGAATTGATGAACGAAATGTGTAAAGAATTTGAATGGAATAAGTTTCGAGGGGTTTTAGAAACATCAAAATCAACTACCCCCGGAACTATTGGAGTGAGTCTTATGACTGATAGATTGAGATTCAAAGCCAGATACCACGCTGCTAAAGAATGTAATGAAAAATTTGTATTGGAAGCACGAAGGGAAAAGGGACATTATCTGGTCCTACGAAAAATTTATCAAGTAGTTATGGCTTGGGATTTCCTTTTGGAAAATTTGCAAATGAGTATATATGAGTTTATGAATGAGAGAAAGTTAGTGTTCTGTAGAAGAGGGTGTAGGTTGGATGGAACGATGAACATGGGCTTCTCATGACTTCGTCTTGACGGGCAAAGAGAGGACCATCGGGAAGTCCTTAGGTCGTTCTCAGGAATGCATGAATCAGGAAACAGAATGTCTGGCTGAATTGAATTTAAGTGTAAACTCGAGAAAATGTTATAGTTTGGCTTTACGAATGTATGGGATTGTTGATGTGCAAGTGTTCAATGGGAGAACTGAGTGTGTAAATTTTGACTAGCGATTTGGTAAGCAAGATTCAATTTTAAAGTGCATTCAATGAACAGAAGGGGTTAGTCTCAACCAAAATTGTAAATCAAATGAGTGTTTATGGTGATTGGTCCTAGGTTGGGTTTAAAATTTAATGACTGTGGATAGTGCATGTGCCAACCCCCAGTATTGGTGACTTAGATGCTAAATTGGTGAATGAAAGAGACATTGCAAACAGCGACGTATTATAAAAAGACACAAACGGCACGGGTGATCTTGGAGAATATAAATATATTTTCCAAGAATCGTCCTGTAAATCCCGCAGGTCGCGGGATCAGGATTATGGAAGTACTTAAGTCGGCAATGATACGGAAGGAGCAGAAACGGGAATCTACGACTGAGAATGCAACTAAATATGAATTCATGGATGCCAGAGAGGTACTTCGAATGTTTCAGGTGAATCTGTGAAAAAAAAAGTTAGAGAGAATTTTTTGAAAAATGTCAAGTCAAAGGCAGAAGTACTTTGGGATGGTTAGTTCTCATTTGAGTTAACTTTTCTTTAAGTTACTCAAGGGAGATACCATTGTGATTCGAACGATGAAAATCGTAAAGACTGCTTGAAGAAACGCAATCTTATTAAGAGCGAATTATGTGAAAGCTGTATATTTAAACCAAATCACCCTCTGTAAGCCTCTCGATATCCGCTTTGAGGTTGTATTTCGTTTTAATTCATTCGCTACATTGCTTCTTATTTCGTTATGAATTCTGTTCATTCTTTGTCTTATAGATCATAGCTATGCATTCATTCTGTGCGACTGGTTCTAACTTTATATGGCACGGTAGGTGAGAGACTCTCTGTAGGAATATTGCGATTTCCAGTCTCTGTAGGACATCATTGTTGACCAAAACCATCATGTAATTTATGAAATGTTTTTTTACAGAACAACCATTTTCGTAATAAGTTTGAGTAACCAAAACGTGCTGTTGTGTTGAGCTTTAGAAAACCAACAGATGGAGCATCCTTTATATTCTTGTCGAATGGTTAACCTTTATTTGGTTTTGCGCCAACCCTAGTAGGCAGCAAGTTAAGAGCATCGCTAACTTCTCTCTCAATTTTTGAATATTCTTTGTGGATTGCGTATTGCTTTCTTGCGTGGCTGCTGTATTTTGTACTGTTGGTTGTTGATGCGTTTTATTTCTTTTTCGGCTATTACTAACTTTACCAGATCACTATTCTCGTAGTGCATGTTAACGTGAACTTCAGATTCGTTAGTGAAGAGTAGATGAGATATTTCGTAAAATTCCGTTTGCACGTGTTATTTCTGTATTTGAGTGAGACAATCCTGACTAGCCCGGAATTTGTCAATCTATGATGATTACTTGTTCTCTCACCTGAAGTTTCGGTTGTTCTTGTAACCATTATGGCATACGTTGCAATAACAGATATTCCATACACTATTTTTTCCATCAGCTTTGACTGAGTTTGATCAAAAAATGCCACTCAGTTCCCATCTGAGCTGTTTTATTCTTAATTTTAGTTTCCAGTTGCTTAGCCCGCTTTTGTAGTTGTTTTTCCAGTCTAATGAGGTTTAAGCCACAATCACTGAATATTTTCAGACAAAATCCTCTTCTTAAAATGAATCACCGATATGCGGCTATGAAGGATCGGTTGACAGGTCATTTACCCGTTCTAGATAGATCGTTGCTAATTTGGTAACATATCATACCAATTTATTAGTCTTCCCTCAATGTTTAGCAGACCATTTCCATCGATGAACGAGTTTAATGTTATGATTATACTGTCCATTGGTAAATTTTGATTTGGTTTTATTTTTTTTAGTTCTATTTCCAAGGCTTCCTGCTGTGCGACTCTGATTATTATTCTTAGTGATTTAATGAGTTCCACTAGGTTTATCTGTGGGATACATTTTTAGTTTTTGTCTTTGTGTTTGATACAAAACATATAGACAGCATGCAATAATGTGAATGAGTTGTTGTAAGGACGAAAATGGATCGCCACTTTCGCTTTTCCCACCATATCATATGATTTAGTAATTGGACGGTTCTCGTTTGAAACCATGTGATACCATTGGCTTGGATTAGTGTTGGATTGTATCTCTGCTATTCTGTTGAGCAAGAACATTTTATTTTGTTATGGTTTTCCATTTGTCCACCCTAGAACTGGTGTAGAATCCCTGTAGAAAAGTGTTGATAAGTTGTTGTTGATATTCAAAGCCTGGATGACATTTGTGACCAGTTCTCAGAGATGAAAAGTTGCATAGTTTGGTTTAATGGCTGTAATTAAACCTTTGTTTTGGAGGCAATTATTGTGTCATTTTTTGTCTGCAATAAGGTAAGATAGAATATTTAAGACTGCGATAAGACTGCAACATATGCTCGAATGCGGTGGCTTCACACAAACCATGTAATTCTATTTTAGCACCGCTATGGTGTAGTTTATTCAACGATGAAATCTGATCTTCTCTAACTGCCACGTCTAAGAGTTTGTCATCTCATCCTACAGCAGGAAGTTCATAAAACTTGAAATAGGATTTTTGCCTGAATCACCACTGAAGCTAATAGCACTAGCGGATCGCTAGATACATTAAATTGAAGGAAACTTTAAATTGAGATGTATCCACTGCAGATTTCCTCAGGAGTCCAAGTGTTTTGGCGATAGTTCTTCCAGGTTTTCTGGTGGTCCATTTTCTAAAATAAAATTCTTCATCGAAAATTACGTTTAAAAATCTTTTTTGCGCAATTATTGCCCCTGCTATTATGTTGGCTCCAGATAATAGGTCATCGACATAAAAGTCCTTTTTAATATCCTTGAGCCAATTGAACATCTTGAAGATTCATCTATAGCTAATATTATAATGTTTCTGTTGCCAAACAAGCTACTTGTATTTTGGGTTCCTTAAACTGTATCAACTATTTGATTGATATATGATCTGTTTGTAGTACAAACCCTTGCCCATATACAGGGTGGTCCAAAAGTCTGGAAACGGTGAATTTATTTCGCGCACGGGTAAAAAATCGGAATTCTGATACTGGGGTCTTTAGTAATTTCACCCGATTAATCGAATGGGCTCATCAGATTTTGGGCCCGATGGGGCCTTATACGAGATATGAGGCCCAACTTTGAAATTTCAAATGCAAACCCATCTTTTTTATTGCAGATTCGGATTCATCGGGAAATTTTACATCCGAATTGGTTAAAACCAATGTAGCTGTTTTTTTCGTCCATTTTTGGGTCCTGGACGATATCTCGTATAAGGCTCATTGGGTCCAAAATCTGATGAGCACATTCGATTCCTCGGGTGAAATTACTAAAGATCCCAGTATCAGAATTCCAATTTTCCACCCGTGCGCGAAATAAATTCACCGTTTCCAGACTTTTGGACCATCCTGTATATGTTTAATAGTGTCTACCACAGCCAACAGATTTCTGCGTATTACATAATAATAGTTTCTCTCTGTTTCAGGAATAACATTGCAATTATTCCAGTGCTGCTTTAGTCTGCGGATACGCCAAAATAGTTGCTTTTCATAATCCAAACGCCATTACTACAAATTCGAAAAGATCGTTTGCTGCTGAAAATGATGCCCTGTTTCTCCTCATCATCAGAACTAATTGTTACTTGACAGTTGCTGCGTTTTAGATCTAATCTACTGGGATAAATAATACAGCATCGTGTTGTACCATCATTTCTGAATAACAACTCCATGGGCTGCTAGACTGTTCTATCACTCCGTGCCTTCATCACTTTTGATTCTCTATCACTTCGATTGTCTCCTGAAAATTACGAAATATTCTGAAAATTATTGCTTACCGATACGTTTGCGTTCATCAGTCCAATATTAGTCAATATCAGATTTGCTTCATGAAAATCTCTAACGAAATCGGGAAAATGAGTATTCCATATTTCTTTTTCTAAACAGTCAAATATTAAAACGATCATCACTTACCTTCCACGAAAATTTTTGAATTATACGTCATCGAGCTACTGTGTGACGTACAAAGTGCCAGTTAAATTAATTTCACGGTCAATTCACCGATTAACTAAAAATAAAAACCTTTCACGAAAATGCGATCGCAAACTTCATGAATATAAAGTTATTGATCTCATAAAAAAAAAAAAATTTCTTCATTCCAAAATTATTGCTTTGCAGATCTTATACGATTAAATGTAAAATAACAAATAGTAAATTCCCGTAATTATATAGACGCATCACGAGTATAACAAAGATTATTAAAATGGAAACTGGTTTCTTAATTATTCGCGATCGATAACGATTTTTGAGGAATGGCACAACAATAGTAAATCATTATCTGTGATGTTAATTTGTTGTTGTGCGATGTCTCAAAGTGTTGCATATGATAGAGATCCGGTTATGTGCGAGTCCGACTAAAATTAGATTGTTTATTTATATTGTAGCCGTCATCGTGTCATTTTATTAACAAATTTTATCTTAAATATTTTCTTAATTTTTATACGATTATATTCATTGGATTAGCTATATCCCATGTTGTCTAGTGGCTAGGATATCTGGCTTTCACCCAGAAGGCCCGGGTTCGATTCCCGGCATGGGAATGTTTTTTTTCTTTACACTTCCAAATTTTTAATTATAGACACTATTTTTTCTATTTGCAGTGCAACAAAATAATATTGTACAACAACCTGTCACAGACATTTGTCTTGGATGTATTTGTGAAGCTATCAGTAGATGTAATCGTACCTTACAGTGTAACGGTGAAACTTGTGGATTATTTGGTATCACCTGGACATACTGGTCCGATAGTGGTAAACCAACAAACAATGGTGAACCCGCGACCTCACAAACAGGTAATTATTTTGAGCGCGAGATGCAACGGCGCCGTGGCTTAGTTGGTTAAAGCGCCTGTCTAGTAAACAGGAGATCGCGAGTTCGACTCTCGCCGGAGCCTCAGTTAGTAGAACATATTGTTTATATTTATTTTGCTTTACAGCTTATCCCAACTGTGTAAACGAACCATTCTGTGCAGCACGCTCTGTACAAGGGTACATGTCGAAATATGGACAGGATTGCAATGGTGATGGAAAAATTGATTGTTATGATTTTGTTGCTATACACAAATTAGGTGGATATGGATGTAACAATGCTCTTCCAGACTGGTACAAAGGACGATTTGATCAATGTATAGCGGCAGTATCACAACAAGGTTAATTTTATATAATAATTAAGCATTTATGTTAATTAATTTCTATATAATAATTATTAAGATTATCTATGACAACAACACAAAGACACAAGCCCCGTATAAAATACTGATAACACACATGAACACACACACACAGACAGACAGACAGACCTATACATAATAAACACACGAATATTTGAAATAAATTTTATTTTGTAAGAAATATGGTTTTATTGTATTTGATTTACGTCATCCCCGTTGAGGTAATGAATGGGTGCTCTAATACATCCGCCAACCCACAATTATTATGTCGTAACTAAGTATTACAAATGCGATATGAGGCTGTTTATAATAACCTGTCAAAATTGATTTAACTGCAGTACACAATTAGCACCGTTTAATACCAGTAATTTATTGTCTGTGTACGTTTAACGATTATCTGGAAAATTATAAGCTTTCAATGATGATTTATAAACTAATCCTAATGGTTTGTGAGCTGATCAATATTGATATTTAAGAAAAACGTAATTCATCAAGGTCTATAACGATCTGCTTGTTTGTTTGATTCTGGTCTGTTTTGATTTTGTGTTATTTTTATAGTTCCTGGCAAATTAACGGTGACGATACCCAGACATTTTGAGTAAATCATATATACTGAACCGGAATACAAATACATGTAACCATGACTTTAACAAATAAAATCTTGTAACATCTTATGTATAGACAAATTTGTGTTCCGGTGGGCCTTGATAATGTTTTGAATTGGTCTAGAGAATTACAGTTATATTGGTTATACCTACACTACCATAAAACCCGGAAATGGAACAGCGGAAACATCAGTGTCATAGTGGCGAACATACATTGTTTTGGTGGACTAACTTACCCAATTTACTTCGTTGTTTAATTTGTTTTTTTATGGAGTGCCTCTAAGTCGTAAACTGAAGCCTGTATACTGGAAGTTTACTAGAATGTTTCATATTTTAAATTAAATGGTTACAAGTGGGATCCTTTCCAGCTTCATTCACCAAATGTTTAACAATATTTAGGAATTTAATTTTCACCAAACCTAATCGAGTGCATTGTGAATCATTGTCATATGAAGGAACCAAACTCACTATTAGATTAGTATCTTAGTGCAGGTGCATCTTTGTGCAATATATAACGAAACCTACCTGATCATTACACAATGAGTGACATATATTTTAACGGTTTTCGCAACCATCTCCCTCTAGTTTTTACATCCCATGAATTTGGTCCTCCAACTAACTCGGTTTATCGCACACTCCCTCCCGTTTCTACACCTTAATATAAGAAAATCTTGTTGAATGTCTAGATCCAATTGGTTGTAGGTGGAACGCTTTTTTGCTTCGTTCTGATGGGGATATTTCAACGAGGCCCAGCAATTTAATTTGTTTCGATTTAATGAATCCGATAATATCGTAGTTTCCAAAGAGACGTTTTTTTTAATTCATTCGGTTCTAGTACCCGTACAAAAGTATAGATTGTAATCTCACATTCGAAAGTTAGCACAGGTTTTATTAGTGGTTGGTAAAGTGCTAGTTGACACGACTGTGAAAGATATTTTGATCGCAACAACTTTGATTGTGCATAAAAGGCTCGATATTCGGCTGCATGCGAGCTTTTATATCTCTCTGGATATCATTCGGTGATGTTATAATGGGGCCGAGATATTTAAAATCGTCCACGTTATCACAGTTTTGGTCGTTGTTTGTTCCGAGATATGCCGTAGAGATGCTCCGTCGTGTTAATAACAATTTCACTTCGCTGTTATTGATTTTCAAACCAAGCTGTTTCGCGCTACGATATCATCTGCCACCCACAATTTCAGTACAACTTTTCGAGTGAGCGTATATCTCCCTGTCATTCCACTACGATTCTATACATATTAGGCCAGATGTTGTTAGCTCGCACAGAGAGACAAGTTTCTCTAGAATTGCTAGACACACAAATCATCTTCAACATGAAACAATGATCAGTGATTGATTGGGTGGGATGAAAATCACATATATAGCCACAGGTGATGGCAAGGAGGCAAGGAGAATGATTCTGGCAAGTACAACATTAGCAAGCACTTTCTTATGTAGTGGACAAATAGATCATCACCATGAGATCATTATAAGATGAGATGTAAGCACCTCCGTGATGAAAAGTGTTTATAAATAAATCTCTTCATTAAAACTGACCTTCAGTCAATGACCATAGGCACCGCATAGATCTCTACGCTTAACGGTGTATGGAGATCCGCTGGAAACGCGATATTTCAAAACGAGATCAGAACCTTAAAAAGTCAGCTAGAACTACCATTATGCTAGTCTGAACCATTAGGCTTCCTGAACATTATGAAGTCAGTAGGCACGCATTGAGCTTGTTGTGCAACGGCGCAGGTGTTTCCCACTGACTTCATATGGTTCCTTCTGGCATTGCTAACATTGATAAGGTTCTGGCATCAAGTTTATGTGTTTTTTTTTAATATTCTGGTTGGTATCTATCTCAACCCGACATACTCCAATTGACGGAATACACGTTTTCGACTACACATTTAGTCTGCTGGCCATTTGATCAGCAATGCATACTGTTAGATAGCTTGATATAGTTATCGTTTGTGGTTTCTTCCGTACTTCCGGTGCACCACATTTTTTATCTCATTATAATTGTTGCAGTTAACTCTAGAAATTGTTTATAATGTCACAGCTGCCCCATTTTTAAGATCAATTGATATATTTTTGTTGGCCGCATTTTCAAATTGGAATTTAGAAAACCCCCAACTTGGCAAATTTTGAGTCGAGACTTGTGTCTGCACTCATTTCAAATCTAACTGATACACAGGAACTTAAGGTAGATGACCATAAACAACGCCTTGTGTTCGCCGAATAGGCTCTGGAGCCGTTGGAAGTTGACCCAAATTTCGCCAAAAAAATCATGTTAAGCGACGAGGTCAAATTTGGGTGAATGGATTATTAGCGTGAACAAGCAAAATTGTCGGATTTGGTGCGAACCAATCCCTACGAGAAACATTAGCACTAAAGCATCCCGACAAAGCCACTGTTTGGTGCGGATTTCTGTCTGGCGGAATCATCGGTCCGTACTTCTTCCAAAACGAATCTGGCAATTCCCATAACTATAAGCAGCTTCTTGTGGCCTAAACTGGATGATATAGATACCGACGACATGTGGTTGAAACAGTAGGGCAAGACCCATGCTTTCCAACTCCACATTTTCTGTAATTACCTTTAAATCACTGGAAAAATCAACAGGAAACGCAAGGCTGGAATCGTTATCTCTTGCTAAGATAATTAACCGCTTTGTCTATGGATTATTATATAAACACGGCAACCCACTTTACAAATCTACTAGATTAGATTTTACAACGACTTCTGGCTAATATTGTTTGGGGAAGTAATAACAACTTCATCCGCATCCTCATCATTAGATGACGTTTAGATTCTTCTTATAAAAAAGTGAAATTTTTAGGTGCACGTTGATAATCAGTTTCTTCCGAAAACTAACCTGTGTTTTAATTGCTTACCCTAATCTCTGGATACTTTGCTAATTCATATTAACTTTTTGGAATGCTTTGGAGTGCTCTATGCTGTGTTTGGCCGGTCTCGCAGGACTTGTCGTCCAAGGCTGCTTGGAGGCACATAGTTGGTAGGACCTTGTGCTATATAGATATAAAACTTCAACCCCAGGATCAATTCAAGATAATCGTAGTTATCGTGGTGAAACTGTTAAGAATTCAAATGACCCAATTCCGGCGGCCAGAGACAACTTAGGCCCCATAACCACGAGAGTTATGATAACACTATGATCTACGACAGCTCCCGCACTCTTTCAGTACATTTATTCTGAACCCTGTTCCAACACAAGGCGAGAACGAGCCCGCTCATGTATGCTCGTTCGGGTAAGCATATCTTGTGACATGCAACCCCTGCGCCTCTCCGCACGTCACCTGCGCGGTAGCTAGATAGGTGGATATAGAGCATGTTTCGATTAGGTTCTTACTTCAAGAACATTGTGATTTAAACAATCCTCATACAAAATATCTACCTATACTTACTTCCTTTATCCATTAAGTAATCAGTACCGTAGGTGTACATAGTAGATAGGTGCCAAAAATAATAACGCCGCCCCATTTGGACTTTCGCCATCTCGGAATTTAAAACGGATGAAAGCGTAAACCAAAATAACTTCCCTACAATCATCTAACCTCTATTACCCCCTCATCCAGGGTTCAAATTGTCTTCATACCAAATTTCATTAAAAATGGTTCAAAGTTGTTGCCGTGAAAGAGACAGAGTTAGTTAGTTTGGTTTATTCCACAAAAATCTCCTCTGTACTCTTACCGTCATTTCATCTTCATTTTCGCTGCTCCTTAAATAGTATGCATCGAATCCACACCATACGAATCATGAATATTAAAAAACCTGCATAGATCAAAGCCAGCGACAACACCAACGAGATATAGAAGTTAATATCCAACAGAAGACCGTAGAGGACAAGGACAGAAATTCTTTGCCGACCTCATAATATCTTCTCTATAAACCAATTTAAATAAAGATATTGCATTACATTACCCAAAGGATGCCAGAAATACTGTAAATTTTCCCACGACCTTCTTTCCCGGGGATTTTAATCAATTATTTGGGTGCTAGTCCCATTTCAAAGTTAGTCCCCATTTTTGAGATATCGGTTTCGACATGTTTTGGCTCTGAGTCAAAACCAGAGACCAACAACTTTGCCGAACATATCAAAACTGAAAAACCACATCTAATTTTTTTTTTTGCTTTTCATTTCGACGAAAAACACTGTTTTTATCATTTTTAATCATTTGGTTGAATTTAATGCACGATTTACATATTCCAATTTTTTTTCCCAACTAATTTTTTACGCAAAAATAGAGCTGCACGCAAATAACAAAAAGTTATTAGTAAAAAAGAGTCAGCCATATGTAAACAACATTTGCTCAAATTATAAAGCAAAAAATCCAATTTTATTTTACTGGAATTTGTTTCGTGCTCCTCTCGCAAACGAAAATCGTAATATACTTAACCCTTCATAATTTACTAAAAAAAAAATTGGAACATGTAAATCGTACATAAATCGAGTAGAATCGATCAAATAAACATCGCATCGACAAATATAGATACAATAGAAACTATTTAAAAGAAAGTTAATTCGATTCAGTTGATTTTAAGGTGATTTTTCCTAAAAAAAATTCCTAAAAAATTAACATTTTTCTTCTCTTTGACAAAACAATGGCGTGCCGTTGCGATAGTGGATAAAAATCCTGGATTTTTCCATCCGATCGTTTTAACCAATTACATCGTACTAATTACCAATTTAACCAATTACACCTGCTCAACAACTTTGCTGAAGAAAGCATAACGAAAATCTTAATGGTTCAAGAGCTATCAACGTGAAAATAAGGGTATATTTTGACTCAGAGCCAAAACATGTCGAATGCGATATCTCAAAAATGGGGCCTAACTTTAAAATGGGACTAGACCATTGAACTCAGCGTACTCGAATTAGGTTTACCCCCCGGGTGCCCAGCTTGTCACATTTTTGAACTAGCACAGTGTTATTTGTCTTACATCAATTATATTCTTGTTTGGAGTGTTGTAGCCTTTTGGCTAGTTCCCTTCACAATTTTATTATATCTTTAGTCGACCCTGATTGGATCTAGTAGATAAAGCGGTTTCTTCCTTCGCAGTCATTACTGGGTTTGAACCATCCAACATACGACATATCTCAGCATTTTGGTGTAGACTAATATCTTGCATGTGTTTTCTCGCGTGTTTGCTTACTTCTTCACTAACGAAATCCATCTTCAGATCTCTTTGGAGGTTGTCATTTCTTATGTCCCACTGACTGGATGATTGACTGGATGATTGACATTGGTTTTCTTTGTTCAGCCCCAGAGCTGAATACCGTAAGTCCCCACAGGTTTAAGGATTTGCCAGTATAGTAGCAATTTGTTATTTAGAGTTAGCTCAGAATTTTTTCCTAACAGCCAATCCATCTTTCTGTATGTGATGTTTAACTCTTCGTTTTTCTTTTTCACATGCTCTTTCTATTTTAGTTTCGCGTCTAGAGTCTTGCCTAGATATTTTGCCGTGTTTGCATAGGGAATTTGCTGAGAGTTCATTTCTACTTATATCCAGTTGACCTTTTTGTTGGTAAAGTTTACGTAGTTGCTCTTTGCAATTTGCTTGTGGATTCTTCTATCTTCTATGTTATCAGCGACTGGTAAGATGGCCGTATCATCCGCAAACGTTGCTATGTTAGTCTCCTCTATCGTTGGCAGGTCCGAGGTATATAGAACATATAAAGTTGGTCCTAGAACGCTACCTTGTGGTACAACTCCTGCTGATATTTTCTTTATTTCTGAGTATTCGACATCTAATTTAACACCAAATCGTCGGTTTGATATGTAAGATTTTAGTATTCCATAAAACTGCTTTGATAGAGGATTGAACATGCTTTCTTATTTTCAAGTACATCTTCAATTTTGTTTGTAATTCGGTGTACTTGTTCTATTGTTGAATGGTGTTTTCTGAAGCCAAATTGAGGTGAAGGAATAAGATTTCTTTCTTCTATTATTGGTTTGAGTCTCTTTAGGAGTAGTTTCTCGAATATTTTTGAAATTATTGGGAGTAAGGAAATCGGCCTATACGAATTTTTGTCATTTAGTGGTTTGTTTGGCTTATTCTTCTATTATATAATGAAACATATTTCAGGTGAAAGGTATTTTTTCATATATGTGCAGAATATATGTTTTATTAACCCTTTCGATCCTGTTGGTACACATATGTCCCGGGATTCGTTCTATCAGCTCTAAAATCAAAAATACACATAAGAAATGGTTGATATTTGTCCCAGTTCGTAGTTTATTATAAATTTATCAATAAAAAGAAAAAAGAGATGCAATATTTGTCTCTGTACCTGTTCAGTCTTGTTCAAATCGTGAAAGTGATTACATTGCATTTAGGTTTTTGTACGAAATAGTGGTGAAAACTAGGTATTTTTACTGCCAACAATTTCATAGAATATATACTGTCATGTGTGGATATAAGAAAGGATAAGTGTTATTTTTTTATTTTTAATCACATACGCTGCGACAAAACACTGTGCCCGCCGCGTTCATCAAAGGAAACGGGGAAAAAATTCATTTTTTTCAGTGCAGATGTTACTTTCACCTTTATTCTGCTTTTGTTACTTGAACTGTCAAGTGCAAATTTAACAAGTGCCGTTTTTTTCTTTTAACTTTAATGTCGCGTTCACGTATGCGATCAAAAAATGATTCGCGAATCAAAGGAAAATTAAATCATTGAAAACATATACAAATTTCCCCGTCCGAGATGAAATAATTTTAACTTTGGGAAAATTTTGATCGGAAGCATCCAACATAATAAAAAAAAATTACAAATTATGAGTAATAATGCGAAATAATTACGCTCAAAGATTGGCTTGATTCGCGAATCATTTTTTGATCGCATACGTGAACTCGACATAATAGAGTGAACGCTAATTATAATTTCCCCAACGCTGTGTGAGTGCTTTCCGATTTTTCTGTTTGTGTTTTTGGTTCGACGCTTATTATATTCGCGGTGAGTATTCTCCTTTTCGATTTTTTTTATATAGGGCGGTTGTGTTTTTGATTTAACGCAAGAATTTTTATATTTCAAATTGTGTGTTCCATTATGCCTCGACGGCGTACATTAACCGGTCGGATTGAACGACGAAGTCATAGACACGAAGTCAGATCAATTCGAAATAAAAATAGAAATGAAGATACACTCCACGAAATAGCTATAAGGGACAAAATGAAATTTCAAATTATTTAATGAAACGGATTTTAATTTTGATGTACAATGCGTATTTATAATTCATATTTAGGTAGTTAAATTTAAGCCATGAAATTATTTCCTACTCCCTTTTGTGTTTTAAACATGCCGAATCGTGTCTAATTTGTGCTATTCGTAAAGCGAAATAGGTATAAGGGACAAGTAATAAAAAATTAGTTAAATCAAAATTTAATAGTTCAAAATTTAATTTTTTTATTTTTTTACGTAAGTATTAAATATATTTAAGAATTTTAAAATATTTTTTTACGAAAATGGAACATGCTATTAGGTAAAAAAGTAAAATGCCAAGAGGAACCAAATTAAACGAAGAAGAACAAATACAAGTATTAAGTTTTCGAGAATCTGGATGGACAATACGGGAAATAGGTGCTAGATTAAACCGTGGAAAAAATGTAATTCAAAAATTTGTAACAAATCCGTCAGATGTTACTATAAAAAAATTAGGTCGTAAACCCTTATTGAGCAAAAGAGATAAAAGGGAAATAAAACGCTTAGCCGTTATTAAAAAGACTTCCCCAGCTCAAATTCGGCATAAATTAAATCTTCCTGTATCTACAAAGAAGGGTGCAACAAATTTTAAAGGAAAGTGAAAACATTAAATATGATAAACGGCTAGCGAAACCTAAGCTATTACAAAGGCACAAAATTGGGAGACTCAAATTTGCTGAAAAATACAAGTTTTGGGATTCAGAATGGCAATTTGAGTTGTTTAGTGATGAAAAAAATTTAACTTAGATGGGCCGGATGGATGCCAAAAGTACTGGAGAGATACTTGTCAAGATCGTAAATATAGGCATCGTAGGAATTTTCAAGGTGGTTCACTTATGGTATGGGCTGCATTTGGTCATCGTGGCAAGTCTCCAATATGTTTCATTTCTAATAAAATGACATATAAAGAATATGTCGAACTGCTCGACAATGTTCTTGTCAATTTTGGAGACGAGTTATATGGAAGTGAATGGAAATTCCAACAAAACTATACGCCTATACACAATGCTAAGCGTACTATAAAATTCTTTTCATCAAGTAATATACCAGTTATCGAATTGTTGTGAGATCATCCATCTCACATATTCGGACCATTCCTTCAAATTTTCACCATTGTCATCATTCATAAAATGCATGTAAAGGTACGACATTTATGATTGCAAGAACGCGGAAATTAAAGTTGGCAAATTCAACAAAAATACTTCATCGCCAAAAATAAGGAAATAGTTAAAAAATCACTTATGCTAAATCTCGAAGCATAGCAAAATTAACATTTCCATAATTTTGTAAATAATACAAAATTCTTAAGCGCGACCTTGTATATATTTTGCATATGAATGACAATGACAATAAATAGGAAACATACAGACATAAACATAAAATATGTTATACATTTTATATTTTAAACCAAAACATTTTATCTATTATATTAATACGCTTAATTTTTTCAAACTCAACGCTAAAATGACCCCTAAACATGATCCGATCCGTTTAAATTTTTCAGTGTAGGTCGACATAAATATAGCGGTGTGCCTTTGCTAGAAAAATCGAAAAAATTCCACCGGGAAGTACCTGAAACGGGTACTTCAGGTGTTTTCAGCAAAATTTTGTCACGACGCCAGAATGCCATGACAAAATATGTTTATATTGAATCTGAAGTCATGCGTATTACACCGTGTGACAATGACAAAATTTATTAAATTTGCCGATGTTTTTGTGATGACACACTGCGATGAAAAAATGAGTAGAAAATTTGTAATTGAATCTCAATTAAACAAAACAGAGAACATAAAATGATTTTATACACATTTTGGTGTTAATAGTTGTGAGTGTAAAAATACAATTTTGTCATGACACTCTATATCTATTTAAGATTTAAAAATTAACCGCGTATATGAATTTACTTTATTTTTGATAAAAGTGCATCAAATTTACATCTTAAAAAATCTTCTTAATTATTTCTTAACCAAAAATTCAATAAAATGTATTCACGTGACTGATTATTCAGTTGAAGGTCAGCTTCTATCTATCTTCTACCTATCTATCTATTATATTAATATTCTTAATTTTTTTCATACTCAACCCTAAAATGACCCCTAAACATGATCCAATCCGTTAGATTTTTTCAGGGTAGGTCGACGTAAATATTGCGCTGTACGTGGGCTAGAAAAATCGGAAAAATTCCACCGGAAAGTACCCGAAATGGGTACCTCAGGTGGTTTCAGAAAATTTCAAAGTTTTTGTGAGCGTGAAATCTTGCAAAATTTGAGAATTTTATGGGACGACCAAACAGCAAATATTTTTGTTCAAATTAGTGGCGCGCGATTCAAATTCAAAGTTGTAAAACAGTTGGTACGCGATTCCGATTCGAAGTTGCAACACTGTCGGCGCGCAAATCAATTTCAAAGTTGCTTAATGGTTGACGTGCGATTTAAATTCAAAGTTAGTCGTGCCAGGAGCAGAGCCCACAATCATAGACTGGTAGTGCGTATTCCATTAGCTGGGAAAATCATCTTCATGTGTGGTGACTACCCGAATCGACCATCAAGTTGAACCCGCTTTGGAAATTGGTAAATAAGTTTACACTCACCAAGCACATGTGCGTCGATGTAGGTGAGAACGAGTTTGCGCAATATTTGCTTTCTATTGGAAACGGCAATGCTCGAACCGACTCGATCACACTACAGGCAGACTTCCTCAAAGTGTGATCGATTTCGTGTATGGTGACATCAACACAACTCCAGCCGAGGGAACCATCGAGGAGCGCACCATCCTTGCACCCAAGAATAATGATTGCGCGTTAACCAATGAGCAGGTGCTTGACCTCCTTCCCGACGAACAAGAAGTCAAACATAGTGCTAATAAACTTGAGAGTGACGACATGCATGAGGAACTCCGTCTACCCGTCGAGTTTCTCAACAAGATTGAAGGGTCCAGATTGCCGCACCATGCCATCCCGCTAAAGGAAACGCGATCGTTCGTTTGATGAAGAATCTAAATACTAGCAAGGGTCGAATCAATGAAACACGCTTGCACGTTGCAAAAATAAACCGCTACATTCTGGAATGTGAGGTGCTGACTGGCTTCTCAAAAGACGAGCGCATTCTCATCACACGCATTAAGCTCTCACCCTCGGAAGGCTCATCTAAAAAGTCTCGCCTTCAATTTCCGGTTCAGCTCGCGTTCGCCATAACCATCAACAAGAGTCAGGGTTAAAGCTTGAAGAAGGTATAGGAGTGTACTTGTCGGCCCCCGTATTTACGCATGATCAGATGTATGTGGCCTTTCCACGATGCCGCTCATTTGACGGACTCAAGGTGTTTATCGTTGAGACAAGCGTTCAATCAGCTGATCGGGATGGGTGCATCACAACAAAGAATGTATTTTTTGAAGAGATTCTGTGCATGTAAATTATAATATATTTTACTATTTAACTATCTACCTTCTACTACTATTGTATTATCCTTTTGAACATTTCTTATGAAATATTTAGATTGAAGTTTGCCTCAGCAATTGTGTGTTTTCCCTTTTGAGATTTTAATATTTAGTTTGGGTGCGTAAGTGATCATGTGATCCCGAGCGCGCGCTTCCTGTTTAAGATATGAATATTTGACTTGACACGTAAGTCATACTGTGTACATTTGAGCGCGTGCTTGCCGTTTAAGATTTAAAAATTAACCACGTATATGAATTTACTTTATTCTTGATAAAAGTGCATCAAATTTACATCTTAAAAATCTTCTTAATCATTTCTTAACCAAAAATTCAACAAAATGTATTCACGTGACTGATTATTCAGTCACAGGTCTGCTAGTTTTATATAATTAAGCATTATAGGTTTTCATATATTGTAAATACGGAAGAAATTTACTTCTGGAAATTGTAGTATATAAGGTAAATAGTTTTAATGTTAAGATCAGTGGTGAATAAATACTTAAAATGTACAGTATCAGTAGAGTTAGTATTAAGTAGTTGAGTGAAAGATATATTGATCTTAAATTAAAGTTATATAAGTGCAAAGAATAGAATATAAAATTAAATTATAAGTTATACTAAAAATATACTACAATATATATAATTCAAATCATTAACAAAATATTAATGTGTTTAAGATTTTATTTAAGTTTGGTGAGTATAACTATCAGATTAACCAAAAGATAGTATTTGATAATTATATTAACTCGTAATCCATAATTCATCATAACCCAATATAACAAACATACAGAAATATATACCATATATACACCATTATATCATATATACATCAGAATGTCCTGCAATTAGCACCGACTTAAACCCTATAGAAAATCTATAGGGAGGATACTTTTGCAAAAAGTGTATGCAGCTGGGCAACAATTCGATAGTATTTTAGAGCTCAAAGTTGCTATTCAAACAGAGTGGAATAACATTGATTCAGCAACTTTATGCAACTTAACAAATTCCATGCCTTATAGGTTAAGTGAAGTAATCCGTCTTAAGGGTGATCATATTAATTTTTAATAGTTTATTATAATTTTAATAAATATAACTAACGGTCAATTTTAAGTTTGTCCCTTATAGTAATTTCGTATGAATTATTTTTATATTATAATTTTAAAATGAAATTAATTTAAAAAAATGAAATTTGGTTTAATTTCTTTTTATGTCACTAAGCTCATATTTAATAAAAACTATTTTCAAAAATTTCTTTTTCTGTTATTGATTTTTAGTTAATTTTAATTTGTCGCTTATAGTTATTTCGTGGAGTGTATTACAAGAAATGTATATGCATGGTAATTAGATCAAATAATAATGTTGACATTCGACGTTACAATGATGCGATTGCTACTGATGTATCTGTTGTATTCAATAGTGTCAATAGATAACCACCCTTTGAACGTAACATGATTTGCTTTTCGAGATTGAATAATACAGTTCGGAATGTGCCTCACACACATCTTATAGACTTTCTATTCGCGACAATTTTGGTATTTTACAACATGCACAAAAGTTGTTCTTGCAATGGATTGCTGATATGTATGTTTGTATTGAAGGATTTAGAATATCTATTATATTAATACTCTTAATTTTTTCATACTCAACCCTAAAATGACTTCTAGACATGATCCGATCCGTTATATTTTTTCAGGGTAGGTCGACATAAATATTTTGGTCGAAATAAATTCCACCGCGAAGTACCCGAAACGGGTACCTCAGGTATTAGACCGCTTAGTATTTCTAAGGTATTTAGACCTTTTTAACGCAAACCTAATGAATATGTCTCAAAACTTATTTAAAAATTTTAAACTCTAAAACTTTCAAACTTTTTACCTTTTATTACTTTTGAAAATTAGAGCGCGCGCTTCCTGTTTGAGATTTGAATATTTGGTTTGGGCGCGTAAGAGGTCATATGATCCCGAGCGCGCGCTTCTCGTTTGAGATATGAATATTTGACTTGGAACGTAAGTCATACTGTGTGCATTTGAGCGCCTGCTTGTCGTTTAAGATTTAAAAATTAACCGCGTATATGAATTTACTTTATTTATGATAAAAGTGCATCAAATTTCCATCTTAAAAAATCCTCTTAATCATTTCTTAACCAAAAATTCAACAAAATGTATGACTGGTTATTCAGTAACAGATCAACTATTTATCATAATTACTTCTGCGCCTTTCCATTGATTTGACACGTGTTTAAGTCTAAACACTGCGTTAATTATCTTCAGTAGTTTACGTAGTACTTTTTCAGGAAGAGCTTTTACCATTTGACCTGTAATTAAGTCATATCCTGGAGTTTCTTTGGATTTAGGTTAAGATTGATTTTCTCTTTTAATTCTTGTAATGTGACAGGAGATATATATTGCAGTTATGCATTTTATTTACTTGTGGTATGTTTTCCTCTACAGTTTGTCTAGGTAGAGGCTAGAACGTGTTCTCGAGGTGGGTTGCAAGCAATGAAGTTTTTTATTTTGTTCCATCTTCATTTTTAACGGGTGGAATTTGTATTTTAGGTCGTTTTAAACTTTTTGTCGCTTTCCAAAGGGTGTATTCGGTATCTTGTTCCCCAGTACGGACACTTAGGCATTTATTAATGGATTCGTTTTTGATTTCTTTGATTAATAACTTTAGTTTATAGGACAAAAATTAATAGTTGTTCACGAAGTGTGGCATTTTCCTTCTCGTATTGAAATATATTTTCAGTTGAAGATCTTGGTGATCTTGGTAATTTGGAACTTCGTTCAAATGGGTTAAACAATGATTGGGCCACCCCAGAATCTGTTGGGCCTGTCTCCGAAGAATATGGATTTCGCAGCATATCTACTGCTGTACCACCTGGAGTAATACATATTCATTGTTTGTTTTAGCCAATTTATATCACTGGCATTTGGTTCCCGGGAGCACTTTGTTACTGCTGAAGTAGTACCACCGCCCGCAGTATGCGGCTACACTGGTATTGCCTAGGGGTACACAGAGACATCCGAAGCCTTTTGAGTACCCTAGGCTGAGGGGAAATTAAATGAAGCCAGATTCACCGTTGCTCGCCACCCATAGTTTATACATTTAGTCATAGGCCCATTGGGCTTCACAATAAATGTAGAAGTCGCAACACTTCACAGGGCTGTCCTCTAAGCCCATCCTCATAGTGAGAAATTGAACTATTCGAGTAAATCACATCGAGCCCTATCCGCCTAATCGAATCGGTCGTTACTCGGGTTTTACGTAATTAACGGTTTATCCCGTATTGTCTAGACGAGACCACATTGTGCTGTAAAATACTGTTTTTCTTTCTTACCACTTCGCCAACAAACATTTTAGAGTTTGGATGCAAAAAATATCGGCTATACTTCTCTGTGCACGCTGCGCGCTTTTATGTGTGGTTGTGTCAATACGCATCTAATACAAGATAGAAAACAATAAACAAATTTAATACACAGATTTATTTATTTTTATCTAACTCGCCTAAATATATCATTAACAAAAAATAAATTCCAGAGCCAATTTGTGGTGTCTATTTTTTAATTCAACCCGAGCAAGCAGGCTTGCCCTGGGTATTGTACACCGAGCACGGGTTGTGCAGTGCCAAAAGTTCTAGTGTGCATGGAGTATTAATCTGTTTTATACTTTCCATACTCTTCGTACACTGGCTTTCTGTTCAGAGTAAAATTAGAAGAACCGAGCTTGCGCGGTGTAAGCATAGTTCACAAATAAAAGCAGCGTACTGCTTGTTCTGGTTGAATTCAAAAATATGCCTTTTAAGATTGTTCGTCAGGTGCTTCCAAAGTTGATTGATTGATTGATTGATTGAAGTGTATAACCAAGCCTATCCGGGACGCCGGTCCCGCTATACACCCTCTTTACACATAACAGTAGGAACGGATTTGGATAGGTTGTTTATTAGTAGCAAAGAATCAACCCGGTTACAGACACCTAGATGGTCGATGAATTAGTAACGTGTTAGTAAAAAAAATACAATAAGACGGTTAACACAAGACAATCACAATTTCTAATCTACTTGAGGAAGGATAAAGGTTATATAGGTTCAACGGATAATGATGGCATTTGTCATCAATAATTGCATCTTAAAATCAGCGACCTACGAAAAATAGTGATATTTCTATTAATAATCTAGAAAATTTCCTGAAATTAAAATTGTTAATATTGTACCTAGGTAAAATGATAATTAGTAGCATAGTAACAATACTATTCTACTACATATAGGACAATTAAATTAGAAACAAATATTGTTCGTACACATCTGCACATTCTCTGAAATTTAATAATGAATTAATATTTTCCTGCTACATGTCCTACCTAAATGGAAAAATGTCAATAATAGCAAAAAATCATATATATTAGCTGTTCAGGCAAAGACTTATTTATTCCAAGAGTACTTATTCCTCGAAGCTTACAAAATAATAAAGCTGCAAATAATAAAAATGTAGTATAACTAAAATGGTACATCTGGAACTACAAATATAAAATTATAATTAAATCGGCTTATAATAAGTAACTTATGATTAGTAATAGTATCCTATTAACAAATTACAATTAAACCATACACAAATGTAGCAACATTTAAAAAGAAAAAAAAACCGATGAGATAAAATGATAGTAGATGCCATTACAAGTTTTAATGATATTGCGAAAAGAAACCCATTAAGTTGCATATACAAGGCCGAAAACCAAAAAGAACAATTGTTCCTCCAGTCAGTGATCAACTAGAAACATGAAGTGAAAATCAAAGTGAGAGAAAAAACAAAATTAGTGTAAATAACCAAACAAAAGGTTGTATATAGGACTCTAGCAATTTGGGCTAAAAACTACCTGTGGAACTAATTTGGATTACGAGAGATACTGCAACGATATCCTTCGACCACTGTTTAAAACCTAGACAACGACACATAGCATTCACAAGCGGTCACCCACAGGGTTGGGCGGGGTAGATTACACAATGTAAGTACACAGTTGTCGACACGTAATCTATCACGTAGATTACATAGCGATTTTCTACGTAACTGATGTCGACAATGTAGACAATGTCAACAACCTATATTTTTTCTTTGATTTACGTCAGTTAGTCTGACAAACTTGTTGTCTAGCTAATAGGTAACTGTCTTATTATCTAAGGAGCAAAATAATTATATAATTTGATATTAAAGCACGTAAATTATTAGTTAGTAGAGACGTTAGTATAGTTCGTTAATACCGACCCATACGTTAGACCTAACCTAGCACTCATTGGTCATAAAAGAAAGCGATTTTACAGCAGTCGCCGTTAAACGTTCATTATAGTGAGCGTTCATTACATGATCAACCCGGACAATATCCTCATGACACACATCAGTATGATGAACCCACTTAAAATTCCACCACATTTATAAAAGTTTTAATTTAGCACCCATTTCCATCATCCAATTCGGTCTCATCAATAATGTACCTGGTTCATATTTCATTGACTTCTATTTCAAATCCATATTATTTTAGTTCGGCCAAATGTCAGTAGAGGTCCACAAACCTACGTTGTTGGTGACTATGTGGCTATGTTTAATAAAAATTTGTATTTATTCTGAAATTAATGGTTTTACTGTGTACGTTTTTACTGTGTGCATCACGCCGATTTTTTTATTTAAATTTTCTGCTGACTAAATTGACGGTTGGCTCATCGGTCCCGGTCGAAATGGTATATTTTAAAACTGCATATTTCAAAACGGCATAAGGTTCAAAATAGCATTTTTCAAAATTGTGTATTTCAAAACGATTAATAAACGAGATGTAACGAATAATGAGATGTATTCCAATATGGAGTAATACGCTACGATCATGCAATTGTGCTAACTAACTAAAAGCCCTATATAAAAATTTAGGTGATGGAGAATATTAATGGAAATGTGAAATTTGATTTTAGTCGACTAAGAAATAGGCAAGTTCCTTTTCATTTGGCTTTATCTTAGAATTTAATCCATGAATCTTTCAAAAATTTTATTCATGTCAAATTTCATCGTGTTCCGTTAATAAATAACCGTACATTTTGGTTGTGTTCTAAAAATTAAGGAAAAGATATGTCTAGATTCATAATCGATTAAAAGATTGCCTTTTACCTTTTGCAGTTTTAAAAAATGTCGTTTTGAAAAATGTCTTTCAGAAATATGCAGTTTTGGAAAATGTCATTCTGAAATATGCCGTTTTGAAATGCCGTTTTAACCCTTATGTCGCTTTGAAATATATGCAGTTTTGAAAATGCAATTTTGTATTTTATTCCGATTTTTTACTTATGCAGTTTTTAAATATGTCGTTTTGAAAAATGTAATTTTAAATTATGCCGTTCTGAACGGATCTCGCTCATACGCCTGAGTATTAATTAAAATTTGCTAAATAAATTAAGATTAATAAACCACCAAAATATTTCTAATTGGAGATTGATAAATATGAACTAATTTTGCACTTTGGAACTGAACGTCAGGCATGATTTGATTTCTGAATATTAGAGACATCTTTCGGTGACTAGCACACCGAGAAAAAAGTTTGTATACTATTAACGAAGGAGTACTCCTTAAAATACTAAAGAAGGTATTCTTGAATGGAAAGATAAGTTAATTAAGGTAATGAACTATTGTCAATGAGCTATAACATTCTTTAAACTTTGTTTTGATACTTTACGAATATACATTATTTTAACACATTTAGATTAATACAACTTTTTATAAATATTTAATGGTTTAAGATATTAATGGAACGATGATTATTAATATATGTTAAGATTTGTCAAAAAAACATATTAATTACAGATTAATGTTAATTAATATCACGATAATTTTTAAACTATGATGTTTAAAACTTTTATTGAGAATAGAAGTTACGTTGAATTGATGAATAATACTTAATTTTATAAAACTTAATTTTCAATTTATATTTCGTTTGACGAAAAGCGATTCATTAAACTAATTATGTTTCTTTAGGTCATTTAACATTTCGCACCATTTTAAACGTACGAGTACATACATAATGTACTATAGTAATACTAATACTCGTAAAGATAAGGCAATTAAAAATAAAGTATGAACATCGAAATTTCTTGGGGAAAATTACAATTAATTATAATGTATATAACATTGTTAAAATGAAAATGGAACAAACAACGAGCGTATTTTAAAAATTGCTAATTGGAGTTTTTCGAGAAGTATAAACCTTCATTTAAACTTCGACTCACTGCATGAATCGATAAATACATTTGTCATTAATTAACTGAGAGTAGCTAAGTTCAGAAGCCATAGATTTAATCGTTACATGAAAAGTAAGTAGAGCGATTATTTAAATGCATTAAAGGTTTTATCCACAAGTAGTGGGATGTTCACACTTTTTGATGGGATTGCAATAAGATTAAACCAATTTATGATTATCCCGCCATATTAAAATATACTCATTTGTCGAACCTAATCTCACTTTTAGATTTTGATTAAGGATTATGTTATTATAAGGATTTACATTGCGTACGATAATTCCAAGAACGATAGAGTCAATCGCATGCATTAAAACCGAACAGTAAAGGTTCACTAGCACTACACATCTCTTGTCTGAAACGCTCATTCTGATCGAAAGTTTGATAACAATTTAAGAGGGATATACTATTTCCAGTTGTTACATATTCTTCATAAATATTTGTATTATGCCTTTGTCTATTTCTTTCGAGTTCTAAACAAAATGTTTTTTTGCTTCAATTTAAGTTCAGCATACTCAAATGTGTATGAAGATAACCAAATGTGTACGAAAATAATGTCTTACGGATTTTAACGAATCTTAGTTAAATAAGAATCCTTTTTGAAAAAAGCATAGAAGTTAGCTGAACCGTCCGGCACCTCAATATCAATCTGTACAGGTTGTGTCGCTTGAACTATAGTTAAAGTTAGTTTAGTTTTTTTTCGGCCGAAAACAAGTTTATAGAATAAATATATGAGCCGTTTATTTTGAAAGTGGCATAAGTCACTTTTTCAAAAAAAATCGAGTTAATGATAACATTAGTTATAATTTAATGGTACCTTTCATTAAAAAGAAAATCCAATCAATATGTTGAGAACTCTAGGAATTTTGTTCGAAAGAAGTTTTGCTAATTAACGGTATAACAAACATGTTTATTTTGAAAGTGGCGTAAGTTAATATCAATAAAAGAAAAGGCATGTGCGTTATAACTGGGCTAGTTTTAGTTAAGTACAATAAAAATGTTATCGAAACAAATTCTATGCGATAATTTTTTTAATAAATCTTGAATATCTCCCAAACTATCTCCTAAAATTTTGGTATTAGTTATCGTTGAAAAAAAATTGCTATTTGGAAACTCTCCATTCATTATAAACATCGACTAAGAAAGAACAATTTTTGCCATACTGGTGCCACGCAAGTGATTATAAAAAATTCTTGTTTGGGTTAAAATATACACAAAATAAAACAAAATTGGTAACACACAACATTTTGCTTTGTTTTATATCTGGTTGGACTAATAAAAAACATCTCAAATACAAAAAAAAAAATCTATTTTTAGATTTATTTATTTTTCTAGGCGCACGTGTTATTGTGGCAAAAGGGAGTTGCTATCATAATAAATTGCAAACAAAAATATTCCCATACATTTTTTACGATTGGTATGGCGCTTACAATTTTTATTGTACTTACCTACACCAACACTAATGATATATATACATACATATAACATGATTGGCTTCTTTCATTATATACCCCCAATATACCAGTTATTTTAAAAATTTGAAAATGCAATTTCCGAGGACTTAATCACGTGTAGTAATCGTAATTTACATACATATTGTGTATACGGACCGGGAAAGGGCTATGCGAAAATCGACATGGTAATCTAAAATAAAAAACTTATTTTCGATATATCTTAAAAGCTGACATAAATCAGATTCTACTCCAAATAATAATGATAATGATCGTTGAGCAAACCACAATAATCACAGTTTTCTATACTTACATAATATTTATTAAATTTCGTTACAAATAATACAAAAACTAATTAATTTTCATTAAATTAATGATTATTCGTTAAGTTTAAAAATATTAATAATATACATTAAAATTCTTTACAAATTTTAACACGAATTTATGAACATTAATTAGATTAAATAAATTTCGTCTAAAGAATGAAAAACAATTATTTTAACACTAACGGCTTTTATCGAATTGCAACGAAGGGAAGGAGAGAGAGAGAGAGAGAGAGAGAGTAAGGCGAGCAAAATTATACATTATATCAAAAGTGATCTGGACGCCGAACTGGAAAGTTTAAAAATTGAAACGTAATATATGTATATTTAGGATATTAGTGAATAATATTAAGTGTTTAAAGTGTGCAGCTAAATTTGATATATTGAATCTTTTAGTGGATCTTTTAGTGTTTTTATTTTTAAATGGATTCACTTGAAATTGTTGAAAAAATTTTAAAAGATTTACAATTATCCTACGACATTGTTCAAAAATTCAAAGGTACGACTTTTTATTTTCGATAATTGTTTATTTAGAAATGGCAGTAGATTTTATTAAATTATTAGTGTAGTACAATGCATGTTAATATTAATTATTTTTGGCAAATTCGTATGAACTAAATGAGTAGTATAGAAGCAAAAAAATGAAACATCCCGTTAATAAATAATAATAACTAGAAAGTGAAACGTGTCAAGTACAGTAGAACCCCGATTTATTGAACCCCAGTTTATGTTTCATTTTTTGGTTATTCACCGAATTTTTTAAACTAAACAATAACAATTTATCGTTTCTTGTGTTTGTATCGTATCGCAAAGTACCATGTGTGAACAAATGTTTACTGTAATATGAGGTAAAAATCAATATTTGGTTTGTGTGTACCTATAAAGGAATGAATATTTAATATTTGAGAGTGGTAACCGTAGTGTTTGTTTTAGAGTCGCAGTAACTATCGGATCTGTATATATGAAACTTTTTTTGGGATCAAAGTAAAATCTCACTTCGAAAAGTTAAATAGTTTCCATATAAGTCATTTCTACTATAGTAAATGTTTTTGTATTACTTTGGGCTAAGTTCAATTTATAAAAATAAATAAAAATAATGCGAATTTATCAATGGGAACAAGTTAACTTATCGACATTAGATTATCGAGATATGTCAGGTGATTAATACTATTATATCTAACTAAATTAATCTTTCATTTATTATCAAGATAATAAGATTGACGAAAAATCACTTTTATCGCTAAAGACGGAAGACATTGCTAAAATACTCGAAGGTGAATCCCTTGGAAAACGAATTAAAATAAGACAGAGTATTTTAGGCTGGCAGCTACAGCAGGTATTTATTTAAATGATTGTAAATATTTAAAAAAAAACATGTGTCTTTTATATTGCAGGGAAATTATAACGGTTAAGATTGGAAAAGGATCATTATTCAAATTATATATTCGAATTATTCCCATATTTAATAAATTAAAGGTACTTTAAAATGATTTGCTTTGCATGCAAAATTGAAGTAAATACAATAACAAATCTTATTAACCATTTTAAATATTTCCACAATTTTAAAAGTAATGACAATTATATCTGCATTGAAGATTTTTGTGGGCAATCATTTCAAAGTCGTGACAGTTTTAAAAGGCATGTGATTAAAATGCACCCTACTCCTAGTGAAAACTTAGAACAATCGAACCCCGATGTATTTGTTTCGATTGAAAATGAATTGAATCATATGGCGCCATCACAAAAACCTGCAACAGATATAAGGTTCAGGAAACCAACTGACCGCAAACCTCGCATAAACTCAATATATGAAAATTTTTTAAAATTTACCTTAGACATAACCCAGAAAAACAATATTACTACGAAGGACGTATTATCAATACAAAACAGTATAACTGAAAGTTTATTACTCGTACATCCCATTCTGTCGGAATTAGAATTTTTTCTCGACAATTTAAAACTGGATTCTATCCTAGAACTTAAAACATTTATCACAGCTTGCAAAATGCCATTTAAATACTGCAGTACAGAATATCGCATGTTGCAATATTTAACTGAAAATGAACTTACGACGCCCTTTAAGCAGTTTACGATAAACAATGAAATTACCAATTTATATAATTGTGGTGAGATAATTCTTGACGAACTAAAATTTTCGGGGGTATTGATGCCTTTAAGATTTCAATTTAAAAAGATTTTTGAAAAAGATAATAACTTATTAAAATCAATAGATTTTATAGATCGCCACAAGTCATTAACAGAAAACATTAAACATTTTATACAAGGAGAAACTTGGCAAAACAGAAAACAAATGTTTTGCGAAAATGAAATTCTGATTCCATACTTCCTGTATATAGATGATTTAGAAATAAATAATCCTCTCGGTTCCCATGCAGGAACGCAAAGTATAACAGCTGTAAAATATTCGTTTCCCGTGTTAGAATTTAGCACAAATATTCAACATATTTTCACAGCAGGTATCATAAAAGCTCAAGATGTGAAACTGTTTGGTACGAATCGCTGCTTTCAACCAATTGTAGAAGAGGTAAAATCATTAGAAACAACTCCATTAGAAATTAATACTTCGAATGGGAGGTTTCAAGTAAGATTCTTACTTGGTTTAGTTTTGGGTGATAACTTAGCCATAAATGGTGCTTTAGGGTTTACAACGTCATTTTCTTCTAACTATTCTTGTAGATTTTGTAAAATACATAAATCTGATTTACACTTTTGTTCAGATGAAAGCCAAGTTATATTGCGATCACAAACGAACTATGCTGATGATGTGGAGATAAATGATTTATCTTTAACTGTTTAATCCCAGTTAAAGATAAATCATTTATTCAGAGAATTCAATTTTCAACCAACTTCAGTATTTTAAAATTACCGACAATTTTAGCGTTGATGTAATGCACGACATCTTTGAAGGTGTGTGTCATTACAATATTTCTAATGTACTGTTAAATCTTATAGAGCATAAACATTTCTTTAATTTAAATGAATTAAACTATAGAAAGAGTCATTTTAACTACGGATCTCTTGAAATAGGAAATCAATCCCAATCTATAAGAATAGAACATTTAAAAAAGAAACGTTTTAATATGTCGGCAAGAGAAATGATGACATTTACACATTTTTTACCTTTAATAATTGGAGACCTAGTCCACAAAGACGATGAAGTTTGGAATTTTCTTATTTTATTTTTAAAAATTTTGGATATCTTGTTATCTTTAAATATTAGCTACAATGATATAGAACTATTAAAGAACTATATAACCAACCACAATCTGTTATACCCAAAATTATTCAATGATACCTTAAAACCTAAACATCATAACCTTTTGCATTACCCAACAATCATTAAGAAATCTGGCCCACCTCGGCAGTTTTGGTGTTTTAGGTATGAATCTAGTCTTAAAGAGATTAAAATGTATTCACATGCTACATCTTCGAGAAGAAACATTTGTGTTACAATTGCGAAAAAAATGCAAATCAAATTTTGTAAATTTCTTTTAACTACTTCGAAATCGACGACAAGTACAAACGAAAAACATAAACTTTTATTGATTAGTCCAACCGTGGTGAGCACCCTTAAAACAAATAAACATAATTTAGAAGGCTTTACTCACATAGAATATATTGGAACAACATACTCCAAAGGTTTAATTTTGAGTTTATCTGCTGTATGTGAATCGGTGTTCAAAATAGTTGAAGTGTATATTCATTTTCCAAACAACAATATTTTCATTTTGTGTGACAAAATTCTATTGGGCCATTATAATGAACATTTCGCTGCTTACTACATACCAGCTTCGAGTTCTTGTACAGAGAAAGTGGTGATTCCAATCGAAAATTTTGATAGCAAACCGTTACAGATTACCACAGTTTTTGATGGAACTAAAATGATCAGACTCAAAAGATGTTTTTAAATGGCATTTAACGAACACACTAAATTCTAATACGAAATTAAAGTTTTTTATCCAATTTTTATTTTTATTTACCTATTCTATTTAGTTGAAGTACCTTTAATGAAATTTTGTTAAATAATAATTAATTATGAATGATTCTGGCATCAACGAACTTATTGGGTTCGTAAACATTATAAATCAGATACCACCAGAAAATAATGAAAACAATCTTAACCATCATCAAAACCAAACACATTTTAATAATTTGGAGGAAACGCACTGCAGCAACAACGAAAAAAGCTTAGATAATTATACTTTCACTTTGATAGCCCCAACGCAGATTGAACAGTCCGATGCAACACAGTGTGGCAATAAAAACATTTTTGAAATTTTGAACTCATGGAAGCTGCCACAACTATATACAGTATTACAAAGTAAGAAAATAATCATGTAAGCCAAGAACCGTTGACTAATACGTTTTTTTATAAACTAGAAAACGAGATAGATTTTGAAGCGTTAGAATACATGAATGAAAAGGAAGCTGAAGAGCTTTTAATTGGTCAGTCTCTAGGAACACGCATCAAATTCATTCACCTCTTAAGAAAATGGCAGTTCTCTCAGGTAAATATATCTAAATGTTCTTCATATATATATATATATATATATATATATATATATATATATATATATATATATATATATATATATATATATATATATATATATATATATATATATATATGAGTGAAATTAAAAATTTACGTTCATCTTATAGGGTGTACGAGATAATAGTACAGAAAATAATGCAAAATCAAAAAATTATTCAAATCAGTTGCATGTGTTACCCGATCAGAATGCTCAGGAAGCAAACAGTGACTCGACAAATGTAAGAATAACAATATATTTCTTTGAGAATGGAAACTTACTAAATTTATTTCATAGGTTTCTCTAAATTTTATATTACAACAAACGCCACATGGAAAATTTATCCGTAAACTACCGGAGCAGAATATAGTTTTGTCGGATCATAACCGAGCCATTTTGATCGACGAAATTGTAACTTACTACATTAATAATAAAATACCATTAGGGGTTAATGAATGTGAGGCAATGGCCAACCAAATACAGCAACTATTTCCGGGTGAAACTTCAGTAAATACATTTAAATGTGTGAAGAGTATGACTTTTAACAAATGTTTACAATTCCAGGTTGTATATTTCCAAAGAAGAAACAAAAAAAAGGCAAAAGGTCAACTATATGACCGTTATAATAATCGAATTGCTAAATTGCGAGACCTATTACCAAAACGTAAACGGCATACACATATTAAAGCAGCTAGCGAAATTCCTGAACGTAAGAATACTAAAATAAATTAATTTCAAGTTATTTGCATAAATTCAACTTTTTCAGCATTAACATCAATATCTACTGATTTGCGGCAATTAATTGAAGAATTAAAATATAATAGGGACGATACGGAAATCGATACCATACAATTAAAATGGACGACCACATCGGAATATCGCTTGAAATGGATCAGCAGCTTAAATAAGGATAAAAACGTTGAATCAATAATACGCGAATGGCCAGCATACACACAGGCATATGGACCAAAACTGATTGAGATTGATTTTCAATATTTGTATCCTGACGCCGATAACATTTTTATAAAATTTGACAGATTCTGCAACAACATTTTTCCTATTATGGAAGCCAAAATCATTGAATCGATTTCTAGGAAAATGCTAATTGATTTTAAGTTACAAAAATTTGTTACGCCAGGTATAATAAAACATTATTAATCAAACCAATAAAATAATACCAATAATAAATATTTTCAACTATCATTTCAGATGCTAGAACTTGTATAACGATGTTATTATTGCACGCTTTGATTAAACCAACAAATAAAACTGTAATGAGAAGCACCAAAAAACTAATTAAATATACGATAAAAGATTCGCAAAACTCATTCATGGTTTTGTTACCATCCACAAACGATGTTGACAGATACATTAGTAATCAAATGAATATAAAATCCAGCAATAAACAACAGTTACAACCGTTCATATTTGTCGTTGGTGAAAGTTTTTATTCGCCGAATCAGTTTTATATTTACTGGGATAATATTAAGTACAAGTTCGCAAGTGCACTTGCTGCATTGGATTGTGTCTTCAAATTATTTCAAGTATTTAATATAAAATACCCTTCGGAAAGTGAACCTGTTTGGCAATTCATCCAAAGATTTTTATACAAAATTGATACTCCTTTCGACGATGCATTCCCTTCTGTTAATTTACTCATGAAAAAACTTGAAAATGTGCAGGGGCAGCATTAGTTTACTAAACTAAGCTTTAAATATTTGATGGTTAGATTATAGAATTTTTATTTTGGAATGAGAATTTTTATTTTAGAAAATAAATTTGGAATTTAGAATTTTTCATTTATTTTATTATGCAATTTTAACTAAATTTATTATTGATTTATTAGAAATTAAACTTTGAATTATTTATTGATATAAACTGTTTTGTTCCGATCATTAATTAAATCATAAAATATTTTAGAATCGTTAAATAATATTTTTATTTTGAATATTTCGATTTTCATCATTCATTGAAAATTACTCCAACCTTGTATGGTGGTACACTTATTAATTAAAAGTACACCGATATAAACAGAAGTTTTGCTTGTTGGTGCTTTCAAATTATTGTTATATCAGTTGACACGAAATATCAAAATAAAAGCCTTATTTTAACGAATTTCAAATTGAAGGCAATGTGTTTTAAAATTCCGAATTGAATATACCGAATATATATTTTATATTTATAAAAAAGAAATAAAGACATTCTGTTTACAAAAAAAATTATTTAAATTGTGTATTGATGATTAAAACCCAAGCTACAAACCCTTTTAGTACTGCAAAAATTCGATAGGCGGTGCAATATAAAACAAAGAGGATTTTAAATTAACGAAGTTTACTTGTCTTTTTTATCAATAGTTAACGAATGTTAATAGAATTATGAAATGTTTTTGAAAATGTGGTTAGCATTTAAAAAGTATTCTTTAATGTAACTAATAGTTTTTAAATTAGCTAAACATTTCTAACTAATATGTTTTTAATATAAAGAAAATTCATATTGCGGCAAAACCTAAAATAATTAATATTCTTTAATTTAATAAAAAATCATTGCGAGTAAAAAGTTATATAAAAGAACTTTAATAGGATTTATTAAACGTTATTGAAGAAATTTTTGATGTTCAATTAACTTCATGATATTAAATTAATTAATAGTTTGTCGGCTGTATATGAACGATGGCTTTGTTAAATGAACGCCCGGATTCGTTATATTTACTCAATTTTTTTTTTCGGTGCATGAACTGGCCTTTAATTTAGTTAGAAATTCTAGCCACGTTTTTTTTTTAAAAACAGTTGCTTGATATCGCGATAGCTTAAATCAAATTTAGTCAAATTAAAAATTAAACCTTTTTTATTTTTAATAGAATATCTTAGATGAAATTGCACAACACAAGATTTAATCGAAAAAGTTCCATTGTTTTCGTGTAATAATTTTTTGTGATACATAGGAGGCCTTATGCATTAAAATTTTGAATTTAAAAAAACCGCGGCTTATAACAAAAATAATCGACGTCAGGGTAATAATTAAAATCTGTAATACTTTGTGCTTGATGCCAATTTTTCCAACTTACTGACTAAAGCCGTGCACCTGATGCCGATTTTTTTTCTAAATTTCCGACTATCTAAATTGATGGTCGTTTCTTAAAAATTATTGATATGTGTCTTTAGGGTGCGGAAAATAGAACATGCCTTATATTTGAACCTGCAAACCAGGCTTAGATTTATCACTAGCTGACTCGAAGAATTAGGAAATTTTTAATTTTCCCTTTATTAAGGAAATTTTCATTAAACATAAGACGTGATTTGCTTAGTGCTATCTTTGAAAGACTGGTATGAATTAGCCGTTAATTTGGTTAGTAAGACGTTTGAACAAGGAACTTCATACCAGTGGTCAATAGATGGCGTAAAACTTATGAAATTTTATTCTAATTAGTTAATTTAATTTGAGTTTTATCAATTAGCGAAGTATTTATTATCGATGTTAGACAATTAACAATTTAGTACTCAATTTAGTATTAAATATTTGACCCAGTACGCGTTATGAGTTATAATTAGTAGCTAGTTACGGCTATTTAGTTTAGTAAGTAATTTAGACTGTGTGTTTTACGTCAATTTTTTTATCTAACTTTCGACTAACAAAATTAACGGTAGGTTCATACTGGGCCTTCAAATGGCCTTCTGATGGCGCTAAACAAATCGTGTTTGTGGTTAAATTTAAATTTAATAACTTAATTAAGTTTTATCAATTTCGACAATATTTTAATTCGGTTATTGACAAATCTCAGCTAAATTTGAAGTTTAAATGTAAATATCATGAATACTTTGGTTTAAAAACATTAGAGACATTTAACGGATATGAACTCACATTCATTTTAATTGGAAATTTAAACATAAAAGCGATGTCAGGCACACAGTATTAACGAAAAAACGTATAAGTTACTTGGAATTATGTTATCACAAGCTAAAAAAATGTTGATCATTCAATCCGCCACCACTGGCGGAATTATAATTGGTTGTCGACGTTGTATACGAGTAGTCGACGTTGTCTACGAGTAGTCGAAGTTGTCTACGAATAGTCGACGTTGTCTACATTGTCGACGAGTTGTCTACGTTGTCGACAGGTTGTCTACGTAATAACGATAAATTTAGTAGATGACGTGTAATCGCCCATCTGTGGTCACCCATCTAAGTACTAACTACGCCCTATGTTGCCCGACTTCGGTGATCGAACGAGTACCGATGTACAGCCATTACGACCATATACCCAAAAGTCATTTGTAAAATTATGTATAAACATGTGCCAAAACAATGAAAAGAAAAAAAAAGCAAAAAACCAAAAAAAAAAAAAATAAATAAAAAAACAAAAAAAAAAATAAAAAAACAAAAAAAAAAATAAAAAATAAAAATATTAATAAAATAAATAATTTTATGAACACATACATATTAATATAACTAAAACACATTTAAATTATTTATTTCTATTTTTTAGAGGAGAGACAAAAACACGTCTTTCCTTTACGACGTTCAATCGACGACCGTTCGTCAGATGCTTCCAAAGTTAAATAAAAATAATTTTATACATGCCTACATAGACGAGTGTAACACATTCGTTTTGTGTGGAGAGGCCAGTTCTTCTTGAGTTAGCTTTGTGCACAAGTTGTGAGAATCTGCTAGTTCACTATATCAGAAGTTAATTAAGTCAAGTTTCACTGACGAGTAGAATCAAAGCATGGTGGCCAATGCCACTTATGTGTTTCACGTTTTCTTTATTGTATGATTAAATGATTAAACTTCATCTTCCGCTATTGTGATATAGATGGCAGATATGTGACTTGCCATTCTTTCTTCACCCAGCATTTTTTGCCATGATATATAATTTCAACAATAATTTATTTTTCTGTTTCTGGTTTGCAGTAATTATTCACAATTTTAAATAATGTAAAACTACACCTGAGCTCATATTCGTATTGAAATTTAACAGAAACGTATGTAATTTGGTATTTTTGCTTTGAATACAATGCCACCACGATACACAAATTACAATGCTCAATTGGTCTAAATTTCATGCAAAAGTGCGTAAAATAACCAGTCACAAAATACAAAAACTATACAATCTAAAAAATATCAAAGTAAAATTATTAGAAAAATCGCCATTTCGTCTGGATGAAGCAACCAATTATTTAAAATTCGTTTATCTAATAACTAGAGTCACTCTGTCTAGTTTAAAAAATGATTCCGGTTCTCATAATTATTCACGAGATGACATCAGAAATCCCAAAATAAATTAAGATAATGTTGCGTTATCACAAATACGCCACATGAAAATCGTATATTAGAATTTGAACGAGTTATAAGAACGCATTAAACAAATCATAATTGAAATTTTTTTTTTTATTATTATCAAGCTTTTTCTGGACCACACACGCACTCTTAGATTTATATATAATACATACATCAAAAATTAAAACTATACACGCATCGTGTCCCGATAAGGCGTTCATCACTATTTTGTAGCGCGGTGCAACCCACTGACGCGATTTGTCCGAAAAAGAATCGTAAATCATCAGTGAAACTGTTCCGTAATCGTAATGCTTCGAAGGTGCGTTCCATATCGTTTATGGCTGTTCGAACACTGACGTGCTTATCAAAAACAGCGGTTGTAGATTTGTGATGAGCTAAAACGTTTTACAATTAAGAATGTGTACATGTTTGCTTTGCAATATATAGTGGGAGGCACTTACGTGTATTAAAACATAAGTTGTACGGCTCATTACTGTTGTATCCCAGTTTTTTGTTAATTAGTTGTGAAATGGTTTCTAATTCATCACTCCAGCTCTAAAATTAAAGCACCCCGGTAAAAGCGCACATCCTTAACAAATTATAAACATGTTTAGTATTTACCAGCGTTGGTATCCTACTATTTCCCCAACTGCCAATTCTTCGTAATTCTAAATCATCCTTCAGTGTATTAATGATCCTGACGTATTTAATTTTTTCATCGTTACTAAACGGCAGCAATGTCAACTGGCTCGAATTAAACTGGGGCAACACAAACGGATACTATAAAAAAAATATAAAAATTTAAATCGCGCTCTTTGTCCACACCGTAATCTGACTCACATTTTTATCACAGGCAACATGATTCTCACACAACTCGTTTTCAAGTTCACAATAGTTGATCGAATCGTTTGCTTCACTTTGAACTCCACCGAGGTTAACTACCAAGCACAACAACAAAAATGAACAGTTCACGACAAAAAATTTCATAATAATGCCAAGTAATAATTTGGATGCAATAAGAAAGTGATGTGCGCGTACTGATTAAAATGAATTTAAGAAGATTTTGAAATCTCGCGATTTTGGTTGTTTTCTATTTTGGCGCGGGGTTTAAGACGTACTACATACGATAATGTTTGGGTTATCGCAGCGAAATTTTTAAGAAATTTTTACATTGTATTTTGTGGGGCGTTGAGTAAGCGACATATGATTGCATTTATATGGGAAGTTTTTGTTTCCCCGGTTATATCCAACAGTTTAGTGTGGTTTAAAAGTGTGTGACGCAAACTTTAAACATCAATAACTGATTAGAGCAAGTAATATGACCTACGCTACATAAAAGCTTTATTTGATGATGCAGTACGTTTGATTAGAAACGAGGTTATATATAGGCGCGTGCTTATTTTGGGTTTAATAATTTAGTCATTTTTATATGTAGATTAGAACATTTTCTGTAAGAAGCTTTTTGCAGCTAAATGAATTTGCGGTAACTGTGCAAGAGCAGTACGTTTGAACTATAATTCAAAATTTACCGATTACGAAAAACAAAGCGATATTCTATGTCAACTTCTCTGATTACGAAATCAGGATAATTTGAACACCATTTATATTTGATAGTATGAAAAAGAGAAATCCTAATTTTTTTGTTAGTAGTAATCGGGTCTAGAGACAGAACAGCTTTCCAAAGGTCTGGATTGATCTTAAAAATAAAGTTTTGAATTTTCCATGCGTTTTCATTTAACGTGACTAAGCAGGCCATACCTACTGAATGATTGATAACAGAATCAAACTAATCATTATAAGAATTTCCAGCTCTTGATTACTCAAGCAACTTATAGAATCGGCACAATACTGATAGTGTCTACTGATAGTGTCAATATTAATCAGGATTTAGTTCTCTGATAAATGCCACTATTTCAGGCAAAATAATGAGGTTTTGTTATTAAGGGAATTGCTGTCACAATGTAAAGAATATACTACTAGAACTCGGCGAACGCTGTCCCGCACAGGTAGGCTTTTTGCTAACAAATGCTTCTGTAAATTTGACAGCAAAAATGGCGAAATTATATTTTCCTGATCCGACAGACGTTGTCCTGTCTTAGCTATATATATTCAAATCGAACTGGAGTAAATCCTAAAAAAAATTATTTCAAAAACACCGTTTATTGTAATGCTTTTTGATACACAACATTATTAGTTTTGTTTTCTGATGTTGGTTTTCCAACACATACAGGTGATATACAATTGGTCATGTGAAAAACATGGATTTTCAAGATTGATGCCACATACATTTAATGACTGTCCTTGCGATTTATTTATCAACAGGCATGTCGTTCGGAATCATAGGGATCCGTGGAATCAAAACGTCTTCACCTTTGTACTTCCCTTCCAAAATTATGGCTTCGATGACGTTGTTCATTAATTTTTTCACTGCATACAGGGTGCCATTACAAAGACGTGGCGCTGGTTTATGTTCCACAACATAATGATTACCGATCCGACTTTTAATTGCAGATTATGAGTTGGTAATCCGGGCAATTCCAGCGAATTTTAAAATTCCGTTGGATAGTTGACAACATCATCTTGGTTAATAACGGAATCAACTGATTTGTATGTCATAAATTCCCCGGCTATCTTATTTTGAATCTGAAAATTCATTTCGTTGACATCAACGTTTGCTGCAGCCAATATAACACGTTCGCTCAACCAAACATGATTTTTGTAATTTGGAGTAATGTTTGGAAACACCATGTCGATTAGTTCGGTCTTTGATTCAGTAAAGTGACAAAAATTGGCAGGAAATGTAATGTATCTAGACGATGTGTCAACAGGAATTTTGCCATTACCAATGTCGAGCAATTGTTTGGAAAAAAACTTCTCCAGATTGGTGATCTGCATGTTTTCACAAACTGGACGACTTGTCGGCTGGCGTTGATCGGAGAATCACTGGCAATGTTTGTCGAAAACCACCTGCCAATAGAATCATCGCATCACCAAACCTGTTTCGGTTGTTTCGTAGATCTTGCATCGTGCGGTCTAATGCTTCCAAAGATTTTTTGTGTGCCATCGTGAGTTCATCCCAAACGATCAATTTGCCTTGCTGCAACACTTTGGCCATCGCAGAATTCCTCGAAAGGTTGCAAGTTGGATTTTCATTAGTTTGCATGTTTAACGGCAACTTGAGTGCTGAGTGAACTATTCGACTGCCTTCCAACAACGTAGCTGCAATACGTGATGAAGCAAGTGCAAGTGCAATTCAATATTGCGATCGAATCGTTGCCAAAATCAATGATATTAAAAACGTTTTACCAGTTCCACCGGGAGCATCTACGAAAAAAATTATGCCAGTTCCATCGTTCAATACTTTCATGAGCGTATCGTAAGTATATTTTTGTTGCGGATTTAAAAGGGGAACGGTTCTCTGAACGGTTTCTCTCAATGTCTCAAAATCGTATTGGGTTTCGCGTCTCAACTATTGATTAAATATCGATTGTTCGATTGGGCGTTGTCATTCCTAATTGTATTAATCCTTTATTGGAGAGCATCAAGCATATGTCATCAATTAAAATTAATGCTTCATTGTGAATTTCTTCGTTCATTTGCAAATCTGCATTCGATGTTCTAAGACGCATCTGATTCAATATATCTTCGGCCATATGATCTTAATATTTGTTCCATAAATCAATCGGTATTGATGGGAAACATGTATACAAACTATTAAAACAATGTTCGTATTTGTTTAGCATTTGGCGAAATCACAGCATCTTCGAGAGTGTGGTCCCACTGAGTGTCATTCTCTAGCAATCCCAAACGTTAAGACCATTACACCATTAACAGTTTGCAGATGTTGGAATGTTGTTGGGCCACGAACATTGACTAACAGTGAACGCAAATAAAAACACTCGATGGACTGTGTAAAGCTGACGTCCTAGTGCATCGATGAAAAATACTTGTGGGTAACCTGGAACTGGCTCTCCTTGTTTCCGTCATTGAAATTTCTTTGACGATTGATTCCAGGTACCTTGGTATTTTGGAGTAAAGCAGCGTCCGAGCAAAGTCATCATTCTGGCACATTTCAAAGAAACTGATCAATATTGTCGATGGCGGGTTGTCAGCTCGTTGTGACGTTTTCCGCTGTAAAATACACTATTTGACCATTTTCCAAATGTTTGGCCAAGTGAACAACAGTGGGGTGTTCCTCATGTATAGTGAATGAAAAAATACACCACATCGCTTCGTTACTGCTAACATACCGGCTCATTTGAAATTGACTGAGTTCATCGTTGCAATTTTCGGTAGCAACTCTGAACACAGCCATGTCACTACCTTTGTTCACTTACTTGAAAATGTATTTAATAGATTTTACGGAATGGTAAAATTCGACTCTTATGTGTGCTTTAAATGTTTTGGAGAGTAACTGGGAAAACGGAACAACCCAACGATTATCAACTTCAATGTGCTGTTGACTCACTTTGACTATTTTTGACCTTCCATTGCCATCAATGGATCGGCGGCGATAAAGTGGATAACCATCATTTCCAGTAATAGTTTCTGCTACGAATTGTTTTAGATTGCGTTTTGAACATTTTCCGTCACTCATACATGAAGAAGTGGGGTTTAAAATTCTACAGGGATCATGAATCATATTTTGTGTAACAACCTCATGTAACAGGGGATCTTCTTCACTATCGGGAATTTCCGCTAATATAGCATCATCGATTTCATTCGGTCTTATCTTTTCAACCAACCAAATGAGGATATGTGCATGTGGCAATCCGCGTTTTTGCCACACGGCTGAATACATCCAACAACGCGACTCGCCTAACACGCGTTGCTTAACAATAACTAGTAGAAGCGGACAATTGAAATTGTCCGACAAGCGCTCGATAACATAGGAAAAATGCAACAGACGGACGGACAGAGGTGTAAAACCTCTGAAATAACTAAGGTGCTAATACAACAAATTAGCCCAATAGACAAAAAATGAATAGAATCTTATAGCAAATTCTTTCGAAACAAAATTTTGATCTTAGATCAAAAAAATGACTGACAATACAATAAATTTGATCGAAATGTTATTGAAATGCATTGCATTGCCAGTCATTTTTTTGATCTAAGATCAAAATTTTGTTTCGAAAGAATTTGCTATTAAGCAAATCAAGAAAAAATTACAGAAACTAGTTTTGGAATAACACTCTTTTTATTATAGATAAAAGTATGCCTAGAATAATAATTGAAAATTTAAAAAAAAGTAGACAGCCGCATCTGTGTGACCTCTATTTTTAGAAAAAGTTGAATAACTCGAAAACTACTTGACCTAGAGTTCCCAAATTTTAAATGTGACCTTTTTAGAGTAGTATCTGTCTGTGTATAAATTTTGAGCGGTGTGTATAGTTTTTGCTGTGATAGTGCCAACAGACAGACGGCCTAATGTCTTTGTATAAGCTTGCTCGCAAGAGCGAGCGCTAAAATCCATGAGTGATCTTAATTTTTTTTGAACGCCCTAGAAAACTAATAAATGGGAAATGGGCAAAAAAACGGCAAAATAAAAACGGTATCGTCGTTCTCAAGTTATGGCGTGACCAAAGGAAATAGGGATTCATTTTTATATATATAGATAAAAGTTGGGCCCTTTATTTAAAAGTTGAAGGGAATAGTGATTCTCCTAAAAAAATAGTTAATGTAAAGTGTGGATTACTCTCAAAGTGTAAAAGTCAAGTTGTTGGACAACGAAGTACCTGTAAATGAATGAATCTACATATTACTTATTTATCACGTAAATATATTAATGCATTATCCTTGCCTACCATAATCCTAAGAATTAACCTCGAGTAAGGCCCGAGCACCAGGTCTATCCCACCTTAATCATACAGCAACCAATGCATCTAAAATTAAAAAATAATTTGAATTACTACTATTATTAATTATTTAACATTAAATACTTAGCTCTAAATTCGTATCCATAGCCTATATGTTGTTGAATGAACTCCATAAAATTATTCTGACATTTCGCAGCAAAATTGTACTAAAACCATATTTATTTATTATCGTTATAAGATTGTTAAACTTTATTATTATAAGTGTCATCTAGGGAGTAATAGTAATATTAAACAGTGTAAAACCATTGTAACATTTTGATTAAACTCCGTACTGGTTTGAAACTATGCTGCAATATTGAGCAAACTATTTTTTTTGAATTTCGTTTATTTTAGCCGCGAATGTGAAATCACCAATTAGAGGTCAACAGCGGGACACACGATTATGGATCCAATGGGAATTGAGTTCAATTTTATAGGTGATACATCGTGCGAAAAACAAAATGTAAAATCATCAGTCATAAAAAGAAAGTTGTACAAGTAACATTATATAAATAAAAAACTTAAATTTAGTTGTGGAAAATCCTAGTCTTTTTATTAATTGAATTGTACAAACTACAAAGTGAACATAATAAATAGTGAACATAGAATCGTGTTTTTTGTTGGCGAGTTATGCGAATTGTGTTCAACAGAAACGGTCGATGGTTCTGGATAATCTTTAGTCGCGGAAATTATCATCCAGTAAACTCCATGGTCCTTCGAGCCGGATCTCCGGTATAATCAACATTGTTGCAGTACATATATCCAGTCGAGGAAAAAATATTGTAGCGGACATTTTGCTGGCGATTGCATACCACATGGTTACCTGCTGTGCCATATTCAGCTAAGTATTCAATTTATAAATCTTCTGCTTTAAAGTCAATATTCTAAAATGATAAAAGAAATATAATAAAGTATATATGTTTTATTTGAAAAAAAGGGAATAAAATTAATTTTGTTTTGGAAGTGTAATATAGTATAAGACTTAATTCGCTCATTTCTGGTAAAATCTACTCCCTCATTTCAAGTGCGTCCGTGTCGTTCGTAAAACATAGAGGTAGACATTTTTTTTTCGTAAGAAATCGTAGAATCGTTGTCGCAAACCAATAAAAGCCGGTAAACGTAAACTTAAGACTAAACAAAATTAAAACGAATTAGAGTGATCAAAGTGAGTGAAAACATTAATAAGTGTAACTAGTGAAGTGCCAAACATGGAGCCAGAAGTGAAATTAAAATCTCTGAAGAGCACACGTGGTTCAATTAAAGGTCAAATGACCAAGTTATATAATTACGTGCAAGCTCCAGCTGATAAGTTAGATATTGATGGGTTTCAATCCAAGTTAGCACGTGCTAAGGTACTATTAAAGCAATTCGAGGAAAATGAGACTTCAATTTTTGAGATAGAGCCAGATCACGAGAGTAGTATGATCGATTTCACTGAGCTATATTACGTTATGGAATCGCGGTTAAATAGATACATACGAGAATATAATGCGCAGTATCCAGAAGAGTCTCAAAGTGCAACAAACTCCAGCATGAATGTCACCATGAGCCAACAAATAGACGTTAAGCTCCCGAAAATTAATATTACACCGTTTTCAGGACAATATACCGAATGGCAATCGTTTTACGATTTGTACGTAAAAACGATTCATGAGAACGCTAATTAGTCGCCAGCCCAGAAGCTGCAGTACCTTAAGGGCTTCTTAAAGGGTGATGCATACAACTTGTTGAAGCACATTGCAATCACCGAAACCAATTATTATGAAGCCTTCCGAAAATTGTGCGATAGGTATGATCGAAAGAATCATACCATAAAGGAATTTATACGAAAATTCATAGACCAACCAACCATTCATCAGCCAAATGCAGTTAACGTCCGTAAGTTGCTCGATACATCTGACGAAATAACCAGAGGCTTGAAGGCACTAGGAAAGGAAGCTGAATCACGAGATGTTTGGCTATTGTTCATCCTCGAAGAAAAGTTAGATGCAGAAACTCGTGCATTGTGGGCACAGATTTCGTGTGAGGACGAATTACCAACATTAGACAGTTTCTTCAAATTTTTATTGAATCGATCTGAAGCCTTAGAGTCTCTAAAACCACCAACCAACAAACGTCCAACAAACCAAAGAACATCGAAAGTTTTTGTGACAGCTGAGAAAGATGCCTGTCCTTTGTGTGGTCTGGACCATTTGCTGCAATATTGTGAAAAATTTCTAAAGTACTCTGTCACGAACCGCAGACAATGCATCAAGGCCGATAATCGTTGTTTCAATTGTTTACGAGTCAACTATCCCGTGTTTAGATGCCTGTCAAAACAAAGATGTCGGGATTGTGGCAAAAAACATCATACGCTTTTGCATCTATTCGAATCAAATGAACAAGATAGCAAACCAGCAACGGAGGAAGCTCAAACCACAACTGCACATGCACAGGTATCGACGAACAACGTACTACCAACAGCACTTGCAACAGTAACCGATTATCGCGGGGAGGAACATGAATGCAGGGTCCTATTAGATTCTGGTTCAATGTCTAGTCTCATAACAGAAAAGCTCTGCAGGAAACTACGGTTAGCAAGACGGCGGAATCGAACAACTGTTTCCGGCATTGGTGGGTCGGTCAATCAGGTTGCAAAAGGATGTGTCACTGTCAATCTAACATCCCGAGTTAACAATCAAAACCATATTCAGGTGGAAGCGCTAGTTATGTCCAAATTATGCTCAAAACTGCCTGTCCAATCATTTGAACCTACGGTCACGAATAACAACCTATTGCTAGCTGACCCAAATTATAATTGTTCTCAAGATATTGATATCATTCTAGGTTTCCAGCAGGTATTTAATGTATTACTCGATGGTCGGATGAAACTGGAAAACAACACATTCGCTGTAGAAACCATTTTTGGCTGGGTGTTAGGCGGTGAACTGGAATCCGCTAATACAGTTTTATGCAGCCAAATTACTACAGAAGAAACCAAAGCAGACGAAATAATCAAGAAATTTAGATTTACCAACGATAAGCAGCCTGACTGACGAAGAAAATCGTTGTGAACAACTATTCGCAGATACAACTCACCGCACTCCAACAGGTAGATTCGTCGTGCAATTGCCATTTAAATCGACTAGAGTTGAACTAGGAAAATCCTTAAACGTAGCGCTGAGTCGTCAAAGGGCGATGGAACGAAAATTTCAACGGGACGACAAATTCAAGGGACTATATAACGAGTTCATGCAAGAATATCTCCAGCTAGGGCATATGGAGGAAGTTAAGGGCAGCGAGTTCGAAACCTTGAATTACTTACCACACCACGGAATCTTAAAGCCAGAATCGTCAAAGTTTAGAGTCGTCTTTGATGCTTCTGCCAAAACCTCAAATGGTTCTTCGCTGAATGATCTGCTACTAGTCGGTCCACAAGTACAGCCAACTTTGTATGCAATCGTACTTCGTTTTCGTCTACACAGGATAGCAATCAGTTCGGATGTAGAGAAAATGTACCGACAGATTTTGGTGAAAGAAGAACAATCAAAATATCAGGCGATAGTATGGAGATCGAGTGACAAACAGCCGATGCAATATTTTAAACTTAAGACCCTAACGTATGGGACTTCAGCTGCTCCGTATCTTGCAACCCGAGTACTAAAGGAAATAGCACTCAAACACCAATCTACTCTTCCAGCTGCAGCGAATGCTTTAAGCAGTTGCACATACGTGGACGATCTCATGGCGGGTGCACATACATTGGAGGAAGCGGAAGAATTGCGAATTAGTTTAGTAAAAATCCTTGCTGAGTCACGCATGAAATTAAGGAAATGGGTATCTAATTCAGACGAATTTTTAAGCTCAATTCCAGAGGAAGACAGAGCTGAATGTGTTAAAGAATTTTCACAAGAAGGCGTTACGGTGAAGGTTCTGGGTTTACGGTGGGATCCAAAAATCGACATGTTTTCATATCGAGTAAATATGGGAGTTCCACTTTTTACAAAACGAAAGCTATTGTCAGAATGCAGTCAGATTTTCGATCCACTGGGGTGGCTATCGCCGGTAATAATAAAAATTAAAATATTATTCCAGACACTATGGTTGACCGCGGTAGAATGGGATGATGAATTGCCGCAACACATTAGCCAAAAGTGGATGAGTATCAGAGAGCAATTACATCGATTGGAAGAAGTAAAATTGCAAAGATGGCTGCGCACACCGAGCGATAATATTGAAATTCATGGATTTTGCGATGCAAGTGAGCGAGCATACGCTGCGGTGGTATATCTACGACTTCCAATTATGGCATCAACTTTTCAATGTTATCTAGTGGCAGCTAAATCCAAAGTTGCTCCATTAAAGAAAATCTCTGTGGCAAGGTTAGAACTTTGTGCTGCACACCTGCTATCAAGATTAGTAAAGTCGGTCACGGAAATACTAGCCATTACGACAACAAAGACAATATGTTGGACCGACTCTACTATTGTACTAGATTGGCTCTCGGATGTACCTGTGCGCTGGCAGACATTTGTGGGAAATAGGACGTCGCAAATACTAGAGATAGTGAAACGGGATAGTTGGTGTCATGTTCCTACACGAGACGATCCAGCTGATTGCGGATCACGGGGAATTCTTCCATCGGAAATAATTAATCACAAGTTGTGGTGGAGTGGACCAACGTGGTTGCAGAATAATCAAGAAAACTGGCCACAACAACAATTTAATTATGGCAATAAAGAAGAAGAACGAACCAAATTCAGCATGACACTCCAATCTGAGTGCCAACCCAATTGTTTTGTATCGGAATTAATAAATAAATTCTCTTCTTTCAGAAAACTGATCAATGTAGTAGCTGTCGTACAAAGATTTATACAAAATTCACGCAAAGCTAAAGCAAAACAAAAGGGACCTATTACTGTGACAGAGATGGACGCGGCGATTAAAATGTGTTGCAAAGCTAGTCAATCCAATTGCCTGATGGAAGAGATCTTAGCCATTAAACAAAAGAGACCTCACTTAGATTCATGAATCCATTCATTGATGAGGAAGGTGTAATGAGAGTCGGAGGAAGAATACAAAATTCACAAGCGCTGTACGCTACGAAGCATCCAAACATCATACCGGCATCAAGGTTATCAAAGCTAATCATTGAGGACATTCACGCTCGATATTACCACGCGGGTCCGCAGCTTTTATTAACAATCTTGAGGCAAAAATATTGGGTAGTTAGAGCAAGGAACGAGATAAGGCAGGTCGTTAGAAACTGTATGCCATGTTTTAAAGCGAACCCAGTTCCATTGGCACAACGAATGGGGAACTTACCTACATGCAGAGTTCAACACGTACGAGCGTTTTTACTAGTGGGAACTGATTTCGCTGGTCCTATGCAGGTTTTCCACAAAAGAGGCAGAGGACAGAGGCCATTCAAGGCATATATTTGTTTGTTTGTATGCACGAGTACTCGAGCAGTGCATATCGAAGTGACTACCGACCTAACAACTAACGCCTTCATAGCTGCATTTAAAAGATTTGTGGCCAGACGCGGCTTATGCACCGATATTTATAGCGATTGCGGATCGAACTATATCGGAACTAATAGATATCTGTGAGAAGTTTTCTCCTTTATAAAATCAAACACTAATAAAATTTATAATTATCTTTCAATGGAATCCGTCACCTGGCATTTCAATCCACCAAATGCGCCTCATTTCGGAGGTGTATGGGAGGCGGCGGTGAAATCGATGAAGTACCATCTGAAACGAGTCATTGGCGAAACGATACTCACCCTTGAGGAGCTGCAGACGTTGGTGACAGAGGTAGAAGCCATCTTAAATTCACGGCCTATTTGTGCGCTACCAACCGACGACACAGATTCAGATATTCTAACGCCGGCTCATTTTGTCATTGGGCATCCATTAACATTAGTCCCGGATAAGGATCATTCAGATGTAAAAATATCCAGGCTAAATAGATGGGAAATGATCCAACAGATGCGACAGCATGTATGGCAGCGGTGGCACGTCGAATACTTAACATCGATGCAGTCTAGAGCGAAGTGGACGGCAGCTAAAATAAATGTGAATACCAATGATGTAGTATTGGTCATCGATAAAAATTTACCTCCAAACAAGTGGTTACTTGGACGTATACTTGAAGTATTCACAGGAGATGATGGGTTAGTCCGAGTGGCATCAGTAAAAACGAAAACCGGCGTATTCCGGCGAGCAATCCATGCACTATGCAAACTTCCAATTGAATCGAATGATTCAATGTCGGGGAGAATGTTGGACAACGAAGTACCTGTAAATGAATGAATCTACATATTACTTATTTATCACGTAAATATATTAATGCATTATCCTTGCCTACCCTAATCCTAAGAATTAACCTCGAGTAAGGCCCGAGTACCAGGTCTATCCCACCTTAATCATACAGCAACCAATGCATTTAAAATTAAAAAATAATTTGAATTACTACTATTATTAATTATTTAACATTAAATACTTAGCTTTAAATTCGTATCCATAGCCTATATGTTGTTGAACGAACTCCATAAAATTATTCTGACATTTCGCAGCCGAATTGTACTAAAACCATATTTATTTATTATCGTTATAAGATTGTTAAACTTTATTATTATAAGTGTCATCTAGGGAGTAATAGTAATATTAAACAGTGTAAAACCATTGTAACATTTTGATTAAACTCCGTACTGGTTTGAAACTATGCTGCAATATTGAGCAAACTATTTTTTTTGAATTTCGTTTATTTTAGCCGCGAATGTGAAATCACCAATTAGAGGTCAACAGCGGGACACACGATTATGGATCCAATGGGAATTGAGTTCAATTTTATAGGTGATACATCGTGCGAAAAACAAAATGTAAAATCATCAGTCATAAAAAGAAAGTTGTACAAGTAACATTATATAAATAAAAAACTTAAATTTAGTTGTGGAAAATCCTAGTCTTTTTATTAATTGAATTGTACAAACTACAAAGTGAACATAATAAATAGTGAACATAGAATCGTGTTTTTTATTGGCGAGTTATGCGAATTGTGTTCAACAGAAACGGTCGATGGTTCTGGATAATCTTTAGTTGCGGAAATTATCATCCAGTAAACTCCACAAGTGGTATTCGAAATGATACAAAAGATGTGAAAGAACTATCGAATTTAATCGTTGTCATCACGATACATCCATTTTTTGTTAATGAGAAAATGGGCCAATGAAGACTTTGAAAAAGTGGATTTTGTTTGATTAATTTTATCACCTACTTGATGGAAGTCGAGATAAATATGAATTGGATCAAGAATATCGAAATATTATGTGTAAAAATGGGTTAAAATTATATGATGTCATATAAATCAAACTTTTTTGTTTCGGCCGCATCGCAATATACTACAATATTTGGATGCATGCATATTGAATGGTTAGACAATTTTTACGCCAATTTGATGAAGAAACGTATGGGCCACCACCAAATCAGAAATTATTAGATATCCTCAAGGAAAAATTAAATGAAGTGAATAATAAAACGGCATATTTTAAACGTTTAGGCTCGTAAGTTTGAACGAAGATTAATCCACAACCGAGGATTTACCCTCGGTTTGGTAAGTTTAAACGAGGATTATTTGATCCATGGTTATTTAAAAAAACCACCGATTTCGCATAAAAGTACAATACATACAGGAACTAATTATCATTGTCCCGTTTGTAATAGAAATGTTAATCGAAAGGATAACATGAATAACCATGAGATTTGTACATCGGTTACTCCAATAAAATAAATTTTAATCAAAAAACTAGAAAATTTTTTAATTTTCTTTACTCCGGATCTGAATCTTCAGCCGAATTTCATAGGTTCCAGGAATGTTCTGGGTCTGAAATTTTGACTCAAAACATCGTCGGAATATAAATTTTTTTCTTGTACGGGACTTCGTATTTTTGGTTGAAACTCTTGTGTGTTTCTCAATATTAGAGGAGATCGAGTTCCTAGATTAGAAACTTGACGTCGTATTTTGTATGGGCACAACTGGAATAGATTTTGATTGTGAAATAGATTTGTTTATCAGGTTCCGCATTTGATCAATTGTCGAGTTGTCGTGATCTTCTGCAACTGAATTAATTTTCTGTAGCTTTGCTTTTTTATTCTGCGAAAATTCAATTCTGGTTGCGTTGCACAATATTGATTGAGCGCCGTTTATATTTTTCGTATTAGATATTGATTGACATTCTGAATCGATTTCGGATTTTATTATAGACAGCACCAAATGCACGTTAAACGGATCCATTCAATATGAAAATGATTGGCTTGTCATTAGTTTCAAAATTCATTGATTTATCTAATCGTAAAGCTTCAGATAGGTTTAATAAGGCACAAAATTCTCGCAGGCAAAATGTAACTGAAGTATTTTTTTCAATTTTATATTTATCAAACTCTTAAGCACTCATATTCAACTGAGATCGTAACGCTCGTAGATTTATTGGTGCATTTCCATGTAATTTTTTACTAAAACTTTTTTCTCGTTGACATCGAAAGTTATTTCTGCTTCGTTGGTTCGAAAATTATTTACTAGTTAATGTACTTTGAAAATATTTGATTTGGATACGCATTGGCTGAATAGAAAGCTCGTAATGAATCGAAGTCTAGAACTCGAATTGAATGAGTTTTAACTGTATTCATACCACAGGTTAGTTGAACCACGGTTTCGTAAGCGTAACGAGGCAGAACATATACATTCGTTTATTTGTTTTAAATTTCGCAGTACAACAAGGAAAGATTTTACAGACACTGTTTGTGAACCCTAAAACGATGGAAATAAAGATTAACTAGTGTCTACACATTCATTTAATAAATATATTTGGTAATAATTGGATTTGCTTACCTATTTTCCTGGTAGATTCATCTCGCAGAAGTTAAGCCTAAATTTAAATATTAAATGTAATTTTATTTTCTCACTTACCTTGGCCTTCAAAAAAAGTTCCGTTTAAATAAATTTAAAGGTCAATGACACATATAGCAAATAAATAAATTGTAATCCACAACATTGTTATCCACAAAACGATTTATAATCACCATACAATCAATGATTCCCCTACTCTAATAAAGAGGTCAGTCGTAAAAGATTATTGATCGTTTGCAGATGGCAATGTGTCTGGAAGAGGAATTAAAAAGTGGTTAGTCAGATAATTTGTTAGCAAGAAAATTTTTATAAAACGATTAGATGTAAAAGAAAAGCCAAGGGTTAAGGTAGATAAATATTTAAATTTATTAAAGTAATTGTGAAGTATGTGGATAAGTTGTGCATAATAAAATATTGTCTTTATATTAAACTAAAATTTGTTAACAAACATTTTGGAATAAACATTTTGGTGCCGAAACCCGGGATGCTGTTTGGTTGAAGCGTATAGAAGAAACATAAGTACATGGTGTCGAATCATCCTTTTGCATACTTCTGGAAATTACGATAAGTAGCCATTTTTACATATATTATTTTGTGCATTTTTTTTTGTTGCGTTCAATAAAAATCGGCTTAAATTTCATTTTGATTTGTCCTAAAACAAGAAAACACTTAATTAAAAGTAAATTGTAATCAAGTTATTAGTTAATTGATACGTAATTAAACGATAAAAGAACAGTGAAACGTGCAATTAAAATAAGTGAAAGTGTATTTTTGAACTGTAAATTACTATTTCGAAATGGAGAGAAACATACGTGCTAGAGATCGTGCAGTGAATCAGTTGAAAGCCGTAAAAGTATTTTGTGAGAAAATAGATAACACTACAACGTTAGAAGCACTACAGATTCGCGAAGAACAGTGCGAGAGACTTTATAAGAATTTCAACGATTATGAGCTAGAATTACTCGCCTATGAGCAATATGAATCCAAAACAGAAGATGTAGATAACATGGTGCTCAATACTCTTGCGAGACTAAGGTCAGCGATAAACTCAAGGTCAACTGAAACTAAAGTTGAAGTGCAGGACTTAAATGCTACTCTAGGCCAGTTTATTGGACAACAACAAAGTTTTCTCCAAGGAATTAATCAACCGCAAAATGCACGCTTACCAAAAGTAATTATCGAACCATTTGCTGGAGAGTACAAGTTATGGCCATCGTTTCACGATTTGTATGTGACGACGGTACACAAAAACAAAACTTTAAGTACCGTACACAAGCTACAAATTTTGAATGGTTTACTAAGAGGAGATGCTGCGACATTAATACGCCACATTAAGGTAACCGAGCAAAATTACGAGGAAGCTTGGGCCAAACTAGTGGCTAGGTACAATAAACCGAAGTCGATAATTTCCAATTTAATACAATTATTCTTGGATCAAAGAACCTGCAATCAAGCTAATCACCGCGAACTGCGGAAATTGTGCGATTCATCGGATGAGGTGATCCGAGGGTTACGAGCATTGGGCGATAAGGCAGAATTGCGAGACCCTTGGTTAATCCATATGATAATAAATAAGGTCGATAATGATACGAGACAATTGTGGGCTAAAGAATCCGTAAACGAAGCGTTTCCTACATTTGATAACTTTTTAAAATTTTTGGGAACGAGATGTGATGCTCTTGAGTCTTGTATAGTAGGCACAAAACCAACCGGTGCAGTTCAAAAACATGTACGAGCTTTTAACACCATTCAAGCTAATAAATGGAATTGTGTAGCCTGTAACCAAGAACATTTACTGTACAAATGTCCTGTATTCAAGAGTATGAATGTGGAAAACCGATACAAAGTCATAGAAAATTCGAAAAGTTGTGCAAATTGCTTGCGGGTAGGACATTTACAACCACAATGCTACTCACGTTCTGTATGTTTGATTTGTAAAAGACGCCATCATTCTCTACTTCATAACGAGCAACAATCAACAGTTCGGCATGCAACAAATCACCAACAGTCAACAAATCTACACACAACAAATGAAATCTGCTATACAACCACGGAAACCAAGTCACCATCAACTGCTGCTTCAATAGCTTCAACCTCGCATCAAACAAACATAAATTCAACTCTGCAATCAACATCATCATCACCAAGCACAACTAAACTACCAACACAAGAAACAACATCCTTGCATGAATTTCAGACGCCTCTTAAGACAATCTTGCCGACAGCCTTGATATACATCCAATCAAGCAACGGGAAGCCAATGATAGCCAGAGCACTACTCGATTCAGGTTCTCAATCATCGTTTATATCTGAAGCTTGTATGCAACGCCTAGGTTTACCACGAAAATACTCGCATATTTCAATATACGGCCTAGCATCGTGCTCTGCAGGAAAAACTAGAGGAAAAACAGTCATCACAATAAAATCATGAGTACTTCCACATTACTCTATACAATTAACAGCACACATAATTGAAAAAATCTCATCACCTCTGCCAGCGTCGAAGATACCTATTCCAAGAAGCAATGAGGTGTGGCAGTTAGATTTAGCAGATCCACAATTCAACATACCTAGTACAGTGGATTTACTAATAGGAGCAGAATTCTTCCTAGAGATGTTAGGAGAACAGAAAATGTCAATAAATAACCTCCCAGTTCTACATTCGTCTAAGTTTGGCTGGTTAATAGCGGGTAAAATATGTCAGGATGGACAAGAATTTCTTAGCGTCCAAAATTACAACACGAATGTAGACTCAAACAATAGCAACGAAAATCTAATGGAGCTTTTAAAGAAGTTTTGGCAGGTAGAGGAACCTACAACGGATACTAAAAGCAGTAAAGACAACGACCCCTGTGAAATTCTATTTAAAACCACCACAACCAGATCGGCAGATGGAAGATTTATCGTAAAATTGCCATTCATAAGTCCACGTCCAGAATTAGGAGACTCATTAGCAACGGCTAAATCAAGAATAATGGGTATTGAAAAAAGATTTGCCAGGTCTACCGACTATCGCCAAGAATATAGTCAATTCATGGAGGAATACATCAGGCTAGGACACATGCACCGGGTTACCTGGTCAGACCTACCGCGGGAACACAACCACAAGTATTTCATGCCGCATCACGCAGTTGTTAAAGAAAGTACTACGACCAAATTACGAGTAGTGTTTGATGCTTCGTGTAAAACCACAACAGCGGTCTCATTGAACGATTGTTTGTTGACGGGACCAAAACTACAACCGAATCTAACAACTACATTATTTCAGTTTAGATTACATGCCATAGCAATAAATGCAGATATAGAAAAAATGTATCGACAGATACTGGTAGATCCGTCAGATGCCAACTTCCAGTGCATCTTATGGCGAAGAAGGCCCCAAGAAGAATTAAGTCCATACAAGTGTATGACCGTTACCTATGGAACAGCATGTGCACCGTTCCTAGCCATCCGAACATTAGAAGAGGTAGCCAAAATATATGAGACAAGATATCCAGAAGCAGCTAGAGTCATTAAGAATAATTTTTATATGGATGATCTACTAACCGGAAGTGACACAGTAGAAGGTGCAATTATACTAAAAAATCAGATCGCAGAAATACTAGGTAGCTGTGGTTTTAGACTGCGCAAGTGGAAATCAAATTCCCAAGAATTTTTGAACTCCTTGGCAATGGTAAATGCGGAAGACATTCCTAAACTGATTGAAGATGACCAAACCACGAAAACTCTAGGAATTTTGTGGCATCTTCAACTTGACATATTCACAATAAAAATAATCAGTCAACCGAAGGACATCATATGGACAAAACGGAAAATGTTATCGGAAAGCTCCAAACTTTACGATCCCTTGGGCTGGTTATCACCAATCATAATTAATTTTAAAATTTTACTCCAGAAACTGTGGCTAACCAAGGTAGATTGGGACGAGAAAGTGCCAGATAATATAGTACGTTTATGGAGCAACGTTTAGTACAAACTACCGTACCTCCAACAAATCCAAATACCTAGATATCTGCAAAAATCAGCAAGGCCAATTTCCATGCAATTGCATGCATTCTGTGATGCCTCGGAGGTCGCGTATGGCTGTGTGGTGTACCTTCGGTCTAGTCATGCAGATGGAACCATAACCAGTCGCATAGTCTGTTCGAAAAGTAAGGTAGCACCGTTAAAGAAAATAAGCCTACCTAGATTGGAACTTTGTGGAGCGGTAATGCTAGTGGAGTTAGTTAAATACTGTAACTCGATATTACATCTTGGCAATGCAAACATCTACGCATACACAGACTCAATGGTAGTTTTACATTGGCTATCGGACATTCCAGCTAGATGGAAAACTTTCATCGCTAATCGCACCAGCGCTATTTTGGACATCATATCAAGGGAGCAATGGAACCATGTAAAATCTAACCAAAATCCAGCAGACTATATTTCCAGAGGAATAACTCCACCACAAATTCCTATGTTACGAATTTGGTGGCAGGGCCCAAGTTGGCTACACCTGAAAGAAACCGAGTGGCCAAAAAATATAATTACCAACCCAGCAGCAACGGTGGATACTGAAGAGCGTGGTAAAGGAATATGCGTTTTAATGGAAGCATCAACTATCGAACCTGTAGACCAGTTATTGACCAAACACTCGTCGTGGTTCAAAATAAAAAAAATAATGTGCTATATTCTGCGGTTTTTTCCACCCAAATATAGAAACGGAGAAAGGAATAAAGGATACTTAACATATCAAGAGTATATAACGGCCGAGAATTATATTGTACGTGCAATTCAAAACGCTAGCTTCAGTCGGGAAATAAGTCAATTGAGGAAGGACAGGGCATTGGATTCCAATAGTAGCTTAATCTCATTAGATCCATTTATCGATCAGCAAGGTGGCCTACGAGTAGGCGGGAGGTTGCGAAATGCAAAAATAAGTTATACTGTCCAGCATCCCATCATTTTACCAAAAACCCATGTAGCCAGCAAACTAATCATAAGGGAAGTTCACATTTCTAATCTACATGCAGGCAATACCTTAATGATGAATCTTCTACGGCAAAAATTTTGGATAATCGGTGCAAGATATCTGATCAAAAGCCACATCAAAACTTGTGTCACCTGCATTAGATATCGTAGCGTGCAAGGGCAACTAAAAATGGCTGACCTACCAGCGGAAAGGTGTAATAAGATAAGGCCTTTCCTAAACACAGGCGTTGACTACTTGGGACCTATCTACATTAAAACTACGCAAAAAAGAAACGCCCCCCTAACTAAAGCTTACGTTGCTGTGTTTGTTTGTCTCGCAGTAAAGGCTGTGCATCTCGAGGTGGTGAGCAGTCTTAACACCGAAGCTTTTCTAGCGGCGTTAAAAAGATTTGTGGCACGTCGAGGCCTGCCAAATAACATTTGGTGTGACAACGGATCCAATTTCATTGGAGCAAATAACGAGCTGAAAAGATTAAAAGCAGAAATAACATGTCAGCAAAACAATTCAAAAATAACAAATTTTCTATTACAGAAAGGAATTAATTTTAGATTCAACCCGGCTAGCGCGCCACATTTCGGCGGTTTATGGGAAGCGGCCGTTAAGTCGGTGAAACATCATTTCAAACATCACTCAATTTCGAAGAAATGACCACATTACTCACACAGATCGAAAGTGTGCTTAATTCCCGGCCATTATGCAGGCTTAATGATGAACCCTCCAACCTAGACATACTTACACCTGGTCATTTTTTAATCGGCGAGGCATTGCTTGCGGTACCAGAACCTATATACGAAGACGTACCAGTGCATAAACTATCCAGATGGCAAAATGTTCAGCGGCGGCTGCAATCGTTTTGGAAGGCATGGTCCAGAGACTATTTACATACCTTACAGCAACGAGGTAAATGGACGAAAGGCAATTGTCCAATTAAAGTTGATGATGTCGTATTGATTAAAGAAGACAATCTACCACCCAGTCAGTGGTTACTCGGACGAATAATTCAAACTCATCCGGGTAATGATGGCATAGTACGTGTGGCCACTATTAAAACGGCTGTTAACACAATCAAACGTCCAGTAGTCAAATTAATATTATTTCAAAATACTACAATGTAATTACGTATTCTACCTGGAATAATTTGTAAAGGCCGCAAATCCAATACATATTACAAAAAAAAATATCGTAGTAAACTTAAGAAAATAAGTTCCAAATATTTTCTTAACGCGGGGTAATATGTTTGTGAACCCTAAAACGATGGAAATAAAGATTAACTAGTGCCTACACATTCATTTAATAAATATATTTGTTAATAATTGGATTTGCTTACCTATTTTCCTTTTAGATTCATCTCGCAGAAGTTAAGCCTAAATTTAAATATTAAATGTAATTTTATTTTCTCACTTACCTTGGCCTTCAAAATAAGTTCCGTTTAAATAAAATTAAAGGTCAATGACACATATAGCAAATAAATAAATTGTAATCCACAACATTGTTATCCACAAAACGATTTATAATCACCATACAATCAATGATTCCCCTACTCTAATAAAGAGGTCAGTCGTAAAAGATTATTGATCGTTTGCAGATGGCAATGTGTCTGGAAGAGGAATTAAAAAGTGGTTAGTCAGATAATTTGTTAGCAAGCAAATTTTTATAAAACGATTAGATGTAAAAGAAAAGCCAAGGGTTAAGGCAGATAAATATTTAAATTTATTAAAGTAATTGTGAAATATGTGGATAAGTTGTGCATAATAAAATATTGTCTTTATATTAAACTAAAATTTGTTAACAAACATTTTGGAATAAACAGACACTTCACATTTAGTTTCCTCACTCTCACTGTCATGTAGCATCGTCGAACTCGATATAACAGGCTGAATGAAATGTAACAATACCAAAGGAAGATTTTGTGGAATTTGTTGTGCGAATAGTAATGGCAAAATGACTTATTTAGTAACATTTCCTTTTTTCGAACATCCGTTGGTAATTCTGTGTGCGATGTTCAAAAAAAACCTCGCCGATTAATCGTCGTTTAAACTTACCAATTACCAAAACTATGGAAAAATCCATGAATTATTTTACCCACGGATTTTTCGAATAATTTTCCTTGTTCAAACTTACGGACCTTAAAGTTTTTCTACGCGTTTCAACGATTTAATGAAGAAAAATTTGAATTTTTTTTCACTAATACCAATATATAATTTTTCCCGACATCATATACACTATGACTCTAGGGCCTTTCGCCATTGGTATTGCCTCCAGAGCCATTACACTCATTGGTTTCCTGAAATGGGCCAGATTCTAAACATTTTATGATTTCACAAGAAAAAATTAAACATAAGAAAACTTTTTAAAATAAGAAAAAGCTGACTGTTTTTTACAGTTGCTGCGTTTTCATACATAATAAATTGTAAACCACAGGCTACTTAATTTGTACCCAACTACCTAATGGTGCAAGTACCAATCGTATCGTGGGTTATCCAATTCGAGGTTGATAAAGTAGAAATCTGTATACCGACATCTGTCAAAGATAAACGTCAAGTACGCTGTCATTTATTTAGTTGACATACTGCCATTTAAGAATATGGAGCATTTAACAATCGACCAACGCGTTAAAATTATTAAATCTTATTATGCTGATTTTTCGAACAAAATTTTCTTCAGTGATGAAGCTCATTTTTCGCTTGGTGGATACGTTAATAAGCAAAACTGTAGAATTTGGGGCTCAGAAAATCCACAATTGATTGTAGAGAAGCCATTACACCCGGAAAAAGTCACTGTTTGGTGCGCATTGTGGTCTGGTGGTGTGATTGGGCCGTATTTTTTTGAGAACAACCATGGACGAACCGTTACCGTCAATTCTGAGCGCTATGGCCGCATGTTAACCGATTATTTTTTTACGAAAATCGAAGATTCAGATCTTGACGATATGTGGTTCCAGCAGGATGGAGCAACCAGTCATGTAACACGAGCAAATCGAGATCTTTTGCAAGAGAAATTTCCTGGACGTTTCATTTCGCGATTGGCTGATGTCAATTGGCCTCCAAGATCCTGTGATTTAACGCCTTTGGATTTCTTTTTGTGGGGCTACGCGAAAGATCGTGTTTTCGCAAACAATCCTCAAACTCTTGACGAATTGAAAACTAATATTCGTAAGGTAATGGCCGAGATACCGCCCGAAATGTGCCGAAAAGTCATTGAAAATTACCTCAAAAGAATCAAGGCCTGTAAGAAGTCCCGTGGAGGACATTTGAATAATATCTTGTTTAACTAAAAATGGCAAGGATCAATCTGTAAAATGAAATAAAAATTACAATACATTCCGAATATTTTGTGTGTTTTTTTTAAGTTTACTTTATCAAGCTTGAATTGGATAACCCTTTACTTTAATTTAGTCGTTAAGTTTTAGGAAATTTTCCATTTCTGAGCAATTTTCTTAATTTTTCATTCCGTAAGAACCTTCTACAAAGTATTAGAAAACTTAAAAAAAAAGATGAATGAAATCGGTAAAGTCGTTCACACTATTATGTCCAGGTCTGTTTAGTCATAACTCATGTTCATAGTGAGAGCAAATATTTTCTAATCTGGTGAGTAATTTTTCCATCACTAGCAGCCACAGAAGGTGTGAAAGGACCTTCCTTTAATATATTAATAATTCATCCTATTCATTATTATCATCCTGGTTTATTGGATTACCTTCTTTGAAGAAATTAACAATTTTCCCGGTCCCACCCGACTTAATAAATCTCTAGCTAAGGATGATCCATGATACTTCCTAATGGCAAGCCGGCCTCCTGCAGTAAGGAAATTGCAGAATTACTACTTTTGTATTGTTCAGTTTCTTGGTTTGTAACACACTTTATTTTGCCTATGTTGCCAAAGGATGATTACTCTTTACGTCTTATGATGGCGTATTCTCCTTTACACCGTATAAGATGGATGGTAATGGAGGGGACAAATATCTGCCAAAAATCTATATTTTATCTAAACAATTAGTTTTGGACATTCGCATAAGTTTTCTGTTCAAATTATATGATAAAAATTACCAATAATTTAAAAGTGTAGAGAAACTTTACACCAGTAAAGTTCCGATTACTGCTTTTGAAGTAGTTTTCTTCAAAAGTGTTAATTTCGAGTTGAAACCGAATAAAAAACTGTTCCATGACTAGTGGAACCAGGGAGTCCTGAAGTTTCGAGTACTGCTTTTGAATTGGAGGTTTTGATCACTGTGATGGTGACTGGGTTTTGATATCTAATGGATCATGGAAGTTGCATGATTTACGCAAGTGGAAAACAACAGTAGATATGGTGGTGGTGTTCATTACACATAATCCTAATTGCCGTTAGGAAACGAGTGTGGACATGGTGATGGTATGTTGTTGGTGCTGTTCACCGTATCCTGTTTGCCTCTGGATAATGGGGCATAAAACATGAATGTCCAAATGGAATAAAACAACTAAAAGTTTAATTTATTTTATTATAACAAAAACGAAAATAATAATTGAAAAATAAAAATTACCCGCAGCCGTGTGCTGCTTTGCTGTTGCTGTAGCTACTGTAGTTGTTGTTGTCGTTGTGGGTGTGTATAGGCTGTATATGATGCTCGCCTGTATTACGCTCCGACAAAATAAATGTTCCACGTGGTGTGGTGGTTTATATTGGGCTCACACAAAAAAATTTACTACACCACACATATCATTAAAAATATACTACGCGCCTTATTCGCACATGTTTGCACGGGTGGTTGAGACGTGGTGGTTGAAAAAGCAGCCGTAGAAAATCAAAGAATTATAGTAAAACTTCTATTCGATTAATTTTGTTCGAATTGTCCACGTATGCGATGCAAATTGAACAATTATTAATTAAAAAATACTCGAGTTCTGTTCAGATTAAAATCCATATTAATCGTGTAGAATCCTCGATACCATATTTTCATTTAAAATTTACATGTAAACCCAAAATCAATCTGGAAACCAAATTTTATAAGGATTGGTTGCGAAATAGCCAAGTTTCGTCCAAATCCCTAATCAATACTACTGGTTAGTAGTAATTAGTATAATTCTTTAGGAAAAGGAGGGGCAAGACAGAACATTATTAAATTTCAACATTTCATCTACCGGTTTCCTTTATTTAGTCATTTTAACGAGTAAAAGAGAAAAAAGAGCTACAAAGTGAGTAAAACATTAAATTTTTGCTAATATGAAATAACCCTAGAAATACTCTTTTGTCATAGTGCTGCCACTTATGGCGAGAAGCGTAATCTATTATTTTCCGCTGGCAAATTTCCGCTATCTTATGCAACTTACAGATTTTTTGCTTGTTTGTTAGCAACTGAAAAAAGTTTCTGTTTTCTGGTTGTACTGCTCCCAGCGGTCAGTAGCAAAACAATTTGTTTTCTGTTATACCTCATGTAACAATTGTTCAAAACTATGAAGTAAAACAATCGATTTAACATTTTTTTTTGGTAATTTTTTATTAATCATTTTTTTAAAACATTTAACAATTTTCTTGTATTTTTTTCTGTTATAACTTTATCACTAAAATAAATATATTTTATTAATAATAAATAATGAAATTTTATATCATGTGTTTTGAAATTTTTCCATTATTAAAGTCCTATTAAAAACAAATTTGCTTATCAATCTTCGTTTTACCGATCGTTAAAAAAATGTTTTTTGTATGCAAATTTTTTATAATTTTTCAACAACAATAATATTAAAAATTCTTTTTTTTTTGTTTTCTACCAATATATACAAAATTTTATAATGCTGCCTAAATATATTATATACTAATATTAATTTATAATATAAATGCTAATAATATTTATATTCGTTTATTTGTAATTAATTGAAATAAGTATAATATATTAAGAGTTGTTTGGTATTTAGTTTTTGTTTAAAATAAAAATTTTGTTTTTGTATTAATTTAAAATTTAATTAATTTTTTTTTGTTTTGAATTGACGAAATTATTTTTGATGTATTTAGGTTTGATTAAAATATTTTAAAATGTTTTGTTATTTTTAAATAAAATTTATGTTTGGCGTTTATTATACAAAAGGGTTAAATGTTTAATTCAGTGGTAAAATATTGTTATTTAAAATATAGAAAAAACAATTAATTAATTATTATTTTTTTTTTTATAAAATGGGAACACAATTTTAATATTTATAAATATAAATAATTATTAATTTTTTCTTTTCCATATTATTAAAAATTATTATTGCTAGAGGACGTATATAGTTTTTCTAACATTCAATATGTTTTTTTGTATTGTATTAATTTAATAAATATAATTTTATAGGTTTTTCTAACACTTTGGAAAAATTGGTTTTGTTTTTGCTCGTTACAATTTTGAAGGTTATGTAACGCTTTGATGCTTAATTTGTACCTTCCTTGTGAGTCTATAAAGTGAAATAAATACATAGTTGGTATGCTTTTAGTACTGTGCGTGAACCGAGAGAGTGGCAATCGTTCATTGGGCTGAAATCTCATAAAATCATCCCGATCAAAGTGAAAGCTCGAAATAAATGAAATAATGAAATAAAGGTTTTTTGATTTGTGGACAGAAAATATTTCAACTGAAATAATGAAACCAGAAATATTTCAGATAAGTGGATTATTCCTTTGAGGTCCGAAGTTCTAGAATTTGATCTTACTGCTCAGAATTTTTTTATTATTTTATTATTTCTTTTTTCATTTTCAATTTTATTTATTTGGTTTGGCAGTATTCTGGCATAAAGCTAGCGGTTGCTCTAGAATTCTAAAGTTAATTTTGTGTGCAATTCTAGAATATGGAAATATCAACCGAAAATGGATTGAATTCAGTCACATTTTATATTAAATGTATTTTTAATATAAAACTTCTATGTAATTTTTAACAAGAATTATGAGAAGAATTTTGGCTGGTTTATTGGCGGAATAGAATTTGCAACTTTATTGTACTCCAATTTACAAAAAGATAACCTAGGCTTAAATTCTCTTTTTCCGATATATTGAAGGTTCTAGAGTCTAAGAACGGGGTAAAATTTCAGATTTCTATTTTAAATTAATTCGGAGAAATTTCTGGGGCCTGTACCACATGAGGGTCGTGTATGTAATGATTGCTTTACCAGTTATGTTAAAAATCTCTGATCCTCTTGAAATTTTCATCCAACTTAAATAACAGTCCTCTTTTGTTTGCAGTGAAAATAGCTCTATAGCTCTGTTGCTGACTTGAAGTGCGTTATAAACTCTGGTATCATACTACAGTGGCTTTAGTTAAGAACTTTTCATTTAACCAAAGGAGACCATCAGCAGTCGCTACAATGGGTCCTAATTTTGGGAAAATCCTTTAACAGCATCCGATGCGGCCCGGGTGGGTCCCTTCTTAAAATTTTTTCGGCTTCCGGATTTTTATAAAAATTACTGGAGGAGCGTTTTCTAATTACCGTAAATCGATTCTGATGGGTTCTGGTTTCGGGAATATTCACTTAAGGTTATCTGGTGAGGGCTGGATTTCGAATGCAAGAAAACGATTACAGAGAGTTCTGATTTCTGGATAATTGTTTTAGGATTCCCTTGATAGGCGGCCATGTTTCGTGATGTTGCTTCATGTTGGACCAGATTGCAACATGTTGCATGATGTTTTGCGATGTTGTATTACGTTGCATCATGTTGTGTGAGTTAGGATACGTAGTGAGTTGTTGCATCATGCTTGGTCCATGTTGCGTAATGTTAGGACCTCCTGTTAAGGATTTTTTTAACTTTAAGGATTTTGATAAAATTTGGCGGGACTAGGTTTTTAATGCAACGAAATGAATATAAGGAATTCTAATAACTGGATAATTTATTTAGGAATGCTCCTGATGGGTCGTCATGTTGCACCATGTTGTGTAATGATTCAACGTGTTACACCATTTTGTATGATTTGTGCCTCGTTGCATGTTGTTACGCGATGTTGCAAGTTGTTGCATCGTGTTGCATGATGTTGCACGATGTTGTGTTATATTGCACCACGTTATGCGGTGTTGCACCATATTGGTTAATGTTGAATCATGTTGTGGAATGTTGCATGGTATTGCATCACCTTTATGATGTTGCTATTTGTTGCGCGATTTTGTAGTATGTTGCGTGTTGTTGCTTCGTATTGCTTCTTGCGTTTTTCATTAATTAGGTGTCAGATGTTATGTTCCATTACATTTCGGATTGTTGTAATATGATATGTTGGTTGCGTTACTGTGATATTATATGATTGCACTAATCGCGTGTTTTTGAAAATGTTGCTTGTTATGATTAACAATATTTATTTGTAGCATTCACTATGTAATTAATGTTTTGTCTTGATTCCATTTTTTCTGCCTTAAACGATTTTGGTGTCGTCTGAAAACGATTTAAATACAAATTGCGACAATAAGATTTTTCTAAAGCCAAATTCAGTTAGGGGTTTTCGAGTCGAACGATTTTTATACAAATAGGTGAGATGGTGTTTCGCCGGCAAACAATCGATTGTGATGATTTCTAAATTCGATAAACTTTGAGAACGTTAGGATGAACATAAGCCATTTCTTAACCGATTGAGATAACCCTTTCTGTGTATGCTAAACTTCGAATCAGAATTCCAGACGTTTCTCAAACGAATAGTATGGAACTCGGTTGGTACTATGGAAATATCTTTTTGATTAAAACAAAACCGTGGGTTCTTTATTTTATTAACTGTTGGTAACCAACCAACTTTGGCCGAGCAATGCTCGGTGCTCCAATGATTTTTATATATATTCAGCGGACATTTTTTATTCAAATTTGTAGTTCTTTTGTGAAAAGAAAACATTCGAGCGGAATAAAATCTTAAAAGTGTTCTTTAAATTGACAAATTGATTGCCCTTCGAATTAAAGAAACTCGATATACGGAATTTTAAAATTTTACAATGATCCATGTACCTTCTATTTTTTAACGAATTATGATGAAATTGGTAAATAGTAGCACTTGTAAATTAACAAACGCGATTCGTTTTATTGGTGGTTTCAATAAACGTGATAAATTCAGCCTGAAGCCCTTCTGCGCATCACACGATTGATAGTCAGCATTTTTTACTTGTTAGGTAGACTAGCGCCCAACCGATAAACGATATTTTTTTTACTAAGTCTACTCAAACCACCCTCACTATAGTGATATCGCGCGTTTCACTTTTCATTCAAACACGTGTCAATGTACTAGTAAATCACAAAAAATAAGTGACAGCCAGAGTGATCAATTAAGTTAAATCGATATCGCCAATATTGAAAATTTGGTTTCAAATTTGTATCAAAAAGCCTATGATAAAAATTAATTTTTCCATTCTAGAAACCACCTTAAATAATACTTAGTACATTCAAGATGCACACACAGTTTGAAATAATTATTTTGGCATTAACAGGGTTAAATCATAGAAAAATAAGTTTAACATAGATTTCTCATTTGTATAAAATGAATTAAATTCCAATGTCATGATTGTATTTATGACTTTACATTGTGCACAATGTAAAATCACAAATACAATCATGACTTTGAAATTTCCATTTTATCTCTCGTTTTATACAAATGAGAAATCTATGGTAGACTTATTTTTCTATGGTTAAATAATACAAAAACCACCAAGGTCATACGTTGAACGGCAAAATTTCAGTAATTCTATTCCAGAAACCACTATAGGCCCTTAGTCATAGATGAGACTTATAGTTCTAGATTATGTTTGCTTCATTCACGATGCACACCCAGTGTGAATAAGTTAATGAACAAGGATCAATAAGACGAAAACCGTCACAGGTTATACGATCAACAAAAAAAATTCAATAATTCTGCCCCAGAAACCACAAAAGGCTTAATATCCTAACATATTTAAATTATGCTTGGTTTATTCAAGAGGCTGACGCAGTTTGAATAAATTGTCTTGGCATTAACAGGATTAAATAAGACAAAAACCACCACAGGTCATACGTAGAACCGCAAAATTTTAATATTTTCGTCCCAGGCACCATAAAAGGCTCTTGGCCATAGATGAGACTAATATTTTGTAGAGCATGCTTGGTCCAATTAAAATGCACACACAGTTTGAATAAATTCTATTGTTATTAACAGGGTTAAATAAGACGAAATCCACCCCAGTTCTTAAGTTAGACGGAACAATCTCAAAATTTCCATCTCTAAGCCACAAAAGGCTTTTTATCATAGATTAGACTAGAATTTGTAAATCATGGTTAGTCCATTTAAGATGCACATGTATTTTCAATAAATTTCCGTGCCATAAACAGGGACCAATAAGTTAAAAACGGTAACATTTCAATAGATCCATCCCAAAAACCTCAAAAGGCTTTTGGTCTTAAATGAGGCTAATAGTTTAAGATCATGCTTGCTCCATTCATGATGCACACACAGTTTGAATGAACAGGATTAAATAAATCAAGAACGTTGAAAGCAGTACATTTAGAATCCTAGATCTAGAAACCACAAAAGCCTCTTATCCATAGATGAGGCTAATAAGTTTAGATTATGCTTGCTCCATTCAAGATGCACACGCTGTTTGAATAAGTTAATGAACGGCATCATGGGTTATACATTCAACGGAAAAATTTCAACATTTCCGCCCCAGAAACAACAAAAGGCTTTTGGTCATAAACGAGGCGAATAGTTTTAGATTATGCTTGATTCGTTCGTTGTGCACACGATTTTATTTCTTGGCAATAACGGGCTTAAATAAGACGAAAATGCTTCTTACCATAGATGAGACTAATGTTTTTAGATATTGGTCTATTCAAGAAGCACACGCAGTATGAGTAACTTGTTTTGGCATTGACATGGTTAAATAAGAGAAAAGTTACCTTAGGTCATACGGTGAATGGTAAAATTTTAATATTTCTGTCTCAGAAACGACAAAAGGCTTATGGTCATAGATGAGATTAACGTTTTTAGATCTTTTGTGGTCTTTTAAATTGTGTCTGGCTGTAACAGGGTTAAATAAAACGGAAACCACTCCAGGTCATCCGTTGAATCGCAAATTTTCAATATTTCCGACCCAGAAACCATAAAAGCCTATTCGCCATAGATGAGATTAATAATTATAGATCTTGCTTGCTCCATTTTAAATGCACATGCAGTTTCAATAAATTTTACTGTCATTGACAAGTTTAAATAACACCACCCCAGTCTCTGACGCTACAAAAGGCTTTTGGTCATACATAGATGAGTCCAATATTTTTCTTATTAAAATGCACACACAGTTGGGAGAAATTCTCGTAGCATTAACAGGGTTAAATAAGACGAAAACCACAACAGCTCTTTCGTTGAATGGAAAATTTTTTCCAAAAAAAGTCCTAGAAATCACTATATGCTCTTGGCCATAGATGAGACTATAATTTTAGTTTTTAGAACATATACCATGAGGTGGGTTTTGTTTTATTTAATTCCGTGAATGCAAAGAGAATTCATTAACAAGGATTTAAATTAGCATATCATATTTACTAATACTAAGACATATTTTTAGTTAAACAAAAATTTTATTTGACTTTATAGACATTTTTTCGTTTTAAGAAACAGAGAATGTGCCTGATAAACCCATTTTCTCCACAAAGCTCGGCAACAAAACCAAATTCCCTATAAGATTACGTATTCTAATCAGATTTTAATCCCAGTATTAATTTTTATTTTATTTCATTAATCACTATAAATATTTAATTTAATTAATTTGTATTGTTAAAAAATATTGCTACATTTTTGTTGTGAGTATTCTCTAAATATAAATATTTTGTTTTTTTTATTTATTTCCTATTTTATTTATAAATTATTATTGTTTTTGTTCATTAAGTAGTTTCCTTAAAAAATAATTAAAAATTAGAAAAAAAAATATTACTTTCCTCTTATCCTTAAAGAAATTCATTCTTTATGTTGCTAAAAAATTTATTTTAATAAAAAAATAAAACAAAGCATTTTTTTTGTAGGTTATAATTGCCAGCATTACGCAGCCAAAAATATATTTTAATGTATACTGATGATGTTTTTTTTGTTCGTTTCATTTAAGGATTTTTTTTATTGTGTGGGGCCAATATTTTTTTTAATTAACAGCCCATCATATCCATCATATTTTTTGCTTGATTCCGAATAAAATAACAACACAAAATTGATATGTTGATGAATAAGCAAAACTGTTGTCATGATTTTTGTGTGTCATCACAACAACACAAACCAATGTACAATATAAAAAGCATTCCATTTAATAAAATAAAATAAATAAAATTGTGTCTACTTCAAGCACTGTAATCAAGTAAACTAAAAAAGCATTTGTTAGGTTTCATAAAAGAAAAAAAAATATTTGATTGCTATTCATTTGCATACGTTTAGGCGTATTAATTTTTTTTTTGTAATGTGTTTTAATGTACGTAGGTATATAAAAAATTAATTAATTATAAATTTAAAAATTAATTACTAATTAAACAATTATACATTAAGTGTTGGAATTGGCATTTATGAGATTTTTTTTGTTGTTGATATTTTTAATTTAATTTAAATTAAAAATTTAATTATTTCCGTTCAGACGCAAGTAACGCTTCCTTCGCCTCTTTTTTACCACGTTTTTTCTCCTCCTTGGCGAGCATTTTTGCTAGGCGTTCCTCTTCTTTAGCGATGCGCTTTTCTTCCTGTGAAAATAAAATGCAACGAAATAATTAATAATGGCGTAAAAAATATTTTGCATTTAATGATTTGGAAATAATGTTGTCTCGCTAATGCTCGCTAATGTACTAAAAATAAACCTTACAAATTATAAGGTAGGTTTAAGAGATGCTGGAAAAGTTTCATGATAATGTTGAAAAGTTAAAATTATTTATTTGGTAAGATGAAATAAAACAGGTCTAGATTTCATGCTGATTGTATTGTTTCATGTAAATTTAACCATATGATATCATTAAACAGATTTTTTTCTGCTAACATGCGGATGATGATTATGAAGTGGAATAATTTTCCATCTGTATTCCACCGGATTAAAATTACGAGACTAATATTCCAATACGATCTTACTGACCGTTAAGACAGTATTGGAAATTTTTAATTAATTATGAAAGAAATTCATTTTTTAAATTGATCCATCCAAGGTCTTGAAGAAAAATGAGATCTTAAAATGCTTGACGAAATTCACTCATTCCTTAACCAATTATGATCAAATATGGTTTGTAGGGTTTGATGCGCTACTAACATGAGTTTCAAACTAACCGATTCTGTCAGACGGTAGTTCGGCCATTCCTTAAGTAATAAGTAAGTGCGATGATGAATTTTGGTTGGATAACTACGCTTTCTTCAATATTTATTAAATAACAACACATAACAACAAGTTATGAGCCCAGTGTTAACACATTTTGTGAGCTCATTTTTTGTAAGTTTATTTACTAATTATAGAAAATAAATAACAATAACTAACCAACAAACGTTCATCAACAACATTATCTCTATATAGGTTACTGTTGCTAACTCCGTCTTTCACTGACGGTGATAACTTGAGTTAAGGACATCGTACACGTTCCGTTTATGTCTCGAAAAATCGATAATTTTAATTGCTCGAGTGAGTTTGAGGATGAGCATCGTCCATTCACCTCCGAGATATAACAGAAAAGGTAAAAAAATGATTCAGCCATGTGGGTTTAGGCTGGCGAGCAGAGTTGCGAAGTTTTTTTTATACTTTTTGATTGAAGTAAAGTTAGGCGCGTTAGAGGATTTTTTTGGATGGGTAAAATCTTATGAATCGCGTCACCGACATGCTAATTTTTGTCATTAATAAGTTGAATGTACTTTATTATTTCAACAGCCTGCTGTTTATTGCAGGAACAGAGAGCAAATTATTCTGATGCTCAAAGTATAGAGAAAATGAAAGTCCTGAGCAAAGAACTCGGAAAAATGCTAACTTCAATGCAGGAAGACATCAAAAAGTAGCAACAATTCGTAATGCTACTGTTGTAGATAGACTTACGTCACGGACTGTACGAATGGTATGTAGCGAAAAGGACTGTCAACATCAATCCGCCAGATGATGAAGAACACATGTAGAATGAAAGACATGAATAAAGAACATAATCTAAAATATATTAAGTGTTATTAATAAATACTTTTTACGCTATTGGCCGTAGGCACTTGGCGAAACACACTAATACTTAATAAAGACATTTTTATTAATCACTTGTTTTTTGTTTCGCAGTTATTTTGAATAATTTTCAAAAAGTTTAAAAAATCACTCGATCGATTTCGACTTGTTAGGTCATCATCAGGAGTATCTACTGATTTGTATTAGTAAAAAATTTTGTTATATAGTAGAAAAAAGCAAAATATAAATAAAAGGAGGGCAAAAAAAAAAAAATAAAAAATAAGCAATAAAAGCAAAATATAAATAAAAGAAGGAGGGCAAAAAAAAAATAAAAAATAAGCAATAAAAAGTAATCTACGGATCGCGCAGGTGTGCGATGAGTCATAGGCTGAGTAACAAAATTCAAGATATATTATTGCGTACGTGAGTATAGAAAAGGGCGGGATCTGTAATTGGTGAGAACCGGATTTCTCTCTGTTCGTTAAGGATATTTTGGTTAAGAAATATTGATTTTCTAATTTCGTAAGATTCTAAGGTATCTAAACGTCTGCCTTTGGGTTGTATATGTAATATATCTAAATTGTTCAAGCTAGCTGTATGATTTTCTGACGTTAAATGATTATGGAAAGTTGATTGGTTGCAACCAGATAAATGTTCTTTAGCTCTAACTCCAAAATTGCGCCCAGTCTGACCAATATAGGAGAAACTACAATCATTGCAATTGATCCTATAGACACCAGATTTGGAAAGGCGATCAACTCTAGGTTTATTGTTAAAAATCATTTTCTTTATTGTGTTATTATTATAAAAAGCAAAACTAATATTGGTATAATTGGACACGATGTTGCTAATCCGTTGGCTCGTTTTTCCTATATACTCTAAGCGACGCCAATTTTCCCGCGGTGGACTATCCGGTGGATAAATACCCGTTAGAGTTTTACGCTTTAGCTTTTTATTCAATAACTTTAATATAGTCCTAGTTGCATATCCGTTATTCGTTGCTATTTGAAGAATTATGTTAAGCTCAGTGTTATAATTTGAATTTGACAGAGGGATGTTTATTAGTCTATCTATGAGTGAGTGGAAAGCTGACATTTTAATATTATGGGGATGGTTTGAAGAACTAGGGATAACAGCGTCTGTATACGTGGGTTTCCGATAAATTTTGAAGTCTAAAGTAGAATTAATCCTGGTTATTGTTATATCTAGAAAATTAATACATTTATTTTCTTCTTTTTCTAACGTAAAATCAATGGTGGGATATTGAGAATTTAACCAAGTTAGGAAAGAGTCTAACAGTCTATCAGTTCCATTCCATAGACATAATATGTCATCAACATATCTATACCAAAAGATTATATGACGAAAATAAGGATTGTTGTTTGATATGATCATTTGTTCGAAGAAATTCATGAAAATTTCAGCCAACAAAGGTGACAGAGGGGAGCCCATGGGTAGACCATCAGCAAATTTGAAATATGTATTATCAAAACAGAAATAATTTTGTTTAATACAAGTCTCAAAAACTAACTTCAGTTCACGACGTAAGCTCTCATCTACAACATCCCTATCTAAGTAATTACAAACTATTTGGGACAAAGTATTAATCGGAATAGAAGTGAAAAGACTGGCAACGTCAAATGAAACTAGTTTTGAATGTAAAGGAATGTCGACGTCTTGAATTTTGTTAATCAATTCTACCGAGTTCTTAACCGAGTAAGCTGAAAAGAAATTAGTATGACAATTGAAAAAATTTATGAAACCCTTACATAGCTTGTAGGCGGGAGCATTACAATACGCTACTATTGGTCTAATCGGAATGCCTTCCTTATGTATTTTTGGTAAACCATAAAGGATCGGGGCAGACGGATTCATGACAGAGTACTTCCAACCAGTTCCATCAAATAACTTCTGGCATTGGTTGATACACTTACTAACCGCAGTCTTGAAAGACTTAGTTGGATCTCTGCCAAGCTCTATTGCTTTGCTTTCTGTAATAAAATCAGAGATTTTATTGCAGTAATCGAATTTTGTGAGCACGGTAATTGTATTGCCTTTATCCGCTTTACACGCTATCAGGTCATGGTCACGTAGTTTTTTCTTTATCGCACCAATCACTTTGAGGTTAGTATTAGAAGCAGCAGAAGAAGAAGAGTTTGTCGGAGAAGAAGAGTTATCAATACCTTTCTTTATTTGTAACGCACACACTGATTTTATTTGGGTTATCTCGCCAGATAAGGCTGTTTCGGCATCTACAGCAAGATTCTCGAATGATCGAAGGTCGATTTTATTTGGCGTAGGGGCAAAATTCACTCCGTTGCTAAGCATTTGCACCTCTGTATCACGGAAAACGACTGAGGACAAGTTCTTAAAACGTGGATGAAATTGGAAATCAGACGAACCACTATTACCTCTACGGTTAAATGGATAAGCCTTATCTCGCAACACATCCAGTTTAGCTTTTTGTTTCACATATTGAATATGTGAAATTTCAGCTACCTCTGCACGAACTTTTTTGTCCAGCCAATCGAACTCAACAGAGTGCAAACGAATTGCTAACTCAGTGTGAACAACTTTAAGATGGAGATATAAGTTGTTCCTGGTAGCATACCCTTTACGCAGCTCGTTATCCCTCCAGCTACAACGCGCTAGATTGATAGCTCTTTGATAGCTTTTATTGCTTATTTTTTATTTTTTTTTTTTTTGCCCTCCTTTTATTTATATTTTGCTTTTTTCTACTATATAACAAAATTTTTTACTAACACAAATCAGTAGATACTCCTGATGATGACCTAACAAGTCGAAATCGATCGAGTGATTTTTTAAACTTTTTGAAAATTATTCAAAATAACTGCGAAACAAAAAACAAGTGATTAATAAAAATGTCTTTATTAAGTGTTATTAATAAACATAAAATATGGTGTCAGATGTGTGAATTTGATACTGTATATTCAATTAATAGTAAAATAATAATATCTAGAAGTTAAAGTAAAGTTGCAGCATAATTTTGCATAAGTTTAAAAAGTGAGGTTAAAGTAAATTTATTGTCTGCTGTGTAATATCACATATAATGGAAAAACAATTGATGGATTTCATTAAAACGCAGTCGGAGATGATGGAGAAAATGGTAACACAGCTCAGAAATATAGCATTTCCCGATCCATTTCATATTTTTCTACTTTGAAATTATACTTTTCTAGTTGAGAATTATATTTATCAAATTACAATTATTACTTTTCAATTTTGGTTTTAAGTTTTTCGATTTTCGAAACATAAATTTCAATTTTCGGATTACACTATTCTAATTTTAATTCATATTTCTCAATTTAAAGATTTTTATTTTTCAATTTATGTAATTATATATTTCAATTGACATTTTATAAATTTCAACTTTCATTTTATAATTTTCAAAATTATTTAATAATCTAAGTTTTTATATTATATAAAATATGTAGAATATAAAATACCTAAAAAACAAGGTTTTTATTGAAATTGGTTCCGATTCATCGCCAATGAACAATTCCTGCGCATTAAAATTGCCATTTAAATTTTCAGAAGTAATGGATTGAACAGCCGAGTCGATTATTTCTGGTAAATGACGTTCTAGTTCCTAGGATATAACGGCAGTTTTTATTTTGGAAAAGGCAAACTCTAACTATTTATAAGGTGACAAGAAATGCGCTTTATTCGTTAATAAATTAAAAGAATTAGTAACTGTGACTGAGCGGTGTGGCGTTGCGTTGTCCATGATATTCCATCCGTTTGAAATTCTGTGTTTGCCCTGTTAATTTTTCATCTAACTCTTTAAAGAATGTAATCATTTTGTCACAGTTACAACCTCTTGTGAATTCAGCGTGATGTATGACGCTGAAATTATTTACCGCTAAGATAAGGATCACATTTCTACCCCTAATAACCGGAACAATCACGTTCACCCTAGAACCACTCTTCGATCGTAATTACGCCGCATGTGTAAATTGAATCCACAAAAATATTGTTTCTGTCATCCTGAGATCCGTTGATCATAAAGTTGGTGGTATATTCTTTCCGCAAATTTAGTCTTTGAGTCTTTAGGTCTTATAGTCTAATAAAAATCTGGTCTAGAAAACGGTATTATTAAGTTAACCGAGGTTACATTATTGAGTTTTTAAGTTATTATTGTGAATTCTAAACTGAAATTAGACATTTATAAAGTGCGAATTGAAATATATACATAATTACATAAATTGAAAAATATAAATCTTTAAATTGAGAAATATGATTTAAAATTAGAATAGTGTAATCCGAAAATTGAAATTTATGTTTCAAAAATCGAAAAATTTAAAACCAAAATTGAAAAGTAATAATTGTAATTTGATAAATATAATTCTCAACTAGAAAAGTATAATTTCAAAGTAGAAACATATGAAATGGACCGGGAAATGCAATATATCCGTTGAACCTAAAGATGCGGATATAGTAATTTTCAACAATATACCGTGGCCACCTCCATTGAATGTTGAATTTGGAGATAGTCGAGCAAATTTCGAGACTTTTGAGTCAAACTGGAACGACTATACTATAGCCACAGCATTGCGAAATAGACAAAAAACAAGCACTATGCTTTCCGCGATTGGTGTTAAAGCCAAAGAAAAATTCATGGAATTTGGTTTGACAGACGCTGACAAAGAGTCGGATATTATTGCTCTCGCGGCAATTCGAAAGAATTTAATTGCCAATTCAAATGTGATATACGATAGATATATTTCCAATACGTCTAACCAAATGGAGAATGAGAGCTTCGACACTTCTCTCATTTGAATAAAACGACTCATTAAATTATGTAACTATCCGACGAACATGTCAGATGAGTTGCTGAGGGATCGCATCGTTGTCGGCATTTAAAATGGGTCAGTGAAGAAAAATTTAATGGAAAAAGGTGATTTGATTTTACAACATGCCATTGACACGTGTAGAATCAGCGAAGCTACTCAGTGCAGAGTAAAATGTATGACGTCAGAAACAAATATACAAACGGATGTTCCAGTAAATAAAATTTCGAACACAAGGAGGCAAGGAGTTTCAAGTATACTGTTAAAGTAAGCCGATTCGCTTCAGCCGAAAAATGTCGATAATGCAGAATCGGTTGTATAACTAAAATGCATCAGCCGAAAAATGTCGATAATGCAGACTCGGCTGTATAACTAAAACACATAACCCGAAAAATGTCGATAATGCAGGATCAGCTGTAATAACGAAAATGAATCAGCTGAAAAAATGTTGATAATGCAGAATCGGCTGTAATAACTAAAATGCATCAGCCGAAAAATGACGATAATGCAGATACGGTTGTAATACAAAAAATATCAGCTCAGGTCGATAATGCAGAAGCATAAACATTTTATATTATCCGCTAGTAAACGTTGGTAATGCAGATTCGCAATTTTGGTGTTAAACAGTAATTACTTTTTAAATCAAAAATGTTTATTTCGGTTCATACTGTTAAAGTTAGCCGAAAGTTTCCAGCCGAAAGATGGTAATGCAGATAGTGTATTCGATATTCCAGCCGAAATATGGTAATGCAGATAGTGCATTAGCCCATGACCATAGGTAGATTCTGAGTATATGGTTGGGTTGGATCTGATGGGGTATTTGGGGTGAAATTTTGATTTTCTCCTTTTCTCAACGATAAAATCGTTCATCATTCGAGATTTTGGCATATAGACACCAATCTCACTATGCCGATTCGATCGCCCATGACCATAGGTAGATTCTCAGTATATAGTTGGGGTGAGTCTGAGGGGGTTATAGGGGTGAAATTTTTATTTTCCTCATTTTTCGTCAATAAAACCGTTCGTCATTCGATATTTTGGCATATAGACACCAATTTCACTATGTCGATTTGATAGCCCATGACCATAGGTAGATTCTGAGAATATGGTTGGGGTGAGTCTGATGGGGTTATAGGGGTGAAATTATGATTTTCCTCATTTTTGGTGGATATAATCGTTCGTCATTCGAGATTTTGGCATATGGACACCAATCTCACTATGCCGATTCGATAGCTCATGACCATAGGTAGATTCTGAGTAGATGGTTGGGGTGGGTCTGAGGGGGTTATAGGGGTGAAATTTTGATTTTCTCTCTTTCTCAACGATAAAATCGTTCGTCATACGAGATTTTGGCATATAGACACCAATCTCACTATGCCGATTCGATCGCCCATGACCATAGGTAGATTCTGAGTATATGGTTGGGGTGGGTCTGAAGGGGTTATAGGGGTGAAATTTTGATTTTCTCCTTTTCTCAACGATAAAATCGTTCGTCATTTGAGATTTTGGCATATAGACACCAATCTGACTATGCCGATTCGATAGCCCATGACCATAGGTAGATTCTGAGTATATGGTTGGGGTGGGTCTGAGAGGGTTATAGGGGTGAAATTTTGATTTTCCTCATTTTTCGTCGATATAATCGTTCGACATTCGAGATTTTGGCATATAGACACCAATCTTACTATGCCGATTCGATAGCCCATGACCATAGGTAGATTCTGAGTATATAATTCGGATGGGTCTGAGGAGGCTATAGGGGTGAAATTTTGATTTTCTCCTTTTCTCAACAATAAAATCGTTCGTCATTCGAGATTTTGGCATATAGACACCAATCTCACTATGGCGATTCGATCGCCCATGATCATAGGTAGATTCTGAGTATATGGTTGGGGTGGGTCTGAGGGTGTTATAGGGGTGAAATTTTGATTTTCCTCATTTTTCGTCGATATAATCGTTCGTCATTCGAGATTTTGGCATATAGACACCAATCTCACTATGCCGATTCGATCGCCCATGACCATAAGTGGATTCTGAGTATATGGTTGGGGTGGGTCTGAGGACCTTGTTAAAGTTAGCCGAAATTTGCCAGCCGAAAGATAATGCAGATAGTGTCTAGACTGATTCAACAGAAAGTTGAACATACTGTTAAAGTTAGCCGAAAGATTCCAGCCGAAAGATAATGCAGATAGTGTCTTGAATACAGCAAAAATCAGTCATAAACTAGAATTTAGGATGAATTTAGGATCGGATTATATCCTTCGGGTGAAGGAGAAATTATTTCAGTTTATAGGAATTTAAAAATCGATAGGAGCGAGAGTATAAAGAGAGTTTAACTTTCTGTTGAAATAGTCAAGACACTATCTGCATTATCTTTCGGCTGGCAACTTTCGGCTAACTTTAACAAGGTAAGTTGAACTCTCTTTATACTCTCGCTCCTATCGATTTTTAAATTCCTATAAACTGAAATAATTTCTCCTTCACCCGAAGGATATAACCCGATCCTAAATTCATCCTAAATTCTAGTTTACGACTGATTTTTGCTGTATTCAAGACACTACCTGCATTATCTTTCGGCTGGAAACTTTCGGCTAACTTTAACAGTATGGTCTGGGGGGGTTATAGGGGTGAAATTTTGATTTTCTTCTTTTCTCAACGATAAAATCGTTTGTCATTTGAGATTTTGGCATATAGACACCAATCTCACTATGCCGATTCGATAGCCCATGACCATAGCTAGATTCTGAGTATATGGTTGGGGTGGGTCTAAGTGGGTTATAGGGGTTAAATTTTGATTTTCCTCATTTTTCGTCGATATAATCGTTCGACATTCGAGATTTTGGCATATAGACACCGATCTCCCTATAACCCTATAACCCCCTCAGACCCACCCCAACCATATACTCAGAATCTACCTATGGCCATTGGCTATCGAATCGGCATAGTAAAATTGGTGTCTATATGCCAAAATCTCGAATGACGAACGATTTTATCGTTGAGAAAAGGAAAAAAATCAAAATTTCACCCCTATAACCCCATCAGACCCACCCCAACCATATACTCAGAATCTACCTATGGTCATGGGCTATTGAATAGTCACTTATAGTCACTTTGGACTGGGATACTTCAATTTAATATATAATTTGTTTATTTTTCGGCTGAACTAGTCAAGACACTATCTGCATTATCTTTCGGCTGACAACTTTCGGCTAACTTTAACAAGGTGTTTCAAGTAACGTTCTTAAAAAATGTCGGTTTTGTGGTTCGAAGCACAAGTTTGAAAAAGGATGTTGTCCAGCCTTGTCCATATTTGTGACATATGTAAATATAAGCACCATTTTGAATCGTGCTGTAGACGTAGAAATAAAGAATCGGATAAAAATTCAACAATTCATCGGTCTAATAAAGTTAACAAAATTGACTGCGATGAAGAGGAAAAAAAATTAGGATCGAGTGATGAAAGCTTCAAAATATGCAGAGTGACGACATTATTCAGTAAAAATAAAGTTACGACAATTCTGAGTTTAAAATTTAATTCAGTTTGGAGAAACGTCGAATGCATGCTGGATACAGGATCGAACGCGTGTCTCATGGACTGGCAACAATATTCTAAGCTCATGAATGAACTTAACCCAAAAACTTTTCCAACACAACAAGGACTGATAGATTTCAATGGAAATCCTATACCATCAATTGGAGAGGTGCATATTCCATGTAAAATCGATAACCGAACAGTTTCAATAGTTTTTCAAATCATAAAACGTAACCACCAGCCATTATTATCTTCAAACGCTGGTTCATCAGCTCTTAAACTGATTGCACATAGTTCTGAGGTGAAGAATTTTCCAGTACCATTGGTAGCTGATTACTTCATTAAATCGGTATCAACTACTACAGTGGAAAGAACTACAGACATTCATAGGTCAAAACCGAATGCGGAGCGAATAGTGAACAAATATTAGTTATTCAACATGCGCGCCGGATTCAAGTGATGTATTGTCATCGTTTAAGGACGTTAGATAGATTGGTTGATGATGGGATAATTGAACGTGCAGATTACGTGTAGGATTAACATATATAGTATAGGCCGAAATTTTGATCATATAGGTACAACAGATGTGCTTCCTTCTCAATAGAGCAGAAAGCTGGATTTTATCCTGTTGAATGAAATATCTTTGAAAATATCAGGAGCTTAAATTTTAATTTCGTTTTGGAAAATTATACTAGAAATTCTTCGATGGTAGGATAATCTATTTCATGTGTTTCATATTTCCATAATTGCTTGGTTTTGCCGTCCAGTTGATCAGTTGCCAAAATGATTAATGAAGGATCACATTTGATCACCAAAAGCTTTTAATCGACCGGTTGGGTGGTCTCATCGATTGTATCATACTGTTTCGAGGAGGTATTTTAATTTTTGTGCTGGAGCTAGGGCCGCATTTTCGTGAATCGTTGACATAAGTAGGTCGTAAAATGATTGCCACTATTTGACATTCTCATCAAAAGTTGGAGGATGTAATTTAAAATCAGGCCAGAAATTACCTTGAATAACGTAAAAAAAAAAAATATCAGCATCATAGTTAGTAGTACATTTCGTCAATAAAATACTGTCAAAGTAGCCTAAAGTATTCAGCAGAACAATGTCGATAATGCAAATTTGGTTGAAATAACCAGCATGAAATGTCGATAATGCAGTTTTAAATTATCAAAATTGGTACACCAGTCGAAACATGTCGACAATGTAGATTGTATCGATATGTAAGATTAACTTTAATGTCAATCGGTCGGTAATACTGATTTGAAAGTAACAAATTAAACATCAATTTTCGAACCAAAAATTTTGGTTACGGGTCTTGGGTGGGTTTGGTGACGTTATATTGGTGAAGTTTTAATGTTCGTCGTTCGAGATTTTGCGAGATAGACAGCGATCTGCCGCGATCTGTCTAACCTCACCAAACCCACCCAAAACCTGGAATGAAATACTTCCTAGGCAAAGAAACATTTTTGGTTGAAAAATTGATGATTAATTTTTTTACGATTAGTTAGATTTTGGCAAATAGAAAATAAATTTGTCAATGCCAATTCGCTGGTCCATGCCAGTAGTTAGATTTTGTTTATAAGTTTGGGGTGGGAGTAATGAGGATAGACGGTTGATATTTTGATTTTCTCCATGTTTTGTCGATAAAATCGTTCGTCATTAGAGATTTTACCAGAGACATCAATCTGAATATACCATTTCTTTGGTCCATGACCATACGTACATAGATTTTGATAATATACGTTTGGGATGTGTTTAATGAGATTATAGGGATGAATTTTTTATGTCACGATTTAAAATATAGAAGAAAGGGAAAATCTAAGATCCACCCCTATAACTTTATTAAACTCACCCCAAACCTATAATCAAAATCTAACTATGGTCATGGGCCGTTGAACCGGCATAGTCAGATTGGTGTCTCCTGGTATAATCTCGAATTGCAAACCATTTTAACGACAACTACAAACCTTTGAACACTTGACTTAATTGTCTAAACTTCAGATATGGCATTTCACCCCTATAACCTCATCAAACCCCCTAAAGCCTGTAATCAAAATCTACCTATGGCCTAGGGCCATCGAAGTGGCGTAGTCAGATTGGTGTCTATCTGAATTAATCTCTAATGACGATAAAACATAGGGAAAATAAAAATTTCACTGTCATAACCTCATCAGACCTCATCAAATAGTTTTTCGTCGGTGATTTGATGTTTTAGGTGAATAGTTTTCAGTTAATTGTAGTTTCCGGATTAGTGCTTTAATGGTGAGTTGCTGTTTGGACATTTGGAATATGTTCTGGAGCTGAAGCTCTCCCAACTCTTTCCCGGTTCGCACATTACATAGCAAGAAGAAGTAAAATTCCTAGTACACCCTGCGCCTATCGGTGTTCGAACGTGGAACCTCCCGATCAAAACACCAAACTGTACAGTAGAGTTTGGTCGGGGACTTGAGATTTCGGTAATTTTTTTTCGATGAAATGTTTTTCGGTGAATGATGTTTCAATAAATTGTCGTGAAATGGATTTCAGCGATATCCCAGCGTTGATGATAATGTCAGGGGGGTTGCAATTGCTTATCAATTGAGTCATTTGAGTGAACCCAATGGAAACCATTTATTTGATAAATTCTTCGGCTAAATTTAGTTGATTATCATAAGCGCAACCATTCAAAACTTTTCAAATGTCCAATGCATTCGAACACACGTTCTTTCCTATATGTGATAAATAATTACGTGTCAACCGACCTTGGAAATTTCGTACTGTTGCATCAGCTTGTGTACCAATCAAATGTAGCCAATACGCAAGTCAACGAAATTATTAAATACTAATGTGTCCAATATGTTGAGTTAAAAATGTCAAATGAAAATTTCGGCTGTAAGCCACACTTCAAATTCCACAAAACAAGTTGTGGATATTTGTTTGCCAATCGGTTCGATCAACCGAGAGTGGTTCCTTAAAATATGTAAGGAAAAATTATTCGAATTTGATCGACGCATTAACGACAACAAAGATACACCATTAGGTTATAATTTATATCGGCGCCACTGTAATGAACTAACTTCTGGTTCCTCTCCTCTTAAACGGAGGATTGATTTTCTGCAAACGGGCTAACATGAACTGCAAATTTCGTTAGTTTGGTAAAAATTGTCCAAACATTGATTTTTTTTGCACACTTAAATTCTTTGTAAGTTCTGTAACTGTAAAACTTCCGATATGTGCTTAAATAGTATTCATAAAATATAACTTGACTCTACAAACGTGTGGGTAACTGCATCAAAGAAACTTTAATATTTCAAAAGGAAACTTTGCATACCGATTAAGCTCAATTTGTGCTAATTAGTGCCACGGGAAAAAATTAATGCTATAGTCCAGGAGTCGAAAAAACGGGAAAAGGAAATTTAAATTTCGCTTGAAAGACGAAAAAAATAAAACCCAATTTCTAGAAAAAAAAAACGGAAATAATTTAAGCCTAATTTTAAAACTTCACAAATGCGGCTTCACCCACAAAATTTGTGCTTATCATAGAAATATGATTTTCATAAATTTTCATTCATAAATTGAGGAAAAACAAACTAGCCCCTAAAAGATGCTATACAGAATTGTGTCAATTTTGGAGTAGCACAAATTCCGCCACTAAATTTTTCGGATGGCAATGATAATACCTGATAGAAATATGCAATCAGAAGTGCCAATTTCATTGGTTACTAGAACACTTTATGTTAGAAAATTGTTCATTCAACGTTTTATGTTGTCCAATGGAATTGGGCCAATTCTGGATAATCATAAATTCAGCCAATATATTTTTCGGATGGCAATGAACACACGTGACAGAAATATGTTTTCTGAAATCCTAATTCTTTGATTTTATAATGTGTTCTATCTATGTTTAAATTTATTGTTCAACAAAAATATTATTGAACGGTATATATGTGTATTTTGTATGTTCAATAAAATCTCTTTTAGGGGCTAGTTTATTTTTCCTCAATTTATGAATGGAAATTTAAGAAAATCATATTTCTATGATAAGTACAAATTTCGCCAGTGGAGCCTCTTTTGTGAAGTTTTAAAACTAGGCTTAAATTATCTCTGGTTTTTTCTAGAAATTGGGTGTTATTTTCTCGTCTTTCAGGCGAAATTTAAATTTTCTTTTCCCTGTTTTTTCGGCTCCTGGACTAATTTTTTCCTGTGAGCACTAATTAGCACAAATTGGGCTTAATCGGTATACAAAGTTTCATTTTGAAATTCGAAAGCTTCTCTGCAGCAGTTACCTACACTCTATAAACGTAAAATTTGTTCTGTAACTATGCAGCACCCAATTTGATGACGTAAGTTACAAATCATGATTTCATTACAAATCATGTCATTTTCTGAAACGCTTTTTGCATATTTATGTTGTTATCAATAGCACATCTATACCAGCAAAATTTGAAGATAATGCAAACTGTAGTTTTTGAGCTTTTAGATAAAATTTATTTGTTTGAGATTTATAGCTTTTCTTATAGACGCCTAAATGTTGATAATAAAATAAATACATACACAGTCGAAACAAATAGTTTGGCTGTGATATACACAGTAAAAATATTGTTCTTAAGGTATCCAAACGAATGACGCCAACTGTACTAATATGTTGTTTGACATTGGTACAATACATTCTTATTTTAATTTAGTTCTTAATTAATTTACATAAAATTCAATATTTTTATGATATATAGACAAAGCAAATTTTAGTTATAACGCGAGTTTATGTCAATATTCGAGTGCAGCCCCCCATCGAATTTAATAGAAAATTTTAAAACAATTGTAATTTCGTTACAGCGCAAAGTCTACAGTTTGTGGATATTATTTTTTAGAACACTGTATCTTTTTCTCTGTAAGCAATTTCTATAAAGTTGCAGCTATAGAATTTTTACATGAATTATAAACATTTCCAGAAACTACCCCTAAATGTCTATTTATTTAAATTAGTTTTACATTGATTACCCAAATGTTGATCATTCTGCGGACAGATTTATTTCTTTTGCCCACCTGCCTAAATATATAAAAAGTGTTTAGTGTACAAATTTAAATAAATGGTTTGTATCATAAGTTTGAAATATGTTGATGAATACCAGTATGCAAGAAACATTTCTGAGCTTTTCATTAAAACAATTTGAGTTAAACTATAAAGGTTCGTAATGCGGAGCAATTAGTAAATTTGTCCACCCATTAATTAGTTTTGCCCACCTCTTTTATTTGATCAATATGTTTACAGTCAAATGTAATATACAATTTATTTAAATACGCATTCGGGAGTGCTGACTGAAATTCCTGTATTTGATATACTTAGGGATTAAGCAATCGTAGGTGTTAACTTAAATTTTCTTTCTAAAATTTAGGAAAATGTTTTTGTGGCGTTGGCCATCACCTAGATGGAATTTATATATAATACAAATGAAATGCAATAGTATATAGATTAAGCTAATTATGTGTAAGAGAAGAACTATGCTATTTTGTTATCTACCTTAAGTATCATTATAAAAAATTCTAATGTCACATGCATCTCACTCTTTTCTATCACTTACGAACATTATGTTATTAATGCGCCAATCCAGAGAATCAGATATCTGTAAACAAGATTAAAGTTTGTTAAACGCGCATAAATCTGTTGCCCTTGTTACGCCATGCTTTCAAAAAAATAATCCTGAAACATTTTGGAGGCGTACAAGTTGAGGGAAAATGCTAATCAAATCATTTTCAGATTTTCATGCATAGTACGGAGGCAACGGCCACCACAAAATTGTACTCAGTTTGCACCATGAAAACAATATAAACTTAAAAATGCGACTCCCCGGACACCAATAAACCCTTTAACTTCAATTTAAAATAATAATAATAATTTCATTTAGTATAGTTTGTATCTATATATATATATACCTTTCGTGCTTCCTTCTCAGCTTTCAATTTCATCTTTTCGTCCTTCTTCTTTTTCTCCATTTCACTTTTTATCTCATCATGTTTTAATGATACCGCCGTGGCCTGAAGATTCATTGTACCTGATGTGCCTGTATTATGATTACTAGTATTAAGTTTACTATTATTGTTATTATTGCTATTTGATGATGAAGTGGCTGATTGTACCCGTGGTGCATTATTTACAGTAAGCTTTTTATTACCGATTGCGTTCGTTTTATTTACAGGCGATTTCATTGAATTCATAGGTGACACCTTTGAATTCATACCTAGTTTTGTTGTTGCTGTGATCGATCCATTCGAAATGTTTCCATTCGCTTTGCTGAGCAGAAGTGATTTTTGCTTTTGGTCGCTTGTTGTTATAAGTGGTATTGATTCCATTGATTTTGGTGGTTGAGTGTACGATGCAAATCTGAAAAAATAGTTAAACGTAATTCATTTGGCCTTGATCCGGTTTACACAGTTTTTACCTGAATTTCGGATTTATATGGACAGGTGACGGTGTTGGAAGCTTTGACGGGCTCTTAAACTCTTTGATTGGTGGAAGTCGATTTGGCATATCTGGGTAACGATAACTCGTATGATATTTATTATGCGATACAGAACGATACGAATTTGGATTGCGCGGTATTGCACCCAAACAACCGGCCGAACAATTTTCATGATTTTTTTGATGATGATGATGATGCATTAAATTGTGTAGATTTGTTTCGGGACTAGTACTCGTGGTCGACGATGAAACGGAAGACATACCAGATTTGTTTGATGTACCCGATAAACTTGAATTATTTGATACATTTGACATGCAGGAAGACCCTGAACTCATTGAATATAAACTAGCGGAAGCTGCTACTCTTGAATTAACACTATACGAACTTGCTGAACCGGGTACCTGCAAATAATATTATCGGTTTTTAGTAAATTTTAGTATACGTAATATTTTATAATATATCAATCTTACACTCCAACTTTTGCTCCCCATCGAGTAGCTACTTGAGGAGCCCTGTAATCGGAATGTACCCGAACCGGTGGTCAATCGACTAACCCGAGTCCGACATATCACACACCTTAGAGGCAGTAATCTTTGTGCTACAGCACTTTGTATAGTTTTCACGAAGCATCGGCGGCACACAACCCGATGTCCACATGGTGAGGTTTGCATAGTTGCCCGAGCATTAATACAGATAACGCATTCATCTTCTTGCGATGTCGGTGGTTCCGGTTCACTTTGATCTAGTTTACTCAGCAGCTTATCCTGCAAATACACAAACATAGAGATGTAAATTAATTTTTAATGTCTTACATAGTCGGACTTATGGGTCAACTGTGTTAAGTACAGTTTCACAGAATAAATTCGAATCAGCATAACTGAACTAAAATGAAGAAATTGCATTTAATTGTACAAACTACTTGTGTCATACAAATTGCTTAATTATAAATTTTCATTTGTGTCACCAATTGAAAATTTTGCGTCAAACTTGGCGTGTGTGTATAAGGTAGACCGAGTCATCGCACGTGAACACAATTTTTTTTGTCGATTTATTTTGTAGTCGTCGTCGATCACCTCACATACCAAACCAACCTCATTATTATGCGATTTACGCGATTAGTATGAATTTGGTGTTTTTCAAATTTGGTTATATTCGATTGTCTTTACAAATTTATAGAGAGACATGACTACTGTGGAAGAATCATTTCCGGGCAAAAATTAGTTGATTGAAAATATTTGTATTGATATTTGATAAAATGAAACCTTCTTCAGATCGAGGCTATAAATAACGATCTAAAGAACTATGCGTGCCTTATTAAGTTAAAAAGTCATACACATCTCACCTTCTAACATTTTACAATTAGATATTTTTTGCAATGAAATATGTCCAAAATAAAAAAATAAACAAGTATTAGTAAATATACTGTTAAAAAAATTCTTATAAGAATTGTAACGAGACGATAGGTATTACTGGGGTGTTAACATAAATTTGTTACCCACTTAGAGGCTTCGAGGTGGTCTTCTCGGACCGGCTAGAGAGTTGGATTTCCCGACACATAAGTAGGTTTGTTAGACTGCAAGGGACAGAAAGATAATTTTTAGGTAATGAACGTAAAGAAAGGAAACTATGAGCAACGCACGGATGAACTTCCAATCAAAGTAAGATGCAACTCAGGGGTTTTAAACCAACACTTTTTGGAACGATTCCTTCAAGGTCAGTCGTTAAAACGCGTGGGGACGACTCACACTGATGAGTTTCAGAAGCTGGGTCTAGGAAATTAGGTGAAAATTTACCAGAATCATGACAACAGTTGCGAAGAGTGTTGGTTACAGCGCTCAGAAGGACATCCCACGAGTTCTGCCGAAATGTAAGAGCGTAATGCCGCTAGTAGCATCCGATTAACTCGTTCGGAAGCATGCTTCTCATACAGATCTTTTACAAGATTTGCCTCGAACTGTATCCCATTATATCAGTCCCAATTACCTCCTGTACCCTAAGTGTTAGAAACACTCCTACGCTACAGGAAACCAAGGGCAAATTTGGAAAAATGATCCACCGCAATGAGTTTTGGCTAATTCCCATTCGAGTACGAGGGTAGGGCTTAAAAAATCCAAGTAGATTCTTTGCCAAGGTCAAAAGGTTGATTTTTAACGCCAGTGGTGATCGTAGGCCAATAATAGTACCGTTTTATTAGTTCAATTATTTTGCTAATAACCAAATGGGCAGCAGTTGGAGGGCAGTGTGTCGATTTAATCAGAGAAATACGCATGCTTCCTGGAATTAATAATTTTAGACTCGGAACATCTAACCCATTTAATTACTTTCATTCGGATTTCCCTCTATTTTGAGAAAAATGAAACAAATGGAATTCAATATTAGGACATTCCATGTAAATCACAGAAAGCGCGTCTTCGCTTAAAGTGTAATGCTTTGGAACCGTTTGGTCAATAGTTCGTATTAGAGTCGTGTCTAATTCTTCTATTAGAGCAGACTTAATTTCGAAACAATTCCAGAAATCACAACCGAGATACAACGTTTATCGTAGCGAGGGAATGGGATACTAGACTTTGGTCTGACTGGTAATGTTGTGATTGGGCCGTGACTTAATTTCCCAGAAATGAGTCAACCCCGTGTTATGACCTTGAGGAGTCATAACATTACTTCTTATTTAATTTTGTTTTTGAATTATTAATTTCGAATGGCAGGTTCCTTTTACTGGTGGCATTGCCATCTGTTGTTGAATAGACGCTAAACTTTAATTTTATAGAAATTAGCCTCCTTATACACACGCCGTGTCGGGCGAATTTCTAATAAATTGAGAGCGAGACCAATGTGTACCTTGTGCATGTGTGCGTCTGTTGAGATTTAGAGGAATATTTTTTTGTGTGTATTTCTCGCTTTGGCGTGTGCGATTGATGCGCGGTACGAATGGGTAGGGTTGTGACGCGCACAAAATAAAACAAGAGACACAATGGAAAATATTCTTCTAGAATATCTTTGGTGGTGTGAGAATTTTTTGGTGTAGTCGAGTCTAGTTTGTTTTATAAAACGGTCAAGTATAAAATTGTGAAAAAATTCGAGTCCTGATCGTTTGTAAAATATTCTTTGAGAAATAAAAATTATACCTAAGAAAAGTAATAAAATTGTGAAAGATTAGATCTCAGACTATGGGAAATATAGTTGGATTTTTATCCATTCTGAAATATTTTTTATATAAATTAAATAAATTATATTTCTAATAATTTTGACATTTTCGTTTTGAAAAGAGAATTTTTCTGGTGGTTATAAAATAAATTTTAATCGCGTAATTTGTGGTGAAACTTAGAGAGTTTAGTTAGTTTATCGTGGGTTCGCGATTTTTAAGTCTCGTATATCAAGAATACGAACTTAATTTGGATCAGTGGGAGTAACGCGAACAATTTATTCCGGCAAGGACGTGACACATTCACAGTAATTGCATAGCGGGCCAATATTATTATAGTATATTTTCGGGTTGTGCCGTTAAATTTTTACGGATACGGTATTTTAACGTGGGACCAATTTGTGTACATTTTACCACTGGTGTCATCCAGTATAACGAGCACCGTAAATATTATTTTCTACAGGTGCTGTCAGATATCGGCGGGCGGGCCGCTGCGTGGAATCCAACATACAGGCGGCCAACCGAGGCCAGTCGTGCTTTTGATTAACGGTGGGAAGACGGCCGGCCAGTTTAGGCCCATCACTTTTTTACGTTGTGGCGAGCCAACGCCCAACGTGTTATTTACGGTAAAGGTGCAAAGACGCCCAACAACATTATCTACGGTTAAAGGCGGGATGACGCCCAACCCATTTCGGAATAACGGATGCCGTCCTCCATCTCTATGCGGTGAAACAGTCAAAAGGTACCGATTTTTTAAAATTTCAATTTTCTTAATTTTCGATTTTCCTTTGTTTTAAAATTTCGTTGATATAAATATATTTGTGATCGAGCGTCATTACGGTTGTTTCGCACGAGCAGGGAGGGCATATTGGTTTCCCTACCTACTTTATTCGGGGTCATCGACCATTTTTTTTGTTGTTCTGTTTAGTTTGTTTTCCGATTCACAACGTTGTTCAAGGTCCGCGATTATTATTTTTTCTGTTTGATTTTTTTTTGATCACTTTTTTTGAAGTCATCGACTATTTTATTCTTCTGTTCGATTTAATTTTTTTTGCCACAACATTTTTGCAAGATCAGCGATTAGTTTATTCGTGTGTTTATTTACCATAAAATGAAATACTAAATTTCTTTCTTATTTCATGTCGTCATGGGGATTCTTATTTCATGTCGTTTCCATATTTTTAAGGCTGAGCTTGTCACACTCCATCATCCCCTTGGCAGGACATCCACAGGGTTGGAATGGCAGGTCCAGCGTATGTGTCGCCCATTCGGGGGCAACCGTAAAACCCAGTCGGTCTCCCCGTAGCACACCGATAGTATTAAGCTATCCGAGTATATAATGTGGGAGATTCGCTGGAGGGCTCTCCGGGTGAAGAGAGGCCTGGTCAGTTGAAGAGATGTCCCTACCCTATTATGCCACTTCGTTGTGGCTGGGCATCGGCCTTTCGGGGTCGATATGTCATACATGGGGGTCTCTTCAGCAGACTGGGTACATGTCACTCGGGGAGATCCGGTCACCGCCGGATGGACTCATACGGTTATAATTATTTATCCATTGTACCCTCAAGTTTCGTGCGACGAATTATGAGATCACTTAATATAATTTCAGTTCCTGTAGTTTGCTTTATTTTTTGTTAATTCTGTTCCACGGTGTAGGCCAAGAACAGACTAGCCTCAACTTTCCCACGACCCAAAAACCCTGAGATCTATGTAGTCGGTGAAATCGCCGTGAGAGGGGCTTCTGCGCGTTTAGATAAAATCTGCGTAATGGTGTTGAACCATTCCGCAACACCCGTAGTATTGAACGGTTAAAACAGTGAGGTTTAAGAAAACTTTCTGACCCACACGCTTGATGGTATATCGCAATTCGTGCAATGATGGCCCAATCTTTTGCAGTTCCAGCAGGAAGTAGGACTTAAATTTGATCGAGTGTTTGTACGAAGTTAGCCGAGCTATTTGGTTGCGGACGAGTATGATTAAACGCAGCTAAGCTGGTAGATACGCATTATTATACGAAAAGTTCGGAATCTGAGGCGGAATTTCAAACAATCGTTTGAGGGTTCCGACAATGGGCGCTCCAGTTACATGAAGATTCGGTAGTTTGCATGCATGCTGATTAATGGCGGCCAATTTAGATGGGCTTAGCAATTTTGGTTGTAGATGTGGCTTTCTTACCTTCATCACATGTCGAAGGTTTCAAATCAGACAAGTCAGGAGGATTGATTTATAATGAGCTTACCATGATTAACCGTTTGAGTCCCAAGCAGCGCGATCGCGCTGTAGATATTTTTTGTCGATAAAATAAAATAAATAAATGTGACGAGAAGCGAGGAGAAAACGACGGGAATCGCGTTATTTAACAAATGGGTCCCATTTGAAATGCGATATTTTAAAATGCGAATTATCAAAACGCGATATTTTAAAATCCGATATTTTAAAATACGATAGTGTACAAAACGCGATATGGTACAAAACGGGAATTTAGGATTGGGTTATATCCTAATATACAGTCGGGTGAAGGGGAAATTTAATTTCAGTTTATAGGAATTTAAAGCTCGATAGGAGCGATAGTGATTTTTTAAGAGCTTGAGAACTTTTTTTTAAAAAAAAACGCATAAAATTTGCAAAATCTCATCGGTTCTTTATTTGAAACGTTAGATTGGTCCATGACATTTACTTTTTGAAGATAATTTCATTTAAATGTTGACCGCGGCTGCGTCTTAGGTGGTCCATTCGGAAAGTCCAATTTTGGGCAACTTTTTCGAGCATTTCGGCCGGAATAGCCCGAATTTCTTCGGAAATGTTGTCTTCCAAAACTGGAATAGTTGCTGGCTTATTTCTGTAGACTTTAGACTTGACGTAGCCCCACAAAAAATAGTCTAAAGGCGTCAAATCGCATGATCTTGGTGGCCAACTTACCGGGCCATTTCTTGAGATGAATTGTTCTCCGAAGTTTTCCCTCAAAATGGCCATAGAATCGCGAGCTGTGTGGCATGTAGCGCCATCTTGTTGAAACCACATGTCAACTAAGTTCAGTTCTTCCATTTTTGGCAACAAAAAGTTTGTTAGCATCGAACGATAGCGATCGCCATTCACCGTAACGTTGCGTCCAACAGCATCTTTGAAAAAATACGGTCCAATGATTCCACCAGCGTACAAACCACACCAAACAGTGCATTTTTCGGGATGCATGGGCAGTTCTTGAACGGCTTCTGGTTGCTCTTCACTCCAAATGCGGCAATTTTGCTTATTTACGTAGCCATTCAACCAGAAATGAGCCTCATCGCTGAACAAAATTTGTCGATAAAAAAGCGGATTTTCTGCCAACTTTTCTAGGGCCCATTCACTGAAAATTCGACGTTGTGGCAGATCGTTCGGCTTCAGTTCTTGCAGGAGCTGTATTTTATACGGTTTTACACCAAGATCTTTGCGTAAAATCTTCCATGTCGTCGAATAACACAAACCCAATTGCTGCGAACGGCGACGAATCGACATTTCACGGTCTTCAGCAACACTCTCAGAAACAGACGCAATATTCTCTTCTGTACGCACTGTACGCATTCGTGTGGTTGGTTTAATGTCCAATAAAGTAAACTGAGTGCGAAACTTGGTCACAGTCGCATTAATTGTTTGCTCACTTGGTCGATTATGTAGACCATAAATCGGACGTAAATCGCGAAACACTTTTCGAACCGAACACTGATTTTTGTAATATAATTCAATTATTTGCAAGCGTTGCTCGTTAGTAAGTCTATTCATTATGAAATGTCAAAGCATACTGAGCATCTTTCTCTTTGACACCTTGTCTGAAATCCCGCGTGATCTGTCAAATACTAATGCATGAAAATCCTAACCACAAAAAAATCACCCTTTATATAGGATCGGTATAAATCGGGTCGCTACGCTCCCGTCACTTCGCAATGCACATTTTGTACCAGAACGCGTTTTGAAATATCGCGTTGTGTACCATATCGCGTTTTGTACCATATCTCGTTTTGTCATATCTCGTTTCGAAATATCACATTTTAAAATATCGCGTTTCGAGCGGATCCGCTAAGAAATACAAGAAGCATTTGTTATCTGCGCTGGAGTTTATTTTTGTTGTATGCGTTTGCACCACAAATGGTTTTATGTTATTTTTAATGCGTTTGCATTACCTCCTGGGACTCTAACGGTTAAATGAATTTTTGAGCTGGACTATCAACAGTGCGTAATTTGGGACAATTTTCTAGAAGCAAGTTGCACGTTCTATTCAGTTTTTACCAAAAAGTTCTGTGACGAGACCGATGACGAAGTTCTGTGAGGAGACTGCTAACTAAAATTTGTTGAGGCTTCGAGGCGGTCATCTTGGGCGGAATAGAGCTCAGGGTAATAGAAGAGGGATTTCCCGAAGCATAAGTGGGTCTTGCTAGACCGCAAAGATAGACCGCAAGGCACGTATCAGCTTGTTTTACCTTCGCATTTTATTCAACCACAACAAGATACAACTCAGGGGTATTAGACCAACACTTTTTGGAAGGATTGCTGCCCGGTCAATCGTTACAGAATTTTGAGTCGAAACTAAAAAAAAACCAAAAAAATTTATTTTACATTCTTTATAATAGCCCGAAAAATTCGCATCTCTAAAATTCCACTTTTAGTTAGAAGGGAGGGGCGTAGGGTTTTAGAAGGAACTACTCTATGAAGAACTTTCAACTGTAGTACCTCAGATTAACGCCAGTCTAAATTCGCGACCGTTAACACCTTTAACAAACGTTCCAACAGCCCTGCACCAATCGAATTACCGACCAAGCAACTACCCGCATAAGTGACTACCCAAGAATAACTTAAAATAGGGTAGCAAATTGTAATTGACCATAGTACAGATTATTAGTCAATAGCAAACATTTGCAATACGCTTGTGAACTTTTTGCTAAATATATAAAACGAGCATCAAATTATCCACCCTACTAACCCAATTATTCAAAGAATATTCTGTAATCAAGGTTCTTAGATCCGTAAAATATGCAACCGCATCGATAAATCATTCGAAAATCCATATACAAAAATTACAACAACAATAATATAATTAATACAAAGTATATAATTTTTCCAATCATAATCGGAAATTAATTAATAATAATAATAATTTAATTTATTAATTGAAAAACAACAAAAACATGTTTTGTTTTATTACTCAATTAAATCGTTCGGATGCATGCACAACGCAATCGTTAAAATTTATTACTCCCGTTCCCGCCAAAACAAAAACTATTACCTCTGCATTACCCCCGAATAGTAAATTTGATCAATAAAATACACAAATTTCTGTTATTTATTGTTAATTAATTAGTAATTTTTATTTAATTAGTTTTTTACCATTTTCAGATTTCATCGATTACTCGTTTGCTCGTATCGTATTTTTGGTAAAATGTCATTAAAATTGTATTGTAGTAGGTCAGGTGAATTTTTTGGTTTAGTTACTCGACCATAAAGCAGCACACACATGGTACGATGTTCAGTAGATTTCAAATTAGGTGTGAATGACGGTGATTTATTTTATATATGTGGATATGTATACTCGTACTGTAGGGGCATTTGAAAATTAATTTATTTTATATTTACTACACGACAATATTTTACCAAAGAAAAGCTCAGCTGCAAAATTTCATAACGTGTTATTTGGCCGCAAACTTTCGATAGAAAGTCGTACTTCAGGGAAAGTGGTTAATTACGCACATTTTTGGATACTAATTACTTTTCTCTTCTACATCACCGCAAATATTTCGCAGTTCCATCGAAAAATTTTCAAATCTACACGAAGCATTACATTTATGGTTTAAATTAGACAATGTGCAATATCACATGCAACACAGGAGTCATAACATTCGGGCACCTCAAGTTACACTATCTCCACAACTACTACCTAGAAGAATTTCTAACGTTCAATAACCCACCACGAAGATGCGTAATTTAGAAGATGGATCCGCCAAAATCACCGAGGTATGCTTATCAAATGGAATGATTTGGTTGGTTAGTTCCACTCTCCTTCAATATTCTCCGTCAAGTTTTTTTTTTTAATTTGACGCAGGTTAATATAAAATCATCGTTAAGGCAACTTTATGTTAACCTGTGTCAAAATTTTATCCAACAAATTTGACTGAGAGTTTTGAAAAAAAGTAAAACAGCCAATCAAAACTCTCCACCTTGAGGTTTTCACAGGCTTTCATTCCGCGATTTGCAAAATAATACCACTAGCAGCGTAAGTGTTATAAAGCTCATCCCAGATTTTTCACTTTTAAATAATATTTATTTCTCAGTCAACGATTTTTTTTGGAACTCCTTTGAAAAAAAAAACTAATTGTTCTATTAAAATCTAAAGAGAGTCGACGGATTTTTCAGCAGGATTGTGTTCTGAACCATAAATGTCTCGAGCTCAAGTGATGGGTTCCGTTGGTCGTGGAAGTAACCATAATTCAAATGTGCTTGACACGGGAAACGTATTTTTCCTTTGAGGGATGGAAAAGTTCTACTGCCAAAGGAATTAAAGGATCCACAGATTTGCTAATTTTTATAAGTTATAGATTCCTTTGGCCATCCACTATGCGAGTGTGAGGCTCCGCTAATCGTGGGAATTTCCGCCATGTAAATTTGAGTGTCAGTTCCACGATATTCTACGAGTTTAAGCCATAGAAATTAGTCTGCAATGAGTACTTCTATTAAAGGATCCGCATAATTGTTATTGACACGTAGTTTCTGTACTCTGTTCGCCAATTTATGAGGAAACATGAAATTCCACTGTTAGTAAAAATTCTCGCTCTTCTACTACCCAAAGGTATAAACGGTCCACAGATTTGTTGAATTATATAAAAAACACCTTTGGTCATCCATTAAAACTGCCCATCTATTTGACAGCTATCTAACAGTTGAGATAATGAGGCTAGATATTTTATAATCCTGGTGGCCAACACTAACTCGTGGTGTTTGTTGAAATTTTATTATAGCCCTGTTTAAACGCTACAGAAGGAAAGGTAATAATGAAAAGTTAGATTTTTGAGTGCAAATCGTCAATCATTAAAATTCGCTAAGTCAGTAAATGTAAGTTCAAAGTATTTTCAATATTTTTGTAGTTTGATCACTGCAGTCAGAAAACCGATTTTTTCAATATATAAAATTCAATGTTTCATTAGTTCTAACCAAACTTCCAAATTCCAACTTCCAACGTCTTGGCGAAAAGTCAATTCTATCAAAACATTAACTTATATTTACCAATATAAAGTTTTACTTACTAAGGCTACTTTGTGTATTATAAAAAGAATTTCGTCAATGCTAACAAATAAGTGGTTGTTTCAACCTAAAACTTTTTCAAAATTAATCTCCAATTTGGTTACATTTACTAAAAAATTTTCTAGAATTAACAAGTCATTAGTAAAATAATTGTTGATTAAACAAAATAGTTGGCCACTGTTACCAATTTTTTTCCACTTATATCGATTTAGTTAACGATAAAATTAACTAAGTTAAAAATGAAATAACCACTATTTGGTTACTTAAAATTAAATTTTACTCAACTAAGATCTTGTTCGTTTTTTAACTAAGTGGTTTGGTTGATCGAAAATCACCAAATTTTTTGCAAAATAGACTCACATTATTGTTTCTTTTGACCCAAGTTTTTTTCTGAGTGTAGAATGTCGCATAACTCTCACTCGGAATTACATAGCTAAGACTCCTCTGATAGGCGGGCCTACATACTCGCTCGAGTCTAGAACTTACCTAAATTAACTAATTGGTGGACCTTTTGAACCTTGAGGCTGAAGAATTTCTCTATTTTTCAACGGAACCGATACGCATCCCTTATCGCTATGTGAAATTTACATAGCATCAATTTCCACGACTTTGCATAGTGGTGATTGGAGTCTGGAAGTTGTCTAAATTAGCAGATTTGCAGACCTTTTAAATCCTTGGACCATAAAATTTTTTCTTTTTCAATTGTATACAGGTGCGTTTCCCGCGTAAAATTTTATTGAATTGTGCTAATCCTCGCAAACTACGGAGTTTGTTACTTGTGCTCGAGTTAGCTAGAAGGTCACCCTAGGTCAAGCACATAATCTTACTCTCCAAAATATTGCTTTGAATGGAAATAAGAAGTGTGGGGATGGGAGAGCCAAAGGAGTATGGGATGAGGGGAAATCGTGGAATGAGAAATACGTATATCTGTATAAAATGTAGAGTCTCGGATGAGATTTTTAATGTTGGCGCTGCTATAATGTTATTTTTTTTAATCGTGGGATGAAAATCTGGGACAACTTCAAGGCGGACCAAAATACCCTACCTTAACAAAGCAAACAAATCTACCCCTTCATACGTTGTGTGTTCCCCTGCACAATAACAAAATGTTTATCTTGCTTTAAATTTTGACGCGGAGATAGAAACTCACGTAAAATTTATTTATTTTTGTCCAATAACGAAAATTTTTGCTAATTATTTTTTTGATATTTACAATTTTTTATCAAAATTCAAATTTTGTTTCGTTTTAGAGAAATAAAAAACAACGATAATCAGCTTACTTCATTTCTAAGTGCGTGTAATTTTTCCCTACCACTGACTGAGGGCATTACTGGAGAGTGAAACTAGCCAACCAAAACGTTTTGTTTGGAAACAAACTTTCGCATCATATTTCCTTTGTTCCTCTTTGAATTAAAATTATGTTTCTTTCGATAAATTTTGGCACAGGGATGCCAATTCATAAAACAGGAATTGTAAATTCCTTGTAACTCTAGCGATAACTGAAAAAATAGAAAATTGTCGATATTTCTATGTAATTTCGCCACGCTAGAATGCAAGCTCTGAAATTAAGTGATCGTACAGATCAAGGTACCGTGGCTTCGGGTCCAATTCAAAAGACTCAAATGTGAATTTAAATAATTAATATTTAATGAGATAAGCATTTTTATTAGTCCGTTTTGGTAAATGTCACCCCCTCCTTTTAGCGAAGTGGATTAAACTATATCGATACTTACCCTTTCACGTGATTTCATATAAGCGTTACAAGTATTTAAGTATTCAATTACTCTTGAAACAAATTTGCCGAGAATAAATAAATTTTAATTTTAGATTTATTATTTAGATTTTATACCTATAACTTCTGAAACCAATAACAGACTAATGCTTTGCACGGAGTGCCATAAGAAAGAGTTGCATTTTGCACGCGGCTTTGCACAATTTTGCACTTGGCTCAAAATATTAAGCTGAAGCTAGTACAGGGTGGCTCATTGTATTGAGCAGTAATGAGCTACACGGATTTTGTGATGCGTCCGTATTTGTTTACGCAGCCGTAATATACAGTAAAATCACCGTAAACGACCAAATCACCAGCCGATTACTAACGGCAAAAACTAAAGTGGCTCCAGTGAAGTCCAAACTAACCATCCCTCGCCTAGAGCTAAGTGGGGCATTGTTGTTAAGCCAACTAGTATAACAAGTAACCAAAGCTCTAGACGTGAATATCACCAACGTAACCTTATGGCTGGAATTATATTCGGTCGGAACATAATCCCGCGGACTGCGCTTCTCGAGGGCGCAAAAAATGAGATCAGTGGACAGTCGGTGGAAGGGACCCAGTTTTCTGCTGAACAAGGAACCTTATGAGGGGGAGCATATTTCCGAAACATCAGAAGAGCTCAAATTCAGTTTACATATGGCGGTTGACCAATGCAATCAAAATCAATTTTATTATAATAAAATTTCAAAATCAACTTTATAATAGTAAAGTTTCAAACCTAAATTATGTCCTCGATTTTCGTGTAGAATATGTAGAATTGTAGAATTATGCAACACGGAATATAGATAGAGTGTCATCATAAAGCAAAATATACATAAGCGGACTCATGTAGAGTTTCCGAGGTTAATCTATCTTACTTTACACAACCTGTATAAGCCTAACAAGAACAATAAACTATAAAATAACTATGCCGATATGTTTATAAGATACGTATGTATGGATTAAATATAGAAAAAAATTAGATTTGTGCATATAAATATATTAAAACTATAAAATAAGATTAACCTCGGAAAAACCTGCTAATAAAATTTGCACTACTTGATTTCTCTTATATATTTATTGCTCGATGGTGTCATGAATTTCTTTGTTCTAAACTAAAAAAATAATGCGAAGAAAAAAATAAAAGTCAGTGTTTGGAATATAATTAGTGCTACAAAAACTCAATAGAGTTCGCTAAAGTATTTATAAATAAAATTCAGCAAACCAAATCATATATTAAAATTATATAAAATCACAACTAAATAATAAAATGTGCAAATGTTAAATGATTAAATTGTTAAATAAAATATATAAAAATAAAATTATATAATTGTGTGTAAAGGTGTAATATTTTAGTTCATAGTTACCCTTTACCTCCACACACATCTCCAAATACTAACTAGCAAATTTGCAATTGATTGGTTAATCAACAAACATTCATCTCTCAGCAAACTCATCCGAATAACAATCTACATATTAAGATGGCGGACCAAACATCGAGGACTAATACGGCATGAAGAGTGGGATCACGCACTATTACGTTTAGTTCAAACAGTGCAGCAAGTGGCATTCGCAGAAGAACATTAATCGCTAAGCAGAAACAAGCCTCTTAATAAACATATCAAGCTTCATTCACTATATCCATTCCTGGCCAAAAACAACCTAATTCGGGTAGGAGGTAGACTGGAAAATTCAAAGCTCCCGTATGAAGAACGACATCCGGTTATAATCCCATACAAGGGACACTTTACCGACTTGGTCCTAGATTGGGGCCATCGCCAAACATTACATGGGAGTAATTCTTTGACTTTGGCATATATTCGCAAACGGTTCTGGATCATCAGAGGGGTTCAAGCAGTTAAACACCACACGCACCATTGCATCCGATATCATCGATTCAAGGTTAAAACCTCGGAACAGCTCATGGGAAACCTGCCTGCTCCTCGAGTGACTGTAACTCGACCAATCACATATACTGGAGTGGATTATGCAGGACCCATTAATATACGGACGAGCAGAGGTCGTGGAAATAAATCCTACAAGGGGTATATCTGCATCTTCATCTGCCTTATACCAAAGCAATTCACATCAAAGCACGTCAAGGCAACGTAGCCCATATATACAGCGACAATGGAACCAACTTTGTAGGAGCTAGTAAACTAATGCAGCCCTTAACTTGGCATTTTATCCCCCCTTCAGCACCACACTTCGGGGGACTGTGGGAAGCAGGAGTAAAATTCATCAAAACTCATCTTAAAAAATGTATAGGCGATACGAGGTTAACATTCGAGGCATTGACAACTTTACTAAACTAGATCGAAGCGTGTCTAAACTCCAGGTCACTCTGCCCATTAACTGAGGATCCAGAATCCCTATAGGTGTTGAAATACCGGGGCATTTCTTAACTGGAAATACACTCACAGCTCTTCCAGAAAAAGAATATCCAGACGCCTCAAAAAACTTCTCATCGCGATGGGGGTGGTGCAGAACATGCGGTCGCAGTTTTGGAATAAGTGGACAACGGATTACTTACATCGTCTACAGAAGCGGCCCAAATGGCAAAAGGAATCAAAAACCATCGACAAAGTGGACATTGTCTTATTACGAGATGAACTGTTACCCCCGACCAGATGGAAATTAGGCCGAGTTCTGGAGTTACATCCAGGGGTGGACTAAGCCGGGTCGTAACTGTGAAAACCACTGATCATCCAACATCAAGAGACCAATAACAAAGGTGTCACCGTTGCCTATCCAATAACCGATAAGTGAGGCAGATAGTAAGAAGATCCAGGACATAGCAAACCATCCCGTTCGCCGACAACAACCAAGTCGTCTCGCAAAACAGAATCGAAGTCCTGTTAATCATACTAGTCGACTTTTATTATTGACTTGTGCAGTGATTTGTGTCATCAGTTTGGTACATACTAATCCATTCGGAAGGAAAACGTACTTTGATAACATCGCAAAGGTAGAATTATTCGCGACCAAATGGACTTTGGTCATTCGACATAATTTGACCAATTATTGGCAAGAAATGAGCAACATGGAATAGGATCTTACTCAGCTTGAAACAGCCTGCAGCCATGTAATCATCATCTAATGTGACCTCTTAATACAACAACTACAGTGGCAATTCAACAATATCAAACAAGACCACGAGCTCCTGACACACAGGAGGAAATGAGGATTGGGCGATACAATTGGAAAAATAGCTGGGGACATGTTCGGGATCTTATCTCAAAGAGAAGCGGAGCAGTATGAGGAACAGTTTGACCAAATTCAGCGCAATGAAGGATACACTATAAAATTGTTAAAAAGTCAAACAACTATCATCGACAATACGATGAAATTATTCAAACACAGCAACGATATAACCGCCCAACAATTAAAACAGCTCGTGAACGCACACCAACGCCTGGAACACGAGTTAGCAAAACTGAACAAGTACCGGACGTTTCAAGACAAAGCGTTAGCAAAAATATTGCTCTCGTTGCAATTAGGACAAGCCATGAAGCACGTTGAAGACACTCAACGGGGTCTACTACAAGTACTAACCGAGGCTAAAAATCACAGCATTCATCCCCCGTTGTTACCTCCCGTACAACTGGAACAAGAACTAGCAAACCTATTGAAGCATGTACCAAATTCAACTATACTTCCCGAGCATGGACTATTGGAGTTACACCACCTATACCAATTAATGACGGTTAGAACCCGCGTAACACAGTCAAATGCCATCATCACTGTCGAACTACCATTAGTTCAAGCATGGACTTACAACTTATATGAAGTAATTCCGGTAATTCCGGCGACAGTCATCATCAATAACACTCAGCTGCGAATATTGTCATCAACAAAATATTTACTTGTCGACTAATACCGAGAACGCTTCGAACCCATTTCATCATCATTCATTCACGTCCATTTCTCCTTTGCAACATTTCCACAATATACACTCGTCAAAATGAGCATCATCAACGCGAAATATCCATGTTCTTGGATGCACCAACTCAACATGAATCCTGTGCATTGGAAGTGACCACAGCCCACAACTTCTTCATCAAACATCATGGGGATAATTAATGGATATTCGGAACCGAATAAGTCAATATGCGGATCATCAGCATCAAAAATAGCCCTGGAACACTACAGCATCTTAAAACTACAGTCCGGATGTATACTAAGGAGTAATATCAATATGGAAGCAGCAATAAGACCAGCAAAGTAGATGACGCCTTCATACCGTCATTTAGTATATCACCCTTCATAACTAGTCCACAATCATCAAAAAATCACAATTTCAACCTCAACATTACAACTCCAGAAACGAGACTGTTGGAGCAAGAAATACGTGACCAACAAATGGACGAGTCAAAGGCGTTGGATTCGCATCATATCCATCATTACGTCATGTCTCACCTAATGGTCTGGACTCTCATAGCCCTTGGTATTTTGGCAATAATACAATACACTCGTGCACGACACAGACATCCGCCAATACCACCACTCGAATAAACCATCCATAAACGATACGAAAGTATCTAAGTACTTTTTATACAGCCAGAGGATCGAAGAGATGAATAAGTGATTTTAAATTTATTAAAATTTTTTAATTTATAAAATGCTTGTAAAAGTAGAATTACATAGTTTTAAGTATCTATATTAATGTACGGCAACCCGATAATTATGCGCAACACAATTTAACACAGAGAAGAAGAATGGTACTACAAACAATTGCACACAGAAACAATTCTGTGTACAAAAATCACTTGGCGTGTAAATCACTTGGCGAGAATATTCATATCTCAGCTCCTTCTCAAGAAATCGTCAAGCGGCTTTCTATTCTCGATAGAGAAAGAGTTATTGCATATCTATGTTAAATTACAAAATTATGTGAATTACCTAGAATTTACACTGATTTTTTAAAAATGGGCGATCGAACCATTGCGTGCCAGATAAGTTGAATTTATCGAAATTTAACACAGGTTTTGAATTTTTTGAGACATTTAGTGTGTAATAACTTTTAGATTCAGATTTTCAGATTTTGCTTCTGAAGAAATGGCATATTTTCCCATAATCAGCTATTTTTTTGCAAGCTTTTTTGAGTTTTCACATTTTTTCCATCTTGATTTAGCTTGATTCAAATAAATTATACACCTCAACTTAATAATCTTTTTCAAAATCTACTCAATCGATATAATTTTATTTTGATGACTAATTGTAAAATCTTCATTTAGGAAATCTTATGTAAGTACTGATTTTCAACAGGAACTTTTAGGTGAAAAATTTTGTTTCGATGAATTGTGTTTTCGATGAATTGTTTTTTCCAAAGTTGTTTTCATTCACATTTGATTATTGTAAAATTGTAGTTTTCATATTTGTTTTTCGATTAATTGGTTTTCGATGAATGATTTGTCGCATAATTGATTATCGCAGAATTTTCGGGGAATCCCTCCGATAGCCCACTTAGTTTAGGTTAAACCGACTTTTACGGGTCTATATTCTCACGAATAGCCAGCAACATTAACAGACCGGATAACGTAAAATAAAGAGAAAATAATGAGAAAATTGAGTTTTAAAGTCATTTCCCAGATCGACGTTGACTACATTAACGATTACATTACGTAACCTACCTTGCCCATACGTGACTAGCAGTCAATTCATTCAAAAAAGCACAGCTTTATACAATTTGCAATGTACAAGTGCAATGCAAATTATAATTGATCGAAAACAAAGTATATACGAATACATAGTAAAAAAAAAATGTTTAGATTGTAAGTGTCTGATCTTTTACGTATACACCGCGAGGTTAATTATTGTACATGATCAGTTAGTAGTTAAGCGCAGACAGTTATGAACTACATATAATATTGACAATTAAGTTGCAACATACAGACTCAATATTATATAGTTACAATGTAGGCCAAATGGGTTAGCAATGAAATAATAATTTTGTTACAAGTTCAAAGCGAAAAGCTATATCTAATAGTTTTTAATGTACTTCGATATAAAATGCGGAACTTTCTGATTTATGAAATTTAAAATTTGGTGCTTGTGGCATCGGATCAACGTGATCTGGCATTGAACATCTCAAATTGTGCATGTTCCACTATAAATTAGAAATTAAACAATACTAAAGGTTATTAAAGCTATCAGATAACTCATCACATTACAAATTATCCGGTAATGGTATAGTTCAACAACATTATAAAGGCCAAAATTTTAGTCGGAAGGTCTCATTTTAAATAAATATGTACATGGTTTACATGAACCTCTTAAATCAAATCTCTTACATTTTTTGTCTAATATTCAACTCTAATGGAACCGAACGTTGCGATTTATTTCACGGTCAATTTCTTTTGTTGGCAAACTAATTAAAATGCCTTAATGTGTATTTATATATATACATTAAGTGACCGCTACTTATATTTTCTTCTTATTATATAGCGAAGCGGCCTTCGAACATTTAAATACAGCAACAAAATTATTATAATTCAAGTTCCGAAAGTGCAATGTACTTGCGCGGTAATTTTACGCGTTTTATGTTGAGCAGCGTATTAGATCTGCTGCGAGATTGGTATGCTGTTATTATAAACTATACATTGAGGATGGGTTAATAACTTGGTTAACCTTTACTTGAAACATGATTTATCTGCGATCCCGGGTATAACCTTAAGCGCGCACGAGATTTTGCAACCTGATTTAAAACTAAATCATTGAACTGTAATAACTATTTCATAATAGCAATTAAGTCTGGTGGAATTTGTGTTATAAATAATAATGGCATAACAATTTTTTTTATAGGAAGTGTAATTGAGTTGACATGGTTATAAATTTTATTGATTTGTTCAGATATTGGACTACAAATAATTCATCAGCTTAGATAATAAAGAACTGATGATGCTAAATCGATTTAATTTTTAACGATCGATGAATGTATCGACGAAGTGTTCCTGACCTGAATAATCCATATACTGCAATGTGCATTACAATTTATGAAAAACCATCATTGTTGATTTCTAACTTTTTTTTTTAATAAATCGTGAACTCGTGACTTTATAGCAATATTCTAAAGATGCAAGTAATTCTCTCATGCCCTTCAATTTGCAATTTATTTCAGCAATTTTTAAATTGTTTAATAATAGGGTTGCTGGCGAAATTTTAAAATTCCAAAAGAATGTTTGTGCAGAATCGCATTGTAAATGTTTCAATCATTAAGAGTACGAAAATATCCTGGAAAGTCACGCCAGAAAACGATTATAGTTAAATGTGGCCACACCATTATACAGGGTGGCCCAAAAGTCTGGAAACGGTGAATTTATTTCGCGCACGGGTGGAAAATCGGAATTCTGGTACTAGGGTCTTTAGTAATTTCACCCGAGGAATCGAATGGGCCTATCAGATTTTGGGCCCGATGGGGCCTTATACGAGATACGAGGCCCAACTTTGAAATTTCAAATGCAAACCCATCTTTTTTATTGCAGATTCGGATTCAGCTCAGCGGGAAATTTTACATCCAAATTGGTTAAAACCAAAAATTTTTTCGTTCATTTTTGGGTCCTATGCAGCGTTATTTGTTAAAAAATCCGGGGGCGTCTGAATCAGTCGTGAGAACTTTGACGTGTGTAAAATTGCAGCCGAATCATTTTTTGGTGATCAAAGGATTGTGGTCACATGGCGAATATGAATTGGCTAAAGATGCTAATGATGTGACAAAGGCGAACGATCTGAAGGCGCAAAAACAGCGAGAGAGGCGTAGACTGCCTTGAAAAGAGCTTTTGAAGATAGCGGCTTGTATAGACGAGTAACCTTGTTGAAAGAGCTAGTCCAATTGAAGCTGTCTGATTGCGATTCGATGGAATCATATGTGAATCGTATGGTTATGATTTCCATCAAAGTAAAAAATTCTGGTTTGGAAATAACCGATGAAATAATCGCATCGCTAATGTTGGCTGGGCTGCTTGATGATGAAAAACCACTTGTAATGGCAGTAGAAAATTCAACAACAAAATTGACAACGGATTCAGTGAAAACATTGCTATTGCAAGAAGTGAAATACGACTAAAAAAACAGTGATGTTTAACAAAGTGGAACATCAATCATTCAAACAAAAAGAAAACAAGTTTCAAGTTTAAGTGCCATTCTTAAGTGCGTGAAGTTATCCCAGTATTTCATCCCAGAAAAATAAAATATGCTCATCAGGCAATACTAGGTATATCTCATCCCAGGATTTTTAAATTCATCCCAGAAAATTTTAGAATGTCACAAGTGTCCATTCTTGAAATATCTTTCATAAAATTATGAAAGCCAGCCGTATGTTGAGATTGGGGCGAAACCCAATCTTTATTTAAAAAATTCTTCTGTACGTTTGTCTGAAATTGAACTCCTCCTAAACGGCTGAACCGATTTTGATGAAATTTTATGTGTGTGTTTGGGTAGGTTCCTGGAAGGTTTAGATTCACAATTGGACCCGGTAGGTGGCACTGCGATCGTTCTCTAGAAATTTTTTATTTTATTTTTTAACGAAATTTTTATTTTTTAAGATTTCTCGTATATCAGAACACATAACCTCAAAATTTCACCGCCCCCAAATCTTTGGTATATATTATTCTTCGTGTATCTAATTAAACTCCTCCTAAATGGCTGGACCGATTTTAAAGAAATTTTGTGTGTATGTTTCAGTGGGTTTCTGGATAGTTTAGATTCACAATTCGAAAAGGTAGGTTGGACTGCGATCGGGCACTAGGAAATTTATTTTTTATTTTTTAACGAAATTTTTATTTTTTACTTTTTTCAGATTTCTTTCGTATCAGAACATATAACCTCAGCATATGGTCCCCAGAAACCTAAAATGTCCTCATCGATCTCTTGTGATTTAAATACAACATGATGACCTCTGTCTATAAAAAAAATCCCAAGACCAACCGTATGTTGAGATTGGCTAAATACGTCCATATGTGAATGGCCCATTCTGTTGTATGAATTATTGATTTAAATTAATGGTTCCCGGGAACCACGAGTTTCGGTACCGATCTCTAGTAGTTTGTTATTCGCAGCGCAGATAACTCGACCGGATATTTGCTATGCAGTAAATCTGTTGAGTCAATATAGCAAAGATCCTGGGAAGGCATATTGGGCAGCAGTGAAGTGCGTGATACGATATTTGAAAGCAACGATCGACAAAAAGTTGGTCTATGAGAAATCTTCGAATGAAACAGACGATATTGTGATGCAGACTAGGCTGGTGATCTCAACAAAAGAAAATCGAACACCGGCTATGTTTTCATCATGCAGGGTGCAGCTGTTTCTTGGGAATCAAAACGTCAACCCACTATTGCACTTTCGACAACAGAAGCAGAATTCATGTCGATGGTATGTGCAATACAGGAGTCAATTTAGCTCAAGCGACTTCATCTTGAGCTTATGCCGTCATCATCAAAACGGATGGTGTTGTAGTGTGATAACAAAAGGACAATACAATTGGTACTCAATGGTGCATCATCTGCGCGTACTAAACACATTGAAATCAAATCAGAGTTTATTCGTGAGAAAATCGATAATGGTGAATGATAGACTGATGAAATACTAGCAGACATACTTACGAAAGCAATCGAAAGCAATAAGCAGATTACATTTTCGAAACAACTTGGTCTCATTTAGCCATAATCATAAATGAAATATATTCAGTTGACATGCAATGTCTATTCAACAAAGAAGAGACAAATTGGAAAATCTGAGTGGAAAACTTGGAAACTTCTGGAAAAACCAGAGGAAAATTGAATCAGTTGAGAATGGTTTGATTTGGCTCAATCTTTTTTTGCAGTGTTCCCAATTTCCAGGAGAAACTCGGAAACTTCCGGAAAAACCCGATCAAAATCAATTTTTTTTTCTAGCGCATCAGTTGAGAACGGCTGAACCAATTTGGCTCAATGTTTTTGTTGTTGTATTCGCAATTTTCACGAGATGGTTGATATGAGAGTTTGCGTTGATATGTATGTCAAGATCGAAACGAAACGTTTAAATTTATTCCGCTTCAATCAATGAAATCTATGTTCCGCGTTGTACATGCATCTGCGCGATGCCATCGCTTCGAACAGCGATGCAACCAACGTTGGTCAATTGACCATTCTCCTAGCAACATATGTTGGCAGCCCCACGGCATGTGCATGAATATGCGTAGGATGCTATGGCGTATGTGTGGCAATACGGACGGCCAGATTTGTTCATCACGTTCACATGCAACACAAAATTTACCTGAAATTACCGATAATCTAAACAAAAACTCAGGATGCTAATGGACTTCATCGTTTTTCAGACAGCCACGTTGTTGGATGTACTCAACAGAGTGGCATAAGCGTAGATTATCACATGCACACATTCTGCTGTGGTTAATTGAGAAAATCAAACCAGATCAAATCGATTCAATCATCAGCGCCCAAATACCAAATCTAGAAGCAGAACCGAAGTTGTTCGCGGTAGTCGCAACAAGCCTGATTCACAGTCTGTGTGGAGATCACAATCCAGATTCACCGTGTATGGCCGATGGGAAATGCACAAAACAATATCCGCGTCCGTTGCTGGCATACACAATTAGTGGAAACGACGGTTATCCACTATATCGGCGTCGTTCATCCGAAGATGGTGGCAGAACAGTCACGATGGTGGTAAATGGAAAAGAAGTCGTGGTCAGTAATCGCTGGATCGTTCCGTATTGCACGCTTCTATCGAAAACTTTCGCAACACACTGAAATGTTGAGTAATGTTGCAATGTTAATAATGCAATATTGCAAATATGTGAACAAAGGTGTTCGGCTTTGCTGCTCCGGATTTAAATGACGAAGTGTCAAGCTTCCAGTCGGCCGTTATGTCAGTTACAATGAGGCGATTAGCGTATTTTCTCATTTACATTACACGAAAGTCATCCCACTATTCAACATTTGTGTGTGCACTTGGAGAATGGACAACGTGTCTATTTCACATAGCTAATGCAAGACAACTAGCAGAATGATCACCAGCTACAACACTCACGAATTTCTACGAAATTTACCAAAGCGATCCGTTCGCACGAACATTGCTTTACTGGGAAATGCCACGGTATAATACTTGGAATCAAACGACGAAGAAGTTTCAACGACGAAAGAAAGGTCAACCTGTTGCAGGATACGTCAATGTGTATTCGACTGATGTGCTTGGCCGTGCGTACCACGTATGTTCATGGTCCTACTTCGTTCGAATCGCTTCGTACTATAGATGGTGTGTTGTGCGCCACTTATAGAGAAGCTTCACAACGTCTGAATTTGGTGGAAAACGACTCACACTGGAACTCTCGCCGATACCACTGTTTCTACGCCGGCAAATCAATTTCGTTCATTGTTCGTGATCATCATAGTGATGTGTCATCCATCGAACGCATTGGAGTTGTGAAACAAATACAAGGATGAGATAGCTTACGACATTTTGCATCGAGTTTGCAGTGCAACATCATATTATGAGCTTGAGATGAACGATGAGATACGCTTTGATCATGATCGAAGACACGTGCGTGCTTATATGCGGCAGCTATTTGTCGAAATTGGGCATGCCAGCACCAATTCGTTCGATATACGATGCATTTACTCTACATCAACGACCTATTCATCGTCAAAATACCAGGAAAAATACTATCCTATGCTGACGATACATCAATAATCTTACAAGGGAAAAATTGTTAGGAAGTGTTTGAAAAAATGCAAGTAGGAATGGCAACAATCCAGAACTGGTTCTTCAATAACTCGCTAACAGTCAACATCGATAAAACAAACTTCATATTGTTTGGATCACACATAGATGCGATACCACCAACACAAGAAATCCCGTTCACGTATACTGGAGGAGCAATGTTCATAAAGAGGACTAATCATACAAAGTACCTCGGAGTCACAATTGATGGTCATTTGCGCTGGGACGAACACCTCAAAAAATTTAATTAAAAACTGAGATACCTTCCATTCACGTTAAAAAAATTACGAAACATAATCAGCACAGAAATTTTAGCCAGCAGCATTTACCATGGTTTATTCTTATCAATCTTACGATATGGAATACTGACTTGGGGTGGAGCATGTAAAACCCACATCACTCCACTAGAAACACTCCAGAAAGCCGCTATCAAAAACATATATAACAAGCCACGTCTATATTCAACAAAACAATTGTTTGAAGAAACCGGAAAGCTTGACATCAGAAAACTATTCCTCTCTATAGTTATTTTACATTTGGCTGCATAAGGATCACTTCAAGAAAGCAGACTGAATATAAGAGTCACGAGGGCAAACATCGAACTCCAATTGAGAACACCAAAAATGTCGAAGTCTGTTGGCCAGAGGAGCTACACGTACATTGGTCACCGAATAATAACTAAAATGCCAACATAATTGAGAAGAGAACTTCTAACTTTTGAGAGCAAAAATAGAGCTACAACTAAACTTCGAGTCACCATGTGGCTAAATGAAACTGATTTTCAAAATTTTGATCTGTTCTAAATATCACTAAAGAGATAAATCTAAAATCTAATTTAATATTTTTTATATTCTCTATACTTTTTATATTTTCATATTTTGTACTTTACATTTTTATACTAATTTTAAGTGTTACATATATTAATATTTTATTCTTGCAAACGAGAATTTGATTTCTCAGGCAGATGTATCTAAGTTTACATTCTTGAATAAATTGAAATTGAATTGAATTGAATTTAATCGTGGATTGCTACAAGAGTAAGTGTACGATCATGATTCATTCAATGAGACAAATAGTGCAAACGAATGTCCCGTTTTTCAATGCAAAAGAACGTGTAAAACGTATTGATGAAGGCAGCTGATGAAGGAAACAGCGAAATATTCTTCCTCAATGCTCCCGGTGGAACCGGTAAAACCTTTCTGATTTCTTTCTTTTTGTCACAATTCGCTCGAGATCTGAAATAGCGTTAGCCGTTCCGTCATCGAGAATTGCAACTACATTACTAGACGGCAGCCAGATGGCACATTCTGCGTTGAAGTTGCCAATGAATATCCACACGAATGACCAGCCAGTGTGTTGAATTGCCAAAAACTCGGCGATGGCCAAGGTATTGCAAGAATGCAAAATCATAATCTGAGACGAATCCACGAATGAGCAAATTTGACACATTTGAAATCGCTGGGGAAATGCATTGTTACAAATCCGTTGATTGTGAGACAATCAAGACGAGATAACCAACTATCCGACCGAGTTTTTGAATGCGCTCGATTTGGTGTGAATCCTATGCCGTCTAACTTGACGCTCAAGGTCGGATCTGTGATAATCATGCTGCGCAAAACCATCTAAACCACCCGAGATTATGTAACGGAACGCAATTGACTGTGAAGAAACTGATGATCAACGTGATTCAAGCAACGATCATCAAGGGCAAATTCAAAGGAGATGATGTTCTAATTTCTATAATTCCTCTGATTCCAACTGACATTCCGTTCAACTTCAAGCGCATTCAGTTTCTCGTTCGCTATGACGATTAACAAATCACAAGGTCAATCGTTGGAAGTGTGTGGAATAAATCTGGGATTTCCATGTTTTTCACGTCGCGTTTTCGAAAGTTGGCAAACCATCATCGTTGTTCATTTATGCACCGGACAAAAAACCTAAAAATATTGTTTACCACAATGCATTATATTGATTTGCGTATTATGTTGATTTCAACTGACTCTAATTCATTTCCACACTGAGATTAAAAATAATCCAATTTTCAATAGATGCCCGAGTTTGAATCAACAGTTCATTCACATTTCAATACGTCATATACGACATGATTGGTCGAAAAAATGACTGAACGAACGCAACCTGCCTTTATTGTTGAATTCGATGAAAATACGAATGCAAGGGCCACTCAACTCAGTCGTCTATTGAGAATTGAGTTGAGTTGTTTGATTTGTTCTTTCATCAAAATCAATTTTCGTGAAGGATTGGGGTGAAACGAGATTCGCCGGGTCAGCTAGTAGTAAATATAATTTAAAAGATTATTTGCCTTGCGCGACATTTCATGACAGTGTTCAATTTTCATATTTTATTTTTATTTTTCATACACCTTTCAAATGGCACCTAAAATATCCCATTACAGTGTTTACGAAACCCTGCCAATGGAAAACCTAGTGATAAACATATACTAACCTGAGATTAAAAATATGAAGTGTGTGATTATGATGAGTTTCATCACGACTCGCGCGGAAAGAATCTGTTTGTGCTAAGAGCAATCAAACGACTGCAACCGCGCAATTGCGAAAATAATTGTCGATTTATAAGCCACGGAGACGCAAGCAAAAATACAGAGTAAATGAGGTAACTAGCGGACTAAAAAGTTCATTTGTAAGATGGACCTAACCAAAATTTGGATACTAACCAAAACTTTGGAAGAATTTTTAGGAGTCTGATCATGTTGAATGAACACCGACCATTTAGGATAAAATTTTAACACAATTTAGGTAGATGTGCGGTTTCACGCTTGTCAAAGTTCCAGAAAATAAGTTCTAACGGAATTTTCTTTGTGATTTATTTAAACTCAAAGCATTGTAATATTACTACAACTCCTTGTATGAGTTTTTTTCAGTTTTTATATTTTACTAGCAATTTGTACATCAATAGCAAATTGACAATTTTAGCGCCGCAAAGTATAATCATCGTCGTTCTCACGTCCTGGTTTATATGAGATAGGATATAAGTAAAAATCTCACAAAATAGGTAACATTTTGTGACAATGTCTTTGAGGATAATAAAGGTACGATATAATGTCGTCCCCATATTTCAAATATGTAATATAAAACAAAATCGATTTTATTATACATATAAATTTATTGCCATAAACGAGATAAAAAAATGATTTAAATACAAAAAATAAATTTTTTTCCCAATTTTCTGCACACCAAAATACGTGATAATTTCCTAGAGTTTTATAGTTTTTTGTTTTTACCTGGCAAAATTTATTTTCAATACCCAGGAATAACGAGCAAAAAGTTTTATTACCAAAAATAAACCATCGCCCTGTGATATACAGTTTATAAAATTGACAACAACAACAACCGCACATACAACCTTTATTATGTACTATGGGTGAAATGTGGAGCCATAATTCAAAATGAAAATTTTCATCATTTTCACCCACCCTGTGCACATATTCATAAAATACTAAATAGATACTAAAATAGAATACCGGATCTGCGGTTTAATTACCATTTATAACATTCCATGCTTATCGGCTGCAATATGAAATTCTAATTATGTATGTCAATATGTTACACTATAATGTTATGCTCTTATCATGCTTTAATCACATATAGTAAAATAACAACATGTGTTACGTACCTAATTCCTCTAATCAGCAGGGACATTTAAATACGCGATATTATTATCCGGTAAATTGGGCAACAAGTCGGAAATTGGTTTCATATTAGAAAAAAAAACACTTGTGTATGTGTGAGTAATACGCGACCCACGTACAATATATTAAATATCAATTTTACATTTTATTTAATGTAAATCGATTTGTGCTTAACTCACTCTTAATATTGTTTTATGTGTACTGTAAAGATTCGGTTTTGTTCAATGTCAGATGAGTTTTTTCAACGGATTTCGAAAAACAATAGAATACACGGGTACTCATGAGACATGACGAATCAATGTCTGTCTCAAAATCATCTTGTTATGCACTCCGCACACGTTTTTTTATATTTTATCGCACAATGACCACGGAATAATTTATAATTATAAAATTATTTGTTGTAATTAATTTATTCTAAACGGTTTTTCATAAAACTTGTAAAGTGTGTAGCGCGTTGCGATCTTGAAATTTGAAAAAGGTTGGGCATCAGTCCTCAAGAAACATATCAAAAACTATAGTCACGTGATCATATTACCGAGGTATTTAGGGTCTTAAGCACCGTAGATAGGATAATTTCTATTCTTAATTATGTTTAGAATTATATTTCTTGCATAAAAGACTAAGCGGAAGATATCCAATAAGGTTAAATACGGTACACGATACTGTGTGTCTGTATATTTACACGTATAAGGAAGTAATTAACGATGTTTATAGCGTGTGAAAAATATAATTTACTCGGTAATAATTTATAATTTATGACAAGCCTTCTTTATGAAGAATTGGTATAAACAAATCAGCTGGATACATTTTGCGACAACCAGTGGCTATATTAAAAGGTCATATTTTCCAAGATATTGTTGTATTGTCGTTTTATGTGTAGGTCCCAATTGTTTTCGTACAATAAATATCATTGCTTCTGCTTTCTGAAATCTTCGTTTCTTTTTGAACTTGTAATCTGCCGGAACTAAACTGGTCTTCTAGTAGTTCTTAAATTACGCTACACTCTGTTAAGATACACTTCAATTCAAACTAGTCATGTTATAGAGCACATTGCTTTATTACAATCTAATTTAAAAATTTCATAGTACTAAAAGCGTTTGATTGATTCCATTTTCAATAGTGGTGAGATAGAAATTACTTGGCGGAATGATTGATCTTCAAGACTCTTACAAAATTCATTAAATCAAAGTAACTTAATACAATACCAAAACAATAACAACAACATGTTTCGTCCTTTCACTTCTCGCAAACAAACGAAATCAAACGAAAAAAACGATAATGAGAGAACTGAGAAAATGTATTACAACACAACATTCATCCCCAAATGTTATTGAATTCTTGCTGAAAGATATAGTAACTATTGACCAGGTTTAGAGGGATCTGATAGTATGATCTGATATTCGATTTCGTGTTTGGTTTTGATGACGTTCTGTATAACTACACTATAAATCATCTTGTTGCCATACGCAAGTTTCACATGTAAACAGACTGGCTCAAAATAAACGTTGTCCGCCTGTATTTTCGATGAAATTGATTACGGATACATAAGAGATAACAGAGCTCTTTGTTACCGGCCATGAAATCTTTCGCTCGGACATTTCCATCAGTACGAGGAGAAAATCGGTAACTGATGCTAAGGAATGTCAGCTTAGCGTGATCAGAATCATCTCAATCTGCCAATTCCTTCTTCATGGCGGTTTTTAAAGATCTCACAAACCTTCTGCCTCCTCCAGTTGTTAAGTGATCAAAACTCATGATAATCTGCTGATCTAAACTAAACGCAGTC